>CM068307.1:29764813-30364813 GCA_034768735.1 Schistosoma mekongi | reverse complement strand
TGTTTATCCTGTCCCCACCTTCAAGCCTAAATCCTTATCTTCAACTTCCTCCTGTGTCATTAGTGCTAACGATTCCGGCCCACAAAATAACGTTCCTAGCATACTAAGACCACGCTCCAAACTTCACATTGGTGCATTCAATGTACGAACCCTGTGTCAAATAGGGCAACAAGCCTCCCTAGCTAGGACATTAGAATCTCGCGCCATTGATGTATGTTGCGCCTCCGAAACACGCATACAGGATCCTAGCGTGGTCATTCACTTGACCTCACCTAGTCAGAATGAACAACCTTCGCGATACACTCTTCGTTTATCTGGCGATTCAACAGCAACTTCTCGTGGGCTCTCCGGTGTAGGTATTGCGTTAAGTATGAAAGCAGAACAGGCGCTTCTTGAATGGATTCCTGTGGACAGTCGCCTATGTGCCGTCCGACTAAATGGTTCAGTAAGAACTCGGAAAGATAGGGACACACGCCGTTGTCTTTTCGTTGTTTCTGCCTACGCTCCCACCGACTGCAGCCTGGATGAAGTGAAAGATGAATTTTACAGAAAACTTTCTGAACTACTTCATAGGGCCAAACACTCAGATTTGATAATCTTGGCTGGCGATTTTAACGCCCAAATAGGTAGCTTGAACCAATCTGAAAGACATTTAGGTGGATGCTTTAGTGTTCCAGCTCAGAGAACGGATAACGGCGATCGTCTGCTGCAGCTTTGCTCAGATAATCGGTTATTTCTAGCCAACACAAACTTTAAGCATAAGGAACGACATCGTTTAACATGGAGACCTCCTGGCCCTACTCAACGGTGGACTCAAATAGACCGTATTGCGATTAGTTACCGTTGGAGAGGCTCGATAGAAGATTGCCGATCTTTCTGGAGTACATGTTTGGACTCTGACCACGCTCTAGTGAGAGCACGCATTTGCTTGCGTCTTACCGGGCGAAGAAAAACTACCACAGGAAAACCTTTTAGATTTCATTTTAGTAATGAAACAGCCAAGATTAAGTTCCAGGAACAACTGAAGAATCACTTAGGCAATTATAAAGATGCGTCCCAAATAGATACTGCTTGGCAAGATGTTCAAGCAGCTGTGGCATCTACAATGATATCTATCAAGGACTTAAATCAACATGTCAAGAAAAATCAATGGATCTCAATGGCTTCTGTTGATTTAATAGACTCCCGAAGACTTATCCCATCAGGCTCCGAACACGATTATGAGCGACGAGTAATCAGGCATAAACTGACGAAAAGTCTGCGAAACGACCGTGAGCAGTGGTGGGTAACGAAAGCAAAGGAAATGGAAAAGGCAGTGGCGATAGGTAACACTAGACAACTTTTCAAGTTGATAAAAGAAACTGGAGTTAAAAAATCCAGCGTTAGTGAGACGATTTCCGAAAAAGATGGAACGCTTATTAGCTCTCAGTCTAGACGTTTAGATCGGTGGGCTGAACACTTCAAGGAACAGTTTAGTTGGCCTTCCGCTACTCTAAAACTTCCCACTATTTCAAGTCAGCCAGAATGGAAAGTCGACTTAGGTCCCCCGACTCTTGTCGAAGTCGAAAAAGCTATAGCCAATCTAAGGCGAGGCAAAGCAGCGGGTCCAGACGGATTATCCGCAGAGGTCTTTAAGGATGGTGGTCACACATTGACAACCAGACTGACTGATATTTTGACTAAGGTTTGGGAACTTGACATAATTCCGTCTGACTGGTGTCGATCGTTAATCGTCCCAGTATATAAGAAAGGGTCAAAATCGTCATGTAATAACCATAGAGGAATTAGTTTGACTAATATAGTGTCTAAAATACTAGCTCCTATAATTATCAGACGCTTAACCACAACTCGTGATCTCCAAATACGAGAAAATCAGGCTGGTTTCAGACCTGGTCGCGGTTGTATAGACTAGATATTCACCGTTCGTCAGATCTTAGAACACAGACATACTTTTCGGCAGCCGACAATAGTGGTTTTCCTTGACTTGAAAGCAGCATTTGACTCCGTAGACCGTGAAGTTCTATGGCAGTGTCTTTCATTGAAAGGCGTGCCCCAAAAGTACATAAAACTTGTAAAGGCTCTTTACTCAAGCACTATTAGTCGTGTCAGAGCATATGGCGAACTGTCATCTGAACTTGTAACATCAAGTGGTGTCCGTCAAGGCTGCCCACTTTCCCCATTTTTGTTTAATTTCATAGTTGACATACTGTTGGAAATTACACTTTCATCGTCTGACTTTTCAGGAATCGATTTCCTACCAGGAGATCCACTTATTGACTTAGAATATGCTGACGATATAGTCCTGTTCGGCGAAGACGCTGATACGATGCAGAAACTTTTAACTGCAATAAGCTCGAAAGCAAGCATTTTCGGAATGCGTTTCTCCACCTCTAAATGCAAACTATTGCTCCAGGACTGGTTTTCGTCAACCCCTGAACTAAAGATAGAGAGTGAAGTAGTTGAGCACGTCAACCACTTCACTTATCTTGGAAGTCTGATTAGCCCTAATGGCTTGGTCTCTGACGAAATCTCAGTACGAATTCAAAAAGCTCGTTTGGCTTTTGCCAACTTACGTCACCTATGGCGTAGACGAGATATTCGTCTCTCAACCAAAGGGAGAGTGTACTGCGCAACAGTTCGCTCTGTCTTACTGTATGCGTGTGAGACGTGGCCATTAAGAGTAGATGACACTCGACGGTTATTAGTTTTTGACCATCGATGTCTACGAAACATCGCTCGCGTTAGCTGGGATCACCGAGTAAGTAATAACGAGGTTAGACAACGGGTGTTAGACAAATGTGGTAAATCTGTCGATGAGGTTGTGAATCTTCATTGACTGAGGTGGTTAGGACACGTGTTGAGTATGCCCAACCACCGTCTGCCTCGACGCGCAATGCTGGCTGATATAGGAATAGGATGGAAGAGAGCTAGAGGTGGCCAAACTAAAACATGGCATCAGTCCATGAAGTCACTGACTGCTGGTTTAAGTCGTGTCGGTAGATGCAGACTACCTGGATGGGGTCCTCGCGATTACCGTAACCAGTGGCTAAAAACACTGAGTGACATGGCCCAGAACCGGTCACAATGGCGCAGATGTATTCACTCATTGTCCTCCCTTAAATCATGAGCTTTAAATTATTCCATTACTTTCTTTCAACGCCTCCTGAACCATATTCTATATGTTCACATTCCTTGTTACTATTATTATTTTATTTTATTGAAGTGATTTCTACCAGTGGTGGTGGTGTTAATCTTGCGGTGCCATGGTGGTATGGCAACTTGAACCGATGCACACATGTGCCAGGTTCTATGTTGATTGTACATGCATATATACATGTCTTCAGTAAGCCGTACATATAATATGGACGAAACCCTTAAGTTTCTAGTTCATCATAAGTAGGACTATCAATAATTTTCTTTAAAGTTTCCGAAGCATGTTTGACTCGTTTTTTTTTCCACTGAATCCGTTACGTCTTCGTTATATCCCGATTCTCAGTTGGTCATTTAGGATTGATTTCATCTTCGTATTATACTTTGTTGTTTTTATAAGTTCAAAAACAAACAAACCCGTTAACTGATCAGATAAATTTTTGGATTGAGTCTGTACATCAGCATTGTCAATTCCTCTTTTTGAGATGTGGAATTTCAACTCTGATGTATGTATGTATAATCAACATAGAACCTAGCACATGTGTGAATCGGTCTAAGTTACCATACCTCTGTTACACTGCAAAATTAGCACCACATTAGTAGAAGTTACCTCAGTAATGATGATACTAATAATACTAATAGTAACAAGAAGTGTGAACATATAGAATATGGTTCAGGGAGCGTGGAAAGAAAGTTATGGAATAATTTAAAGCTCATGATTTAAGAGAGGACATTGAGTGGATACATCCGCGCCATTGTAACTGGTTCTGGGCCATGTCACTCAGTGTTTCTAGCCACTAGTTACGGTATTCGCAAGCTCCCCAGCCAGGTAGTTTTCAGCTACCGACACGACTCAAACCAGCAGCCAGTGACTTCATGGACACAATATAAAATTATTTACCACTTTATCAATAATGTTGGCCTTTATTCTCAATGGTGCATTAGGTAGATCAGTCGATTCGATTCTTTGTCTTCACCCTCCTCAAATTAAAAAACGGAACAATGTATATTCTATTAAGGGTTGGTAATCTGCATCATGTTTGTCAACACTTTACGTTGTCGTTTTCGACGTATCTCTAATCGTTCTCATCAATTGTCTCGTAATTTAGAGGAGCTGAATTTTCATACTTCTAGTAGTATTATAATTCATGTTTTTGATCTCCGGACTTGACTACATACTACTTGTATATACTATGACCCGTTTTCTGTCTTCAATTTGTAATTTTACACATACCTTAGGGATTTGGTGATTAGCTATTGTGGACCTGACCAGAAATATTAACATTCACATTCAGTCCATTCTGTAGTAGAAAATTAGTGATGAACTTCGAATATGCGTTTCCATACTTTAAATGTTTTTTTTTGATAATTTGAATAAAGTATCCCACCAAAAAGTTTCGTACCATCTCCACACACTCTTCTGTTTATTTTAAATTCATTGTATCGTTCAGTGTTTAATTGTATGTCATTCATTCTTTTCTTTAGTTCTAAGGCATATTATTTTCGTTATTTTTTACATTTGTTCTGATATAGCTTACTGATCACCCGATTACTAGATTTTAGTTAATACCCGAAATGCACTTCTTAGAAGTTTTGAAATGCTGGGAAGAATGCAAATCGTCTGAGAATTATGATTGTTTACCAACAGTAATCAATGTAAGTGATAACTTTTTAAAGATTTTTAAATTGTTTAAATTATTTAATTCACCATGAGTTGACAACTGCCCTAAATATTTAATCACTAGGAATAATTCAAAAGCATTCTGACAAAAGATCATAAGGGTTGTGGCTTAGCTCTTGTGTGTCACTAATAATTCAGTTAAGACGAATTCTCTACTAAAGCTAAAAGTAAGTTTAAAAAAAACTGGTGGTAGAGAACTATATGTCTTCAAACACTGAATAAAAACCCAACGTCTGTGAAAAATATTAAACAAAGTTTGATCACGAAAAGCTTGCGTGAAATGTTAAGACTTGCTGGAAGAACTACACCAGGGATCTACCTAAAGTACGTAGAGACGGCTTGCTCGTTAGATTGATATAAGACATACCTACTACGCTTCGGAAAAATGGCTAGTAAAACCCTTAAAACCACTACACAAAGAAATCACCAATTATATTGTAAAGGACTCTTTCAAATTTGTTGATAAGAAAAAAATTGTAAATCGTTGTTGTAAATCGTTTCATGATTTCTTTGGATGCATCATTATTTGACCGCTTTGCGCCACATAAAACAAGCTAACCCTCAAACGTATTGACAGTGTTCATTTTCAGTTCAACAATAAAATTTACAGACAAATGAATGTTGCTACTGAATCAGCACTAGGCCTGATCCTTGATGACATTTTTTTTCGAAAAAAAACTTAAAAATAACTCACTTGAAGAAGAAATTAATCAACTAAATTTTACTTCCGCCACGTAGATGATGAATTTATAAAACCTGATGATGGAAAAAAACTACACAATTTTAAAAGCGTTTATTCATAAATTGCATTTAATCTAAATGATAAACAATGGTACAACCTCATTTTTATATGTTTTAATAAGGGGATCAGACGAGACAAAATATTACCCATTTTCACACTTTTGTACTCTGAGTATAAAAAAATTTATTAAAATGACCGATACAGCTTGCCAGATTTTTCCATTGAGACAAATTACCTAAATGTGATTTTAATAGTATCGTCGACTTCTTAAGTAAAAACGGATATCCTGTGAAAATCATCAACACACGTATGATGCAGACAAATGCAAATTTAAAAATTACGATAGTTCTACAGAAACCAATATTCTTATAAGTTCAATTTATAAAAGATAAAGCCAACGAAGTTCTAACACGTTAAATAAGTCTCTACATAAAACGTTTACTGCAACCAAATTATATTGCCCATTACACAATATTGTTACTTGCAACTAAAAATAAAGACAGATTTCCTGAATTCATCTCACCTACATACACTTACCAACTCAACTGTTCATGTGGAGCCAGTTACATTGGGTTCCACATAATGGAAACCAGATCAGCTTGTTTAGAACTAGACCATCTTTGACTCCGTCGTAATGTCATTCTAACTTTGAAATGTCGGTTTTACAACGCTCCAGTAAGAACAGTTCTAATGTCTGCTTATGAAGTATTGTCCCTCCGATCTGAGGATGTTCAGCATCTTTTTGTGTCCGGTCAACGTTGTCTCCAAAGATCTGCTGACGTCTGTCGTCATCAGCACGTTAGTGATGCTGAGGTTCGACAATGTGTGTTCTGGCACAACATTGACAATTCACTTGGTGTCACTATCTTAAAACACAGGCTTCCGTTGTTTGTCCATGCTTTGCAAATATCATCCTAACAGCTTCCATACTGCATTATTTGCCAACTCTGGGAGTGGTTGGAAAAAGCGAAGAGGTGGTCAGTTTATGACATGGTACCGTGGGATAAAAAGAAGCTGCATGGGACTGGCCTCTGTTGGTCAATCCCGACTTTTTGGTTGGAATCCTAGGGATGGTGCAAATCAGTGGCTTAAGACCTTGTCAGATATAGGCGCAGGATAGAAAGCAGTGTCGATCATGCTGCGGTTTCCATTTTGAACGTCTATAGAAGCGTGATGACCTCTTAATTTGATGTAATATCCTTGTTTGTATTTTTATCCGAGCTGTATCTCTTACCTTTCCATTCTCTTGTTGTCTTATTAAATTCATCTTTTTTATCACCCGGTTATGTTTTGTTTACAATACTATTGTTTTTTTTGTGACTTATATTTCTGGTACACATTTGTACCAAGTTTTGTACTTACATAAATAAGGGTTTCATCCGGTGCACTATCAGACAAGTCCATAATAGAATTTTCTAACATCATTCTGCTTGCCTGAACAAAGGGAAAAACGAAGCTAATTAGAATCTCTATTTTCAGTCGTTTAACAGATACAGGAAATAAAATAGACATAGATCAGACATCCCATCTATGTCTTTGAATGTGAATGATTTCCACGTCATCACTAATCACTGTGTTAAATGTCTATTCCCCAAAAGCTTTGGAATATTATTACCTAACACATCACTAGGTTGTTTTACCTTAAATGTCACGTTATGATGATTTAATCTTCTCATTGTCACTATATATATTTACTTATCTTAAATAGACCTACATACAATCTTCAAACTCCTGCATTAGTTTAACTTCTGCTGATGATGTAAAATTCTTAAACTCGCTCATAACAGCTGGCTTTTGTGAAGAATATTGTGCAGATACTCGGAATGTCATCATTGATCTCATTATATTCTTTGGTAAGCCATGTGTTCGTCTTATATTAATATTTACTTAGGAAACAATATACAAACACGATACCAACTTTTAACGTATTTCTCTGTATTAAAGCCATTAATATATGGTGTCGTTTCAAACTCAATTGTTTGTGACAAAACAAAGGTACTACATGCTTATATTTGTGTTTGACTATAACAGTTGCTCACAGCTTTACATTTATATACTGAGAACCTACATAATTTGAATGTACCAGTAGAACAGATTCTATTTTCTCGTGCGCTTAATTACATAATTCGTATTATCCATTCAAATGACGCTTTGTTGGAACCAGCTCTTGGTATTTTGGCTAATCTGTCTCATTTCTCAGATCTTGTAAAACAAACATTAATAAGAAAGGTAATTTCCTGTACAATGTTGCTTACATAAATGATATCATAGGAAGATTTTGAAGCATTACGTAGTTGCTTACTTCACATAATAAGTTCGGATCAAGTGAGCCGTTCTGCCTTGATTTTTTCCGTTGCCGTGAGATTCCACTTATGGAATTCTGCCGATAAAGTAAGTTTCGGTACTTGTTTCTTGTTTAACGTTATCAAATCTGTTCATACTAATCATGCTATTGAGGCTAAATATTTTGTCAAGACACGTCAATTGTTCTCATTTCAATTCCTACCAAAGGCTATAAACGTTCATGGTCACCTCTACTCTCGAATGAGTAATTATCACTAAATTGTCATTATTTTAATTGATTTAGCGCAGTCACTAGCTATTATATAAGTTGGATTGTGATTGGCAAGTGGAATCTAGGACGCGTGTTTTGTCCTATTTGGGATTCATCGGCTGGGTGTACCTGCATTCCACTGACTGACCAGCTTCAGTCTATAACAAATCAACGGAAATATACAAGTTCATCCCAACAGTCACTAGTTATTTGTTGCATAGATTATTCTGCGTGAAATTTCTTATTGACATAAATGCCAGTTACATTCTTTGATTAAAAAAGTATACTTTTTCTAAGTTTCACATAACTACATCTTCTCAAAAGCCTGTTAGTGAACTGTTCATTCATGCAACAAGCCCTCATTCAAAAGACATTCAAACACCATTTCTGTCTGAAAAAACGGAAGTAATTTTTGACTTTTTAAATCTTAGTTTCAAACAATTCATTTTCGGTTATTCCGTATTATTATGTTTATTGAGTTTACGGTAAAACTGGTAAGCAGAATCACATATTTACAGCATACATGTGTTTACGATGGTTGATGTGTTTCCGCTATCATATTACGATTGAGTTTGACTTAATATTTGAATCATCTTTAAGCATACAGTTATGTTATCATTTTTTCTCCGTAAGTAAACTTGCTGAAAACCATAAATAGTATTAAAGGCAGACCGCTTTTTTTATTTCTCGAAATAATTTCATCTACTGACTAGTTCTTCGAAGGTCTAAACGCTCATAGAACACTTCAAGTTTTATTTAACGTTTTGTTAAATGGAGATGTCAGTATGTGTGGTCTATGCGCTGGTGAACTTCTTGGTGATCTTTCACGTGCAGAACCTGAGTTCTTTACTTCTATACTCATAAAGTAAGATAAAATTTTTAATGAACGTTAATTTAAATATCCAGTTCAGTTAAGTTTCCCATAAATTAATAACTAAGTGCATTTTCATGTAATAAGCTATGATGACGAGTAATAAAGTTCGGTTGTTCAAACAAAAATAGGCAATACAGAGCTTAAAGCTGCGACGTAACGGTTAAAGTTTAGTTCTTAAATAAATATTTCTTTGCTCTGTCACTTCAATACTTCCTCCTGTCCCCAACAGTATTAGTGTTAATGGAAGACCGTTTCTATTAACTTTATTCACCAGATATAGATTCGTTGACCTACACTATTACTGTGATGGCTAACTATCCTACCTGGTTGCCGAAACGGAGGTAGGTGGAGCTAGGTTCGAGCTCAACTACTAATCCACCAAAAATACTTTATATTCGACTGACAAACACAATATTTCATCTATCGTGTTGCTATATTACCTCTAAGGTATTCGATCCTCAACTACTGGATTATTAATTTCGATAAGCACTTTCCACTTTTAATGTTATCTCTAAGCCTTTTATAGTAAACGTGACTTATAACATGTCTGTGCAGTATATTTCCTGTAGAAGTATCCTAACATACTACAGAAAGAGCCTAAATCTGATCTCCGGGAAGCGTCATATTGACTTGGTTCATGCTTTGACATAATTTGCTACTGATATTCATTAACATCTAAATTCCTATTTACCCACCTAGTTGCATATACTATTGATCATGGAGGATGTTAACATTCAGCTGGTTATCATGTTTGTGTTATTAATATATTTTACGTAATGATAGTGAAATTAACAGTCGATAATAATATATACCTAAACGTTTTCGAACAGTGATCAAAGCATACATTCACTGACCACTGGATAGTGGCCAATTTTAAGCTTGCTCGGCTTAGTACAGGCAGATTTCTATAAATCGTGTTGTAGTGTGCCTGCTAGTGTAAGTGATTTGACATAGCGTGCATCATGTCGTTAATGTTACTTTTGTTGGATGCAGTCGGCAGGAAACCCTTGACTTAAGTTTCGTCTTATTTGACAGCCCTTCAGAGAGAAGGTCCGTCGTTGCTCAGTGGTAACGCTCACAGACTGTTTGTCTGGGTTACCAGGAGTCGAACCAACCACGAAGCAACAGTCCTTTTATAATTGGGTGAGGGATAGACCTTCCTAGCGAATGCCAGATATCACGAAACCTACGTCCATTATTTTCTCCCGATTACCTGGGATTAGCCTGATATGACTGAAGCATGAATAGTTTTCCTATTATCAAAACACGATAGAAATATCGGTTCATGTTCTTTCATGTAGCATTCACTTCACTTAAACTATTAGTGGGACTAAAAGATTCCCCTTAATTGTTCGGTAAGAACAAAAACAATCAGTTGAACTGCTCATCAAGCTTTTCTTGCCCTTCTCATACAAGTGAGGTGTTGGCTTAATGGTTAAGGCGTTCGACAAGCAACCACTTAGTTCCAGTTTGGACTCCTCCACCTACCTCAGTTTGGGCATCCTGGTAGTATCACTGGTTCTTATACAAAGTGCAATACTAAGGTGAGTACACGAATCTGGACTCGGTAAACAAGTCACATTAGTCAACTCTCTTTTATATAGATTTATCTGTTGGTTACGTGAATCTGGTAAGCAAACATTTCAGATGACAAGCTATTGTTTCACTGTTTACACTGGCCTACTTTTGGTAAGATATGTTACATAACACACGTCGATCTGACTAGTCAAGTAATTTAAGAGATCATGGACTTATATTTAGTTCCTTTTCTATTGCTTTAGTTGAGTGTGTTTCACTGTTTTTAAACTGTAACTACATTTACCATTGTGTGTATATGTTTCAGCTTTCCTGCACACAAAACTTTCATTCAGGAAGTGGTCACTCAGTTAAGAGCCAAAGATACATCCCTTGTATTAAAGGTTAGTTTTGCCTGTTATGGTTTTGGTCTCGAGTTGTTTATGTTGATAGATGTAATCAATTAGAAACTGTTTAAACCCAGAAAAAAGTGATTCCCTCCAGAGTTTTGGCGTATGAGTATAATTCTACCTTATTACTGAGTTAAACTCTAACGATGACTATCTTACAATTGGATTGCTGGATTGCAATTGTAATAGGTTAACACTTTTCAACTTCAGATAATGTGGTATAATGCAATCATTATTCTTTTACAGTATTAGGAGTGTGTGTCAACTTCCGTTCTAGTTATTGATGCAGAACGCTGTCATAATTTATCCCTTCAGAAGTCGATGGCTTAAGAACGGTCAGCTTCTATTCAAACAGGGTATCTTGTACTTAGCTACTGTTTTATCGTCACGCACACAAAATATTTGAAGAGGAAGCATTGCTTAGCAAACTTAGTTAAGACAGTTATTTTTTATACTATATACTATGCAGGTTTCATGTATCTATTTCCTTAGAGTATTAGTTTGGTCAATTTAAATAATCCAACATTATCAATGATTTAAAGGTGCGATTTAATCGTAAGCATGGGGATTTCGTGTACTGTAAAAGGTGTGTGACGGTTGTCAATTTTTCGTGAGGTACTAAAATGGTAATTAGTAGAAGTGGTCTTGTCGACCTAGAAGCGTGTCTGCAGACCCCAACGACAACTGATTAAGAGCGTTTACACATGGTCTTTTTGTCGATGACATTGTACCAGGCCCGTATTTTTAAAGGTTGTCTAGCTAGTGACGGATGTCCATAGATCAAAGTGATATGTGCTAAAGATGTTGGTGTATGGCTGTCTGAAGGAAATACATTAGTGCCATCATCCCTGTTCAATTGTCTGTGCGATTTTGCCCTCGAACTTTAGATTTTCTACTTCTAATTTTACGACTCTTTATCTACATGATAGGGTGGGACCTAGAAGAACGATTGATCCGGCTAGTTTTGCTCGATTGGTTCGCCACAGTTGGTTATCACGACCACTACATCAAAGTAGCAGCTATAGTTGTGTTGTGATAAAACGAGCGTTCTATCAAAAAATCTACGTAATGTCCATCAATGTCGTATAATTTAATTTCAAGTGCAAATTATTACTATTTTCATCTACTACACTGACTAAGGACTATTAATAACTCTCTTACTATTTTTTCAGCTAATCAATCTCCTTTGCATACTTTTGACCAATTCTGTTGATTCTGGACTTGATGACTATATACGTAAACTATTCTTTAATTCTAATAATGATGATAATAAACGGTCATTGGATAATGGTGGTTTATATCAACCAAATGATTCACTGTTAACTTTATTCACATTGGTTGGTGGTTCGGATGATTTACTTGCATCAGCTGCTCTGGATCTATTAGATGAACTTGTGAAAATTGTGAGTTGAATGTTTCCTTACATTACACTGAACACGTTTCTAAAACAAAGAATAGAATCTTTTGATGCTGTTCCATTTTCTGATCTAGACGGTTTAATTGCAAATTCTTCATTTTCGTTCCAGAAAACAGTGTCCACTTCATCTATTAGTGAGTATTTCAGTTTTTCTCCAAGTGTTTAATTAGTTCACAGATTGTGTTGTTCTTCCTATTTCTTTCATCAGAACGAACTGACTAAACACTTGTATAACATCAAAAAAACTCAGTTCTGCATGAAATAGGTACTGATGATATCTTGAACTATGGTGAAATCATGATTAAACCGTCTAGCTCAAGAAAACTCAGCATTGCTAAAAGTATCCATATGATTTGTAAATATTCATCATTAACAAAATAGAATCTGTTTTCTGTTGTTTGTCACGAATTCTGTGTTGTGAAATGCATAGTTTTTTTCACGTTTCATTTCTTTATGGTGTTGTGTTTGTAAACTAATTGTTTCACCAAGTGAATGCATTGATGTGAGTCTTAATGAACCCGAACCAATGGACGTTTGCACTAGGTTTCTAGTGTTTATCTTTTATAAATAACTCCCTTCAACTGTTAACTTTCACATCCTGCTATTTATCCTCATTAATAAACTGTTTGAACTTTTGAATTTTTATTTAACACCTATTACTACAGGTAACATGGTTTTGTTAAAACTGGTTTTAACTTATTGATTATGTACGTCACAGATTGATGGCTGTTGTTTACTACTAACAAAACTAGGGAGCACTGGAAAGCCGTTTCGTCTTAGTTCCGGACTCCTTAACAGCTCTTATGAAGTAGCTGTCCTCTGCTCTTCTGTTTTCAAATGTACCAGGCCTTGATCAGTCTGACAAATATTAACAATAAATTAAAACGGATCTCTACGAAATAACATCAACCTAACTGTAGCAATTAACTCACTAGTGGCCTACCTAAAACCTTTCGAAACTCCATCAAGAAAACGTGACTGGTGGAGTTCGAACAAGCCGGATGTGAGACATTTATCGCCAAGAGCATTTGCTAATCATTATTGTACAACACAAGTTTATTGAAACTGAAATCCTACCACAGGATGCCAGCCCAGTTGCATTGATTGTTAAGCGTTCACCGCAAAGTCTGGACGTTTTGACCTCTATCCACAATGAAGTCAAGAGTGTTCAGTGCTGAAAGGTGCCATACTATTATACAACTTCTTCACAGTTCTTCCTAATTCTTACTGGTACCTAACCGAGATTAGTCTTTGACGAATAAGCGCGACTAGTATTGAGGTATAAATGTAATCAGTAGCCAAGAGAAATTTACGAATATGAACGTCCTAAAAGTAATTGTTTTGTATGTTAACAGGAGATAGTACTGTTTTACTTAATCAGCTCACCATAATTAACGTAGAGCCCTAAACACATATTTCATACTTCACCAAAACAACGAGATGGAATGAACAAGATGAATCGCAAACGAGTCAAAATAACAATAATAACAGTGATACTGATAGTGACTAGACAGTGAGAACATTGTTAATAAAGAGCAGAATGACAGAGTATAGTTAAAGGAGTACTAGAACTCGAAATTTGGGAGTAATGGAGTAAATTTGTTTCCTCGACTGTAATAGGTTCTAAGCCATGTTACTTGACGCCTCTAACCACTGATCGCAGCTGTCACAAGTAGTCTATATTTGCCGACCCACCGAATTAGGAGAGTAAATAAGTCTATAAAGTAGGCATCAAATATAGTTTACTATATCTGTTCTAGTCTGTATAATCCTTTAACTCACATCGGAGCGGTTACTTTCAACCAGTTAGTCTCCTGTTTTAAACCCACTCCACTTTGGTTTGAGAAACCCTCACACAAAGAGAGTGATTCTAATTGGAGTACATGTACCTGTACTCGATAAATGGATTATCTTATGAATTATTTCTTGTTGCATCAGGTAGTTTCGAATTCATCACGTCATTCATTTAGTACTTTATTTTTTAGCAGTGTCTCAGTAGTTAAAACATCCGACTTTTAACAAACATAGTTGCAGATTCGAATTCCATCCCACCTACTTCGATTTTAACAACAAGGTATTATCATTTGCTAATGCACTTAAAGTGTAGCTCAAAGTTAAGTATATAAATCGGTGCCTGGTAAATAAATTAGTGGCGATATTAAACATTTTGACAATTTTTTTCAAACTGCCTAAATGAAGTGTTGTTATTGTACTTTTCTATATGTAATGATCATAGTCTTGTTATATTAACTTTTTTAGCCTAATTCAAGGAAATCAGGTGATGTTAGCATACCTCATGATTTTCTATTTGTTAAAGCTGTTGAAGCATTGCGCAGAATTGGAGATTTATCAGATTCTTTAAAAACGTCAAGCAATTGCTCTTGGGATAGACTTCTCATATCAGGTCAAATCTTCCGTATTCAACTATTAATCCGGCACTTAAAACATTTAATTGATTTTTTTCAAATCAACTCATCATCGGAACGTGTACTAATTTTGACTGAATCAGATATTCTGTGCCAGATTCCCATTTTAAGTAACTTTCTGTGTCAGTTAGTGCATAATCATTTGGATAATAATCAGCTAGTTGAGATTTTTTTAAATGATGAACATGAAAATTTACGTGTTGATCTTCACCAGTCAATGATCACTAATAAATCAGATGCGGATTTATGGTATGTTAATTAGTTTTTGTCATTTATTTCTAATTTTGCGTATCTGTTTTCAGTTTCTTTAGTGTCGTCGATTTCTTTGAGCTAGACGGCTTAAAAGCGGAGCTTTCATTATCGTACTGGACAACATAAGTGTCTACTTTATGTAAAAATGAATCTTTTGGTTGTTTTGATAATTCAATAAAAAGATGAAGTTTATCAGAATTATCAAAAGGACAAATTGTTTTAAATCTTTTGGTTATCCTTTTGTTTCAATGATCTAGCTTGTGATTGGTTTTCATTATAGGTTTTATTTGTTGTTGTATTCTTGTTTGCTGTCTAATCTGTTGACTCGCAGTTAATTGACTATATGGTCAGTCAGACACACAAGGGCAAGGGACAATTACACTTGAGATATTCAATCGCGAACAGTTCCATCAGAATGAGTTGGTTAAACAATCTTGGATTAAATATTGGGCCCATTCCTACATGAGATAGGTGTTTTGTAATTTAGCCTTTTAGTTCAGAGATCTCGGCAACACTAAAAACATCCACTTAAGCTGTGAATCTCATTTATTTCAAATAGTTGTTAGTCTCTATCATATGATATTTTGAACTATTTATCCCAATATTTTCCCGTTCATTCTTAGTCTCTTATCCTGTGCACTTTCTGCGGAATCAATGGGTCTTCTTTATCGATGTACTGAACTACTATCATCATGTGCACCAATCACTTCTCAAGATGACGAAGTATCTCTTACACAAGACACTCCGGATAAAACAAAACATTTGGAAACTGACTTGAAGTTTACACAGAATGTTGCTCGACAATGTGGTTATTCATTGCAATCACTTATTGGGCGTCCTGAAATGCCTTGCTTGCTAGCATTGTGCTTAACAAGTTCCAATCCTGTTTATGAATGTGATGATGTATTAGGATCAGGACTTCAGACACGTGAAGATGTCTTTCGATTGCTTAATGTTGCTTGTCATGTTGAAAAATTTGATAATGATCGGTAAGCAAGCATTATGTCTGTGTATTCACTTCACAAGTTGTTATTTACTTAAATTGTCCTCATCTTCATATGCTTTCTTTTTTGCCTATCTTTAGTAGAAATCTTACTGTTTCAAGTTTGAATATAAATCCTATATTGAACTTTTTTTCAATTTCTTTAGGTTCGATCTAACTAATCTTTAAAATGTTTAGTAAAATACTGTATTTGTTCATCTTACATCAGCTTTACTAATAACTCATAGCACCGATTTTAGTCAACCAAGGAACTTAAAACTATCTTTTCTGCACAAACATGGATATTGCTGATGGGATATGGTGAATCGATGCCATGTTTTGGTTTGGTCATTGGCAATTTGTGCTGTCAAACATAGTACTCTAGATATTTTCAATCAATAATTTTATCACAAATAGCGTTCCTTTCGGATTGTAGAGGTTTCACTACTCTTTCATACTTGATTTTTGTTCTTTCTTTTTGAACCATACTCTTTAATTTGTAGTCTTTCTCATCAATGCATATATGGCTTGCCAGGAAGGAATAAAAATATACTAATGAAGGAATATTAAAACTCATGGTATAGATAAAGGTAGTCAATTTGATATCACGAATTGGTCTGAATTAGGCAATCATTGATCACCAGGAAGCACTAGAAAGCCGTTTCGTCCTGGCATGGGGCTCCTCAGCAGTGCCCATCCACTACCCTATCAGGGGTCGAACGCAGGAAGAATGAACACATCTAAACCATTGTGACCAACGTCACCTAGTGTCTCCAATCACCGATCACAGTTATCGTATTGACCTTAACTAAGTAAACTCCGCCTGTAGCTCTCCTAGGGTTGCTGCCGGTCCCAAGCCCGGGTAAAGGAGGAGGGTTGAGCATGGGGCTAGCACCCCCATCCCGTAAAACCCAAACTTGCTAAAAAAACGCAAACCAGATTAAACAAGATAAACTATTTATGCTCTGCCCTGGGAGTGGAAGGATATATGACGTCTCATGATGAAAGCCGAAATTCTTCGGAAGTCATGAGGCCGATGCCCCCCCTTCTAACAACCAGAGCAAATATTTTTATAGGTACATGGAATGTTCGAACAACGTGGGAGAGCGGGAAGATAAATCAAATAGCTGCAGAATTGAAGAGATACAACTTGACAATACTCGGAATCAGCGAAATCCATTGGACTCAAGCTGGACAGAAAACATTGGCTTCGGGAGAGATGCTACTGTACTCCGGCCACGAAGAGGAAAATGCTCCCCACACTCAAGGAGTTGCTCTGATGCTGTCCAAGGAGGCACGTAATGCACTTGTGGGATGGGAACCAAATGGACCCAAGATCATCAAAGCATCTTTCAAAACAATGAAGAAAGGGATTACAATGAATATTATCCAATGCTATGCACCAACCAACGACGGCAACGACGAAGACAAAGACCAGTTTTACGATAGACTGCAGTCAATTATAGCAAAGTGTCGAGGAAAGGATCTGACAATCCTGATGGGGGACCTAAACGCCAATGTCGGAATGGACAACACTGGATATGAAGAAATCATGGGACGACAAGGACTGGGAGACAGAAATGACAATGGTGAAAGATTTACAAACCTATGTGTCTTCAACAAATTGGTTATAGGTGGTACAATATTCGCCCACAAACGCATACACAAGGCTACATGGGTCTCACCGGACCATACTACAGAGAATCAAATCGATCATATATGTATCAATAAAAAATTTAGAAGATCGATGGAAGATGTAAGAACCAGGAGAGGAGCTGACATAGCTTCAGATCACCACCTGGTGGTTTCTAAAATAAAACTGAAGCTAAAGAAGCAGTGGACAACTGGAGTGGCAGCAGTACAACGGTTCAATACAGGCTTTCTCCGAGACACTGACAAACTGAACGAATTCAAAATATCTCTCAACAACAGGTTCCAAGCCTTACAAGATCTGCCGAAAGAAGAAGAAACCACTATGGAGGATAACTGGAAAGGAATCAAAGAAGCACTAACGTCAACGTGTCAGGAGATTCTAGGCCGCAAGAAGCATCATTATAAGGAATGGATCTCCACTGAGACATTGAGCAAAATTCAAGAAAGGAGGGACAAGAAGATAGAAATCAACAACAGCCGAACAAGAGCAGAGAAAATAAAGGCCCAAGCTGAATACTCAGAAGCAAATAAGCAGGTAAAGAAGAGCATTAGAGCCGACAAACGGAAATACATCGAAGGTATTGCAGCGATAGCGGAGAAGGCTGCAAGAGAAGGAAATATGAAACAGCTATACGACACAACGAAGAAACTGGCAGATAAACATGGTAAACCAAAGCGACCGGTCAAGAACAAAGAAGGCAAGACACTCACTGAGATTCAAGAACAGAAGAATAGGTAGGTAGAACACTTTAAGGAACTCCTAAATGGGCCAGCTCCACTGAACCCACCCACCGGACATCGAAGCAGCACCTACAGATCTCCCGATAGTGGCCACTCCACCAACGATGGAAGAAATCAAGATGGCCATCAGGCAAATCAAAAGTGGGAAAGCAGCAGGACCTGACAATATACCAGCTGAAGCACTCAAGTCAGATATCGATCTGACAGCAAGGATACTTCATGTTTTATTCAAAAAGATCTGGGAAGAAGAAGAAGTGCCGGCAGACTGGAAAGAAGGACATCTTATCACGATACCAAAGAAAGGAGATTTGAGCAAATGTGACAACTACAGAGGGATCACGCTACTGTCGATACCAGGGAAAGTCTTTAACAGAGTATTGTTGAATAGAATGAAAGATTCAGTGGAGGCTCAACTTCGAGACCAACAGGCTAGTTTTCGTAAGGATCGGTCGTGCACTGACCAAATCGCAACACTACGGATCATCGTTGAATAATCAATTGAATGGAACTCCCCACTGTACATCAACTTCATTGATTATGAGAAAGCGTTTGGTAGTGTAGATAGGAGAACACTATGGAAACTTTTTCAACACTACGGCGTACCAGAGATACTCGTCAACATCATCCGGAACTCTTACGACGGAACACAGTGCGAAATTGTGCATAGAGGACAACTGACAAATGCATTTTCAGTGAGAACCGGAGTCAGACAAGGTTGCTTGTTCTCACCTTTTCTCTTCCTCCTAGTGGTCGACTGGATCATGAAGACCTCCACATCTGAGGGGATGCACGGAATTGAATGGACAAGTAGGATGCAACTCGATGATTTGGACTTTGCTGATGATCTAGCTCTCCTAGCACATACCAACAGAATCAAGCGAAGACAACCAGTGTAGCAGCAACTTCAGCATCAGTAGGCTTGAACATACATAAGGGTAAGAGCAAGATTCTCAAATACAACACAGGGAGCACCAACCCAATTGAACTTGATGAAGAGTTAATCATCTATAAAACAACATGCTCAATACTTCAATCATGTTATCGCCAACTGTGTTGATACATTTTCATCTACGTTGGGCAAACATTCCAAAAAGCCTTCATTTAAGAAGAAAAATGTCCTTGAGTGGCGCAACAGCTAGATATTTATTAGATACAACACAGGTCGGCATATTGAAATCCTTCATGGTGATTTAAAAATATCCAAGCTCCAATTTCCTTTAATTCAGACATCAAGAATCTGATTTGTATATCCAAAAATCAACTATTTACAACCTTTGCCGGCCTTGGGAACATTTTATCACATCATAAACATTTCGTTTGTATTTCATCCCGGTGCATTACTACGTCATTTTACGACTCTCTTCTATATTAATAATTTCATTTTTACCTAACTGAATTCTACTAATCGGATTTCATCTAGCGTTTATTCATTATAGAAATATTTGTTTCTGGTTTTCCGACTTTTCGTTACTGTTATTATCCTGGAATGTTCTGTGTGGTATAAACTTGCAGTAATTTATTTTCGCAGTTTAATCTAATTACATATTTGCTATGTTCCACTTGACTCTTTGATCCACCATCATCATGTTGCTCATAATTCCGTCCATTTGACTTCATTACATATGTTGGATCTCTGTTTCATAATTTTGATCTTTATATATCGAAAGTTGTATGAAGCAGGTAAAAGAACCAAACGAAATAAAATAATTTCATATCATTCTTCTCAGTTGTTTGTTATTGTTGTGCTCATATACTTGTGCGTTACTATCTACATTTTATTCTATGAATAATATCATATTGAATGTGTATCCATCTTTTCTTTTAAATTTTACTCAGATTTGTATTCCTCTATAATCAACTTATAAATGCTTTCGGGATATGCGGAAACAAACTACTCAAATTTTTATCAGATGAGCAACAACATCAACCTCACAATGGTAAAACACTTTTTTTAAATAAATGGTTTCGTTCTCTGGCTGCTAATAATAAAAACGAATTTAAACTCACAACTAGCCGATTACATAAAATAGACCCACGCCTTGATGATTCAACTGACATAGAACAACTCGAAAAGAATATCGACAAATATTTGGCTAATAATCAGAATTTAATTGGTGGTGGTTTTGTAAGTATGATTCCTCTACCTAATTTAGTTGTGGTATCATTTTACTGTTTATTCTGAAGTATTTATCGAATGAACCTTTGTCTAAATGACAAACCAAAACTAATACGAACATTATTTGTGGTTTGTTTAATTGTTTTTCATAGTTATGTTTCTTATTCACTATCTATCTGTGAAGTTTATTTGTCAACCTAAAATAGAGTATAACGTATTCTGAAATAGATTTAGTAGTGGTTGTAAAATATCTACACAACTCATCCAGAAATATTGTTTAATAAAAAATTTTCTCTCACACTTCCTAATGCGTCAGCATTATTTTTATTGGTAGTGCAAATATTGCTATCAATAAGATTTAGTATAGTGTTCGACTTTCATTTAGGAATGAGCCATTTTTGTCGATGAGATTTCCATCTCCTAACGAAAATGAGAGAGTACACTGCTCCGTAAACTTGATGTCGATCGATTAAGCCATTGACTTAGTTTGATCCATGCTCCCAGGTGAAGACGACCTAGGTGAGGGCAGCACGGTAACCGCGATCAGTGGTTAGAGACACTAGGTGACATCTGTCGGAATAGGTCACAATGGTTTATATATGTTAATTCTACCTTTCTTTATACTTTGAGTTTTAATATTCCTCCACTTGTACCTTTTCATTCCCTCCTATCAAACCGTACCCTCCGTGACTTTTCATTCTCATTGTTACTTTAATTGTTTCGGCTCGTTTGCTGCTTATCTTAGTTAAATTTTGCAAGCTGGGCTTCATTTTATGTGATTTGTTTCAGTATCTTATAGTCTTAGTTTACTGGATGGAGCATGCTATTGCGGTAATCATGGAGAAATCGATTTGACTAATATAATGTCTAAAATATTAGCCCCTATATTCATCCGATGCTTTTCTAAAATTAGGGAACAACAAAAGCAGAAAAACTAAACAGGTTTCATATCTAGATGTGGATGCAGTGATCAAATATTGAATCTTTGGTAGTTTCTAGGACTTCAGTATACGTCAAATGATGGTGGTATTGCTTTAGTTAAAAGCAGCATTCGTCTTCGAAGTCCACGAGGTTCTGTGGTAATGTTTGTCATTAAAATGCGTACATCATAATTTCATGAAATCTAAAATGGATGTCTACTCGAACATTACTGACCAAGTAGCAGCTTAAGACTAATTATCATCAGAATTATCAACTTTAAGCAATATTCTTTAGGGTTGCTCGTCATCCCACTTGGTACTTAATTTTGTCATGGGTATCCTTCTAGAAACGATAATTCCTTTATCTAGTTTTTTCATGGATTGAACCACCTATCGAATTATACTATATGGATATAGTCCTACTTGGTGAAGACGCTGACGCTCCGAGCAGCGTTACAAACACATTTCGAGTGGGTTTTTGACCTAATTGCAAATGTTAGTCGGGGATTTATCTGCTTTACCGTCTAGACTGATCATATGGAATGAAGTAGTCGATTGCATTGACGACTTCGCATACCTTGGAAGTCTCGTCAGTGCTAGTTGGTCTTTTTTTGACGAAATCTCCTCATAGATTTAGAAAGCTTATTCGGCTTTTACCGAATTGTATTACTTGTAGTGCAGTCAAGGTATCTATCTACCAACCAAAGAACAAAGATATCACCTAACGGTTTGCTCTGTATTAATCTCTAGAGGTTATATACAGTACCAAAGTGCTTTCGAAACGTCGCTCATATGTCCTATAATAACTGACTTAACAATGATTAGGTTAGACACACAGTACTAGCGAATAATAGCAAATTGGTTAATGAAGCTGTGAGTCTTCATCGACTGAGGAGTTTGGGACATGTATTATGTATTTCCCTAACTACTGCCTACGCCGATTCTGTTAGCTTGCATCGAAGTAAAATGAAAGAAAGTTGGAGGCGGCCAAGTCAAAACGTTGCATCAGTTCATGAAATCATTGACTGTTAATCTGAACCGTGTTTAAATTGTGTAATATATGTGTATATTGTAATTTTTCTGTCTTTATCAGGATGCAGATCATATTAAACTAACTCTATCCATGTATGAATACAAAATTCGTCTATTGCTAGTAAGTTTTTCTTTATTTTAACCAGTTATTAAAATGAATACTCAATTCGTTTTGAGATTATAAGTATTTACACTTTGTTGAAAGCAATGCGTCATTAGTTTCAGTGCTTGACTTTTATCCACTAAGCTACATGTTTGAACCTCGTTTGGTCC
This sequence comes from Schistosoma mekongi, assembly GCA_034768735.1. Taxonomy (NCBI): domain Eukaryota; kingdom Metazoa; phylum Platyhelminthes; class Trematoda; order Strigeidida; family Schistosomatidae; genus Schistosoma; species Schistosoma mekongi. The sequence continues at coordinate 30,342,075 of CM068307.1, read as the reverse complement.
AATTGTGTTTAAGCAACCAGGTAATAGTATCACTGTTAATTACTGGGATTGGCTTTTATTCGGATTCGTAACATTTTAAATTTTCCCAATACAAATACTGGATCTGCGCGAAAAGTAGAAACCAACAACGTTATAATCCCCTCCCAGTCTGAGGAAGAAAACAGGAGAATGAGAAAACTTAGTACATTTAGAAGATGAAAATCCTGTTCCCTTAACTCTGTATATGTATTGACAATAACCATCGTTAGTTATGTAATAATACTAATAGTCTATAAGTAAATATAACCAATTAAATAACAGTCTGGTTAATGCTGAAAATAGTAATAAGTTTGTCGTTGACTTGTCAATTATGCAATTTCGAAACAAAAGGAAAAAAATAGCTGGTTTTCTTTCTGCCTAATAGTAAGCTCCTTACATCTAGAGCGTGCCTCAAAGCTAATTACATAAATCTGTGCTTTATATATATATATATATGCTTTTATAGCAATTTTCATTTGAACTTTATCACATGCATTCACTCGATCGTCTAGATCTTAAGTTGCGTTACTTTTTTGTACATACCATTTCTATCCTTATTGTTGAAGTATATTCATTCTAGTGCTTGTTAGTTCCACTTGTCGTGCTCATATATTGACACCGTGAATTCTACAGTGGTTATGGTTTATTGACTATCTAAGAATATGCTAATGTAATTCATGCGTAGTTCTCAAAGCCGAGTATCCGAAACTGTCCTTGCTTTACGAACTACATTCTAAGTTAATAGGACAAAAATGTGAGACAGGAAATACTCTACTTTATCGACCAACAGCTTAAATTGTCCTATTCTAGTTTAATTATTTTCTGCTATACTGTTTATCATCAAACATCTATAATTTTGATATAAACCTTAGTGGTACTTATCTTCTTTAGGTCGGTGATTTAATTGTGAAGTTTACATTGTCATTATGGACAACATTATCAACGTTTGCTTCCTATGGAAGTGATTTTTTTTCTGTTACTCCACAAGTGTTACTTCTTACTAATGACTTTGTTCGTAACTGGTTTTCCTCATAGGTTCTGTTGTCTTTGTATTTTTTTTTATTTTCCTCGATTGTCTTTTTCTACTGACCTCTTCCGCATAGATTATATCTATATCAGTGTATCTGTTAATTGCTAATAAATATGAACATCACACTTCTAAAAATCCTTTGGCAATCTTAGGATATTTTGTCTTCTTTTATACCTAATTCATTTCGATAGTTGTTGATGCAAATTGATATCAATAGTAATGTATCTTATTATTATGCTACTAAACTAAATCGATTTGTGCTCAGATCAAGAGGTGACCAGTATGTTCAACACATTGTTTTTAGTAGTTGTTGCGATTTACTTTCCAAATGAGATTGCTATTGTCTTTCAGTGTCTATAAAATTGGATGAAACATTTTTGTGGCTTTTTTCCAACAATTTTCCGGATATAGTTTGGCAATTTGTTTTTTTGATTCAAAGGTTGGCATTTAGATATATTGATTTACCGGATATCGTTTGGCGTAGTTTACGTTGTAATCATTCCTTTTGGAAGACATGTAAATACTTTTCTGTAATTTTCCATGTAGTCAAGATACTTCAACTAGTTTGAGCCGTTCTTCCATGTCTGCATACAACTCTTGCAGGCTGTTGGGTCGTTAATGTCACAGTGTTATATTTATATCTCTTGTTCAACTTCGTTAATTTGCATATTTTTCAACGCTAAAATCGCAAGATTACATAACAAATAAGCCATCAAAAGTACGAAAATAATTCACTTCATAATAATGTTGACTTATTTTAAAGTGCTCATTTCTTTTCAATTTCATTTCTCTACATTTTAGTCTCGCGAGAAAATCCTAGAAAAAAACGCTGCAATTAATGCGGAAGCGTCAGAAAGTGCACATAAACTGTGCGATCATTATCGGGAGCGTCTTGAATTAGTTGAATACGAATCTAGTAAATTACGAATGCTACAAATGGAATCGATTACTAATATACACAATTATAAACAACAAATTTCTTATCAAAAAGAACAACTTGAGAAGTAAGTTAGTATTTTTTGTGATTTACTCTAAGAATTGGTTTTATTTCGACAACCATAAAAAAACCATAAAGCACTAGACAACTAATTTGTGTTAGTATGTTATTCATCAGCAGTACGCATCTATGTGCTCTTTAGGAAATGATCTGACGACCTGCAATCCCCTCAGTAAGCGCCTAACCTTAAAACCACCACTAAGTTGGCGCTCAATAGCTATTCGCATTTCTAACTTCAGTCAATTGGCAATATTGCGCAGCCATCACCCAATATTATTTTTGAGTGACTGTTTAATTGTCGATATAGTTAGATTCTGCTGTCTACATCTCATCTTGTGATCATATTTTTTTTCTAGAAAACCTATATTACAGCTATTTGCTGTGATCAATTAATTAAATGTGAGTAGAGGTCTTTCAATTAATATTATAGTTTGTTTTTCTTTAACAATTCTGACTGTATCAGTGTCGTAATCTAGTTTATCCAGTAAATACTTTTTTAAGTGCATTCAAAACTATTTAAAATGCACCAACCTTATCTCAAAAATATTTCTCATTTCTGATTATACATTAGTCTATTTCCATTTTTATATTATTTACAGCATCTTTATAAGTCCTCAGAAGTAGGACTTTTCAGCTATCTCGTTAATTCATATGATTTTAGTCAAATCTTTCTCCTACAGTAGCATCGTGTTTTCGTTCTATTCAGCTTTTGATCAAACGTCAACAGTTTCTGCACAAAAAATTCTCTCAATTTCAAATATTTTGCTTTAATTGCATACAGACGATTTTCTTTGGGTTCACTCGATAACAGTCATATGTGCTGCGTGATTTGGCTGTCGAAAAGCACACGTTTAATTTCTTCATCGAAACACGGGATCGACGATTATCTGTTAATAACAGCGGCTAAGACCAACACTTATTGATTTCATGAATTAATGCCATGTTTTGGTTTGGCCTCTCCTAGCTTTCTTCTATCCTTCTACAACGTCAGTCAATATTACGCGTTTGGTGCTAGCAGTGGGTGGGCATACCTAATATGTAATTTTCTAACCATCTCAGTTGATGAAGATTCTCAACCGCATCAATTATTGATGCATATCGGTCCTGAGGCAATAATTTGTATTAAGAGTGCGGGGAGGGAAAACTTGTCTCAAACATGCTTGCATTGTTGCTCAGTTCCCACTGAAAGACTGCGCATTTTATCAGCATCTCTGCAGAATAGAACTATTCCATCTGCGTATTCTATGCTAATCAGTAGACCTGGGAGGAGACCAATTCTCGAAAATTCGGTAGTCGAACGTGCTATGTTGATCTATGATGGAATAAAAAACAAATGGGGCAGGCTTGACGGACATCACGTTAGGTTGAAATTATAGATGACAATTCACCATACAGTAATTGTGAAAGCTAGTGATATTACTCTGTTGCATTATCGTGACTCAACCCATCCGGTTATTATCCAAGACATTATGTAGGTTAAGTTTGTTGATGCTGTCGGTGGGGAACCCTGCCTGATCTACGTTTTGTGCTAGTCGGCACTCGTTAGCATGTTGTACTAGCCATCTTGTGATAACTGGTGCTTCTTGGTGTTTTCGAATCCGAATCACTGAGCTTCACCTCTAACGTTCAGATCGGGCTATTTGGGTTGATATGTGTGGTACACTTAGTGCCTAATTTGCTAAGTGCCCACCCTTAAGTTACACTTCAGTTGTGCAAGGACCAGCGATTCCTTCTACCTGCTTAAACCCATGTAGCTTGAGAGGGGTTCGGATCGTTAACCTTTTCGTTGAAACCAAAGTGGTTTAGCGAATAATCTACAGTTTGCAGCGATAACTAAGTATTCGAGTTTTCCGACTCCCAAACACTAAGTTGCATACACTGCAACCGTGTAGTATCACTGACCACCTTCCCCTTGTAATACTGAGTATTGTTTAAAGCTGAATATATGAATTTGTATTCAGTAAATAGGCTATATATATATATATATATATATATATATATATATATATATATATATATAGTTGTTTACATACTCCTACTATCATCCTTCTTCTAATGTTACATGACTACATTACTTATTTTTGCTAACACGTTGACGTTTCCATTAACTTTCCTTAAGCTTTAATAGAATTGCATTTTGAATTACTAGATTTGGTGATAAAATTGCTCAGCTCACTGAACAGTTGGAATCTAGACAGAAATTGTATGAAGGTATGCATTTACTGTATTGAGATTATTGTCTTCCCTATCATTGTCGATGTATATGTTAGAGTATAGTATATGGACAACCTTGAACGGCTATTAAAGCATTCTTGATGAATAATCATTTTAGCCAATCAATATGGGCCTTAGGATCCTTAAGACGGCGGCGAGTCAGTCACTAATTTATAACTGCCTTTTACAATCATACGACAGCAATTCTAAACGAGCACTTTATCTTTACGAAAGTTAGTATGCGAAAAGTATGCATAGTTTGTATGATTAATACGATTATTAAGACTTCCTACATGCCTATCTAACTGTAAAATATAAAATAACGCCGCTTTTATTCGTTGACATAGTTGCATTGAATTCGTATTCCAAAACCTGTTATAGGGACGTAGATAGTTATTTTTTACATCCTTAGTTTAACTTTAGTTTTGATTCAGGTTGGCTTCGCTCTTGGGTTACTTTATATTTAGAGTTAGTTAAGATTTATGCTTTTTCTTAAACGCAGGGTTGATTTATGTGCTATATACTGTTTTCTTCACAAGAACTTAGTACGTGTCTTGTTAAGCACTATAATTTTAATTGTGTGATGCCGTAGCTTATTATCTCGGTCATATGTCATTCTCATTTATACGAGGTAATAATCTGCTTCTCTTGTCATTAAAAAACTTTTAAACACTTTCAGCCTTCGTATGTAAGGAGTTTCTTTAATTACCATTACATGTTTGGTTATATACTGTGGCCTCTTCTGAGAAGATCAGTTCTTTTTCAAAACAAGAGTTGTTAAAATGGCTCCCAATTCCCAATAATTAGGCCTGTCTTCTCTTACCTACGTTGTTTACATATTCCGGTGATAACTTAATTTAAGGGATTGTCGAGCTATTGCAATGAACAATTCAATCACTGCTTCTTTATTTGATGAACTAATTTTATTGTCTACTGTAAACGCATTTTCCTCCACTGCACACGGGTTAAAATGATATTTTGACATTATATTATTGAGCGTGCATCCAAAATGACACACTTCGAAAACCATTTTCGATAGCGAATATCATATCAGTCTCAAGTAAATTAACTCCATCATTCTTTTCGTGTACGAAAATATGAAAAAGAAACAAGAGATATGTTGGTGAAATAAGTGGTAATATCATTATTTCTGAAAACCGTAGTCAGCTTTTCATATCTTTCACAATTTAGTAGTCCATAACGCAAGTAATTGTATAATAATTTCATGAAAGTAAATCTTCCTATCAAAACATTATGAATACAAGATAAACGTAGAAATTTTTTTCAGCTAGTTCATTATCAAAGCTTAACACTGATATTTGTATAACTTACTATTAAACATTAAGTCAACTCTAAGTAAATGATGGTCAGTCAGTTAACATTATATTTTCAAAATTATGTAATAACTACTTAGTAATTTCATAGAATATAAAAAGTTCGAAAATTACATGATCGTTTAAATATTGTAGTAGCAGTGGGATTATGTCCTTCTTTCTCTAATTAATAGTTTACTATATATATATATATATATATATATATATATATACTGCCTAATTCAGCATCCTATGTATTTATCAGTTCGACTGTGTTTGTGACGCCAGTTATATTGGACGCAATGCTAGCTAGATACGTCACTATTTTTCTGAACACTACCCATTATGGTTGATGAAAAGACAAACGAAGACTTTGAGAAGCTCTTTTTCTACTACACTTAGTCCACATTCATTATCGCCGTGATACGTAGCAGCCGTTCCTCTAATATACCTTATGGCTCCAGAATGTGCCATGCAGACAAAAGCATAGGAGTATATTTGCATACACAAGAAGTATATTCACCCCCGCATCTTGCCATTACCTTCTACATAGCTTCAACATTATTCCTACGTTTCTCATAACTTCGATTTTATCTTTGTCCTTACATATCCTCAAATTCGCTTCAATTTCTACTTCTAGATTTAAATAATCTGTTTTAGCGTTTCAATGGTCTACTTTCATCACATCATTTTATCAATTAGTTCACGGACATAACCAACATTCATCTTAAATCTATTATTCTCAACATCGAACAACCACTTTTTCATTCTTCTATAACTTGCAACGATGATTTACATTTCGTATAATTTAACATTCCATGAAGTTACTAAGTGATTATAATAACTGAATTTTGAAATATGTTGTTTATTGACTGACTGCTATTTATCTGGTATTGATTTTATGTTCAAAGTCCCAATAACGAGCTAATTGAAAATAAATATTTCTTTAGTCATCTTGTATTCCTAATAATTTCAATCACTCGTAAGCGTCATAGAGTATAGTACGAAAGTGTGTTGAACACAATTACAACATTTCAATATAGCTCAAAGTCGTCAATGGAGTGTTAGAAATGTACTAAATGTAATTCAGAAGGAACGAACGAATATCAGATAAAAATGTGAATACATCTACACAACAACGTGAGTCATTTCGTATCCAACACGACGCTACCCGAACCCACGTGATACAGATAAATGATTTACTTAAACCCATTTATGCTCCAGTCGTCTCATCCTCTTTTGTTTGCTTAGATATGAGGTTGTCTGTCAATACCTAATATTTACTCTCATTTCTTTCACATGTTCATTCTTACAGAATCCGAATTTAAAGCTGAAACACTTCAAAATAAACTAAAAGCTGCCCGCGACCAGATTCGATCTATGGATTTGACAATTGATGACTACCGAAACCAGTTGAACCAAGCTCAAAATCAAATTCAAACTCAAACTGCACAAGTAGGTATTTTTGCCACAAAATCTTATTTACTTTTGTTGTTCTGTATCCCTGGTAATCATTCTGGTATGTTACAACTAATTCTGATAATACCCTCCTAGCATTAAATCTACTGTTGCTTATTAATTATCTTCACATAGTTCTGTTATGACTCAAGAAAGAGGGTTTTAGTTGATTGTCGCGAACGCCAACGAAGTGTACCTAGTTGATAATCCGCGACTGACCTAAGCCCACTTACCCTCCAGGCCGACAATAAAAGAACCAAAAAAGGACCGGAAAACGGAGAACCGATAACTGAAAACGTATTGTATTTTAATCATGACTTTATATATACATAAAATCAGACCACACGGTAAACCAATCATAAATCTAACATTGATGCAGAACAAAGGGAAGAGTGGCAGTGAATGGGTACAACTTGTACACAATTGAGCAACCGTAGTTCATAGTAATAAACAACATACTAAGAGTAAATATACTAAACCAGAGGACCGGGCAAAGGGAACGTAACAGTTGTAGAAATGAAACGATCACACTGTTCATAGTTATGATAAATGAAATAATGTTCTAAAACATGGTTCTCGAAGATAATCAGTCTTCATTAGGTGCCCGACATATCAGGTTCACTATAAAGTATTAACTGTTATTTATGACCAAAATGAATAATTGACATTTAGTTAAACTATATGTGACCAATCTCTTCGAATGTATTAATACGAGAGTCTGATTTCCAGTTTGAGTGAATTTTAAGTGTTTCATTTGCTTGACAGCATTCTTGACACCCAAATCCGAAGGTTTCCTAGTTCATCCTTGAAGATTATCTACTCAAGATTAGCTAATCTAAGAACTCTCCATATTCCAAATTCTTGTTCATTTTTCATCATCGAAATACATGATAAAATCGCGTATAGCTTATATAAAACGTGCCTGGGTTTTCTATCGAAAACAAAATTTACCTAAGATCTTAGGGAAACGACTCTTTGAGAAATCTTAAATAGAGTTACATAATGCGTATTTACGACTAAGTTATCAGTTTAATAACTTATAACCTATATTATTAGGACTGTTGTTTGGTTAGTAGTTGTCAATGTTTTCTGTAATATAAAAGATTCTTGTAGGTACACTAAAGTCATGTATTTTTACAGTGTTTTTAAACTTGACTTTCTAATTAATGTATCACCTTTTTTGTCGTTTTTTTAAAAAAATATTAGATTAACAAATTCACCCAAATCACAAGGCTTATTAACGACCTTACTGGTAATCCATCAGCTGAATTGGGAAATTCTCTAATTACTACTAATCCATCGGATAGGCCTGTACAGCCTGATCCTTTAATCTCTCAATCTGTTTGTGACACTGGACGAGTTGCTACAGTTTCAACTCGAAAGACAACTAATCGCAATCCACGTCACTAAGTGATATGTCAAATGTACGATGATGTTTTTTTGTAAATAAACACACTTTTTTATGTAAGGAACTACATTTTAAGCTTATTTGATATATTTTTTAAATGAAACAAAACTTCTTGTTAAACATTTCTTTGAAGTATGCTGGCATCTATAATCATGCTATTTGACATAATCTTAAATGAGATACACTCAGATGACACAACGATATACTCAACAAATCTCTAGTATCAGTATTCCAATTATTTTCCAGTGGGGCCCCAGAACTACGAGTACCTATTAGACAACCTAATTTATGCAGCTGTTCAAAACGACGCACCGTCAAGATTGTTGACCTGTGAAAGGTCCTATCGGTGTTTATTAAATAGCCTCACTGCAGTGCGTAGTTAGGTTTTTAGCCATTTCGATAATGCCGTCGTCGGGAATGTTCTGCTGTGCACGTCTCGACTAGAAGTCTCATTCTCTGAATGCACGGAGCAGGAAATACGCAAGAGTGCTGTAACAACTGGGGTGTTTGTGGGGTTTTAGCCCTGAAAGTCTCTGTCGCGCACAAACGACGACGATGCTGGGCTTAAGGTGCCGTGGCACTCCATAGTTGTCCTCTGAATAGAGTTGATGATGGTTTCCGGGCTCCGAGGGTTTGTATGGCGTCCCGATGACGCTTAAAAGTAGGCTGGGTCTTTTATGCATCTTGATGTATATCGAATGGTGTTTGTTGACTATCACATGTTTGTACTTTTCTTAGGATCGTATTCAGAATAAGAAAGTATAAAAAGCACATAAAGTAGCATTAAACCGAATTACGAAACTAGGAACAACCAGCCTGTATACACAGGTTTGTTGCATTATCACCAGTTGCCTTACGTAGTGGTCTGGAGCCATAATCATAATGCGGGTGTTTTGACGTTAAAGTAGTGATGATATACCCCCCACGAGACTCAGGTTCAGAGAATAAAAAAGTAAGATCAAACGAAGTGCAGAGTGTTCGTGAGCATCAATCAACTTCGTATGATTAGGTACGTTATGCTAAATCGGACTACGGTGATGCATATGCTAGATAAATTATCTCGTTCGTTGATGATTTTGTAGTGAATTGTATACCTATCGATTGCCTGTCTTCTTTTCTGCATTCTACCCACTAGCCTTTCGGTTGTGTCGTTACTTAGAGCTGTTTTGGTAAAGTTAGGTAGATAATGCTACTTCGTATATGTGTAGTACGAGTCACATTGGTTACAGAGGATATTTTACCCGATTTACTACACTTGAAACGGAGAGTAAATGTTAAGGACAAGTGACATGCTAAGCACCTGAAGAAGATCGATTATCTTCGAGTTATGTTTATTTGCATTTGTTGTGTCCTAGTTCCGACTAACACAAACAACAGTACGGTCGGAATAAATTTCGGGAGTGCGGAAACGAGAACGTAATTCTACGTCTGTATATCTGCCCTGCTAGTTTTACTAGTGCCGTAGTAGGGTAGGTAGGATGCTAGGTGTTGTCCTTAAAGATCAGAAGTCATACATGTATGTCGGTGATTTATTAATGTACATATAAAGCTGAGTGCTCATAGGACTAATTAAAATGTCTGCACAAATACAGAACCAAAGCAATGGTAAAAATGAATGGCGGGGGTGGTAGTAATACAGATTCACTTATTTATTTATTGCCTGTTCGTGGTAAATGACACTCAGCGACAGCCAGATTAATATATAAATAATAGAAACAAGAACGTTCAGTTATGCTACTACCTTGAGGTACTGGTCATGGTTGCTTATCATAATAAACGCATCGGGCCATCCTGGTAGAAACGATTGTTTTTAAAAATTTTTATCATACCAGACAGGTCGGTTGAGGAGTATTAAGTCTAAAAACAAATAATTTAGGAACCAATGACAAAAGCTTACTGTCAAATATAAAAATATTTAATGAAAGTAGTGTTTCTACAGAATAAATAACGAGACTAAAAGACTGCCTTCTAACAGAAAAGGGTAGTGTTGGGGTAATTTCTTCTCACAAATGCACACCTTACCATAATTTTTTGATTACCTTCTACGGTGGTTAGACATTTCAAAGAATGGAACTAAAAGAATAACAATGATTACATGCAAAAAATCCCTAAAAGCTTGTCGCACTTCAGTGTAAGGTAGAACCTAACAATTACTATACCTGTCGATGCTCTAGAGTGTTCTCATAGACGAGATTTTCCTGGGATGTTAAAACAAATATGCATTTTGAAATCTTATGAGTTAAACATTTTTAAATGAGCAGTATTCACTAAAAATGGAATGTTGCTAAAATAGTCTAAAGTATAATTGGGACAAATTATATAACTAGTTGCTTCAATAAGAATTGTGTCTATCAAACTTTACTAACGTCTGGCTGTCAAATTTTGATTCATATCCCAAAGAGGTTATTACATAGTGTAAACAATTTCCTTGTCAAATCTTTGTTCTATTTAACATGATTAATTAAATGGAACATACCCTTGGACATGTAGTTTGAAACCGTTATCAGCTGTTTGAGTAAACCTCAGAACCCGTTCTCTGCATTTAGCGGGCCTTGTAAATTTTGATCGATCAGCTGCATTTGAAAATACGTAGTATGCTAACTCGCAGCAGATTTGGAGTTTATGTAAGGGAATAGTCCGTTTTATTCATGATTTCAGGCCAATGAAAATGCCGCAGTTGGTATCAAAGATAATTTTGTACAAAAAGCGAAAAGCATGGGTGTGTCAACAAGGTCACGCACTGCTCTAGGTGATATCAAGAACAAGGCCACTAGTATACTAGTTAAAGATGTAGGAAAACAAAAAGGCGTAAAAGATGAGCAGTGTCCCGAGCAAAGTGAGGATTAAATTTTTGTTAGCATTTTACCGTAGAAATGGATAAACGGCTCGACATGAGTATTGACGGCTTAACTTCCGATGTACCTACTCAAAAATATTCACATAAACTCAAAGAATTTCAAGCAAGTCGCAGAATCGTGCGTATGGACTGCTTAATGTCGCAGCTGGCTGAGGAATTCTTAGACATTGACCGAAACGATTACGGGGATGCAGCCACAGTTTATCCCTACTCTGAACGAATATTCAATTATCTACAAGATAGGGAATTGTTAGTCCAACCTCTCGTAGCTGACTATATGGCTCCAAACTGTGAAATAACCCCAAGAATGCGTTACATCTTAGTAAATTGGCTTGTTCAAGTACACTACAGTTATAAGCTGCAGCCTGAAACGCTTTATTTGTGTGTTGCTATTCTCGACCGTTATTTATTGGTATGTTGTGTGTTGATAATTATATCCGTCTAGAAAAACTCCAAAAGCTTAACGAAGGATGGGTTTCAGTTAATTGGAGTTGCATCTCTTTTTATTGCTGCTAAATTCGAAGAGATGTATCCACCAGATATAAGTGATTTTTCATCAATTACAAACAACACATATTCGAAAAGTGATATACGGAATACAGAGCAGGTGATATTACAGTCGATCGATTTTTACTTGTCGATTCCAACTCCATTGGTATTCCTTCGTCGCTTGTCAAAAGCTGTGGATGTAGGTTTATCTTGCTTGACATTTCTTTTTAGGCTGATAGGACTATGCACAATCTGGCTAAATATTTCTTAGAACTTACAGTGCAAGAGTATGATCTCGCACATCTTCCGGGAAATCTACGCTCTGTGACTGCGTTGTGCTTGTCCCGAGCAAAGTGAGGATTAAATTTTTGTTAGCATTTTACCGTAGAAATGGATAAACGGCTCGACATGAGTATTGACGGCTTAACTTCCGATGTACCTACTCAAAAATATTCACATAAACTCAAAGAATTTCAAGCAAGTCGCAGAATCGTGCGTATGGACTGCTTAATGTCGCAGCTGGCTGAGGAATTCTTAGACATTGACCGAAACGATTACGGGGATGCAGCCACAGTTTATCCCTACTCTGAACGAATATTCAATTATCTACAAGATAGGGAATTGTTAGTCCAACCTCTCGTAGCTGACTATATGGCTCCAAACTGTGAAATAACCCCAAGAATGCGTTACATCTTAGTAAATTGGCTTGTTCAAGTACACTACAGTTATAAGCTGCAGCCTGAAACGCTTTATTTGTGTGTTGCTATTCTCGACCGTTATTTATTGGTATGTTGTGTGTTGATAATTATATCCGTCTAGAAAAACTCCAAAAGCTTAACGAAGGATGGGTTTCAGTTAATTGGAGTTGCATCTCTTTTTATTGCTGCTAAATTCGAAGAGATGTATCCACCAGATATAAGTGATTTTTCATCAATTACAAACAACACATATTCGAAAAGTGATATACGGAATACAGAGCAGGTGATATTACAGTCGATCGATTTTTACTTGTCGATTCCAACTCCATTGGTATTCCTTCGTCGCTTGTCAAAAGCTGTGGATGTAGGTTTATCTTGCTTGACATTTCTTTTTAGGCTGATAGGACTATGCACAATCTGGCTAAATATTTCTTAGAACTTACAGTGCAAGAGTATGATCTCGCACATCTTCCGGGAAATCTACGCTCTGTGACTGCGTTGTGCTTGTCCCGAGCACTATGCTTAGGCACTTCGGAACTTGAAAGGGCTTGGTGTAATAAACTGTCATATCTCAGTGGTTACGTGTTGGATGATATCCGTAACTATCTGCAGATTCTTGCTCGTGCTGCTTATCGTCAGAATTCTCCTTCAAAATATAGGGTATGTTTCGGTATACTAATCCAGAATATTCTCAGGCGATATTTAACAAATATCGGGTGGACGATTTCTATGGACGTGTAGCCTCTTTGCCACAACTTCGTTCATATCTCATGGAGACTTTGGCTGATCTCAAATTCGATAGTGATGGCGAGGCAAATCTAGCATAATGCTATTTGAGGAAGCTGCTTACAAGTTATTATTCAGTGATACATCGTCACTTAATTGTCTATCTGTCTCTAGGCCAATTTATTTTCCCAATTATTTATATTCTATCACCTCTGGAGATTTTTATTATCTCATTGGAATTAGTGTAAATTTTAGCATAATCGCCTCTATATTCAGTTTTAGTGTATAATCCTAATAATACACGCTTTTATCAACCAACATTTATTAGTCACTTTTTATAACTGGGGAGGTAACCTGACACAGCATTGTTCTAAGTTGCCAATCCACAGCACTACCAGCTCAAAACTTCAAGATAAACGCAATAATGTAAGTCAGCAGGAAGGAATAAAGCAAAAGTGCAAAACTATTATAGAACTTAAAATCTGGAAGGAGATGAAAAATAAATTTTTGACCCCCTTGACCGATATTGACCACGTCACCCAGCGTCCATTAAGTAATCGCGATAATCATCCAACCCCAACTAGGTAGTCTGTCGATGTGGCTTAGACCAACTGTCAGTGTCATCATCTGACTTACGTTCTGGTGTGATTTCGGGGGCCACTGTGAATGTTTCAAGATGCAGTAGCTTGACAACCCGTGTCTTACTAATTTTGGATAGATGTTGAGGATGCGTTAACTTTCTTTAAACTTGATGGTACTAGGATACTTTGTGATCAATAAAGAAGATTTCAACTTAATTAGTACTCAACCAGCCCACAATTCAGAATTATTCAAGGAATCCCGGTCTGACATTTTGCCTGTTAAGTAGCTAGCTACCACGGGATTGACCCACGTTGGAAGGGTATTGCAAGAGAGTTCTGGGTTTTCGTAGTATGTTGTGGGCCTTACTTAGGTGGTCGTTATGCTCTCACTTCTTTCTTGTCTTGTGTTCGAGGTCATCCTAGAGGAGTACTTGTTTTAGTCCCCGGCGAATGTCACAAGTACACCAATCCCAGTTGATGCACCCCATGGTGACGGCTAGTTAAATACCAGTGTGGTAGGCCTGTCCATCGTCAAGCAAAAAAAGTATTTTGCTGAGGGAAATTTGTAAAGTAGTTTCTGAGCTTGTAATCTAAAGAGAGATTAATTGCATCTGAGTTCTTGTGACCTGTTCCAAACCTTGCCACAGCCTTTATTTGTTACTAAGTTGACTATTAATACGTATTCTTTATGCCTTTTGGATTGTTAATTTTGAACTAAGTACTGAAAACACCTAAGTGGGACGCTTAATTGTCACATATTTGGTAATGTATTTTCGAATCCAATCTCTTTGTTTGTTATCCTTCATATTCGGTAATTTCTGGTTTTGAGTTCCGGTCCAGTAGCTCAAAACGGTGTTACCCCACTCGGCAGTATATTTAATGCATTTCTTACCAAATATTGTCTCTTAAACCCAACGGTCTGACCAACATTTCTAGATTAAATAATTTCTGTACTAATTGGTTCCTCTTGATTGTGTGTATCACAGTTCGTGTAAATCGTTAAGTATGGTTTATTATCGAATATTGGTGAGAGCAGTGCCTTGAATATCAAGAACCAACTGATTGCCCTCCACTTTCTCCAGTAGTTGTTTACAACACCCCCAAACGCCCCATCGATGTGTTTGATTTAGGTAATAGAATTAGTTAAAGCTGCATACAACTCTTCTTAGAGCATTGTGCTCGTAAATTAGTCACAGAATTGTAATTGCAATCACAAACGAGGTCGGTTTAGTAAGGTAGGAAATTTTCGAAGCTTAAGGCAAACAGATAATAATTCTTTAATCGCCTGCTATGGAGGGTAAAATATGCTTGATCAGAGCAGCAAACTTCCGTAGTCTCCTTCCCTCGACAGTTTGTTATTTTGATAGGTTGATGACTATCATTTGTTCCAAATGACGCTCGAAGTAGGCTGGAGTTCGGTGAATGTGCTTGCATAAAATCTAGCGACCTACGTTTAGCTTCCGTTGTTTGAAAGTATTTCAATAGAGTCGACTTTATGATGATCTATGTCCTAAGTCACTCTATGAGCGCTTGAGTGACTAATTGTCGGTATCTCCCTTAGAATTGTCAACGTAGAATAGCCCTATTGATACTGTCTAAACTCCATGCAGTAAATGCTATGTAATACTTGAAATGGCGATGTATAGAGAACCAAAAGTCTGAAATATCTGATGTCAACTACTTTATTTTGTCAACGAACAAAACCATTTGGTATACTCTAATGTTAGTCCA
Organism: Schistosoma mekongi; assembly: GCA_034768735.1. Taxonomy (NCBI): domain Eukaryota; kingdom Metazoa; phylum Platyhelminthes; class Trematoda; order Strigeidida; family Schistosomatidae; genus Schistosoma; species Schistosoma mekongi. The sequence continues at coordinate 30,326,555 of CM068307.1, read as the reverse complement.
GCAATTTTACTGTCACATATATTGCATCGTTTCTAGTATTATCCTTAGTTCACGATTAAGCATATTATTCCCACTACTACGATTATTTTCAAAACTAGTTGGTTGCTATGTGTTGTATCGTTTCTCAAAGGGGTACTTTTAGAGTTATATTGAATACTATTCCAATCCAAAACAGCTGAGCTAGCTGGTCCGCTGATAATTTGTGATAACAAGAACGACATCCCGTTACAGCTTCCCTACCCACGACTTACTATTACTTAAAGGAATTCAACCGTCTCGAGTATGAACGATGTATCAAGAATAAACAGTAGTATGGGGAATAATAAGTCCGTAAATCCAAGACGACTATCGAACTGTAAGGCTAAGATTCTAATAATACGCCTTCTTCGCTCAAGAACTTCTGCAGGACAATACAATTCCAGACTAAACGGAAGACCTGCTGATAAAAATAATTACAGCTGATAGTTATCATATAATGATTCACTTCTCGTTCTTCACGTAAATTTGGCATTTCAAAAAATAAATATATTCTGTTTCTGGTAACCTGATACTGTGCAGTATGAATTGCGTATACATTAATATACTCCAAATTAGCATACGTTAATCTGTCATATTTCATACCGTTTATAGAATAAACTTACACAAAAGAAATATAACTTGATATCATCATAATTATGTTTCGAACGGACTACCCCATCGCTTTATATTTTGTTGACTAAATAATTCATCCTAAATTCTAATGTGACTTGTAAGATTTCCTGATGCTAATAACTTCAGTATTCTTCGTTTTACTAACACAGTTCCTTTTTTATGCTTGAAACTAAACTGACTTTTCAGCCGCACAGGTTAAACTCAAGATTAACGAACTATGTCACTTATTACATTAATTCCCTATAAAAGAACAACTAGAAGATGACAGTGAATAGAACATAACAAATGCTTTAAGACATTCTTTTAAAATGTGCACAAACTTTGCATCAGTAGTCAAGTAACAATACATGCAATTAGATGTGAACTCATGTTACACTTGATATGAATTCAACAATAATGACTCCATTACAATCAGGAAACGCCTAAAGCAACAGCCATTATATCACTTCAGAATTCGAATAACAGTCGCGTTTAACAAAGTTCATTACAGAAATATCAAGTATGAAAACAATGTTTGGAAATACTGAACAATTACGAAACTAATACAATGAAGAAAATTGAGTGGTTACATTACTACAAAATCATCCCTATTTAAATATTGACAATCAAATATTTGATTCAGTTAATAAAACCTGAATGCTATAGTTGGTATCAACTTTTTGTGATTATGATCAAGCAAAGCAAAATATAGTGGCAAGAAATTTACAACAAGTAAAGGGGGATCGCATCAAAATTTAACACGACGCTTTCGTCCCGTATATTTGGAGTCGTGAGCAACTTCTTTCATTTGGTCCCTAGCACGTTGTTTCTTCTGTTTTATCCAGGCCACACTGTGTTTGGGTGACTTCTTTAACTGTTTACATTCTCTCAAGTTTTTTAGCCTACTTCGGTCACAGTTTGACGTACCAATATTTTCTGTCAGTGGTTGCGGAATATGACGTGTTACACAAACGTCTAGTACTAAGAAGTATCTAAAAATGAATAAATGGTTAATTTTTGTCATAGAGCAGAAACAAATTGTGAAAAAGTACCACGCTAAGATCGGTATGCAATTTAGATCAGTAAATTATCGACTGCAGAAAAAATCAGATTCATACTAAAATATCTAGGTAGTGTACGGGTCAACATTTCTAAAATAAATAGTACTATTTCTGTCGGTGAATGCACATTACTCGTGATCGAACGAAGTATTATTCTAAGTACCAGCTTAAACATAAATTTGAGTTTACTCAATAGACCTTTACATAAATAATTAATGTACTTATTCGAAAACAATCTCGTAACTATCTTTGAGCCATATTTATTCTGTAATTACTGAATATAGTGCCTAAGTATTTATATCGAAATAAGTAAAGAGAATTTAAGACGGACAATACAACGGTTTAGACAAAAGAGCGTGAATTAAAATGGAGAAATATAAGCGAAGACGATTTTCTTTCCGAAAAAATCATTCAATAGAACTGTACAAATATATTCACAGTACATTTAACAAATAGTAATCTGTAATATTTAATGGTGAACTTTATGGGCGAACAGATGGTGTCGCAATGAGATCACTTTGCGATAGAATCAGGGGAGAACTCTGAAATTCATTTTGTTGATTTTCCATCCAAATGAAGAATAAATGGCTCCTTGCGACAATCAGTTTGCAGAAAACCAACATAAAGTGGAATGTATGCCAACTTTCAAAGTTGGATGCCACTTCACAAAGAGAAGTTTCATTCCTTTAACCTCGGGAGCTAGAAGAATATCTATGGAGGATAAAGATGATGAACTAAATAAAATCCCCAAAACACATGCTGAATGAGTTTCCATCTAGATTTACCGACAGAAACCTAAGGCCAAAACAACAAGAGGGGAGAATCGACACAGTGGCGAAGTAAGCTTTATTCATGATAATCGATTTCAAAGAAAACATAGTAACGGAAATCCTCAAAAACCAACTATCATGATCTCTGAGATGGATGTTCTATTTAGCAGAACGTAAGATTGTCTCCTCCAGTAACTCCATATAAGGAAGTCTCAAGGATGAAATGTCACGTTGCGCCAATTCGATATATGTTTAGAAGTTCTCTCGTTGTTGGCTGCAGAAAGCGTCCAAAAGAATATCAGAGCACCATTTTGCATTGTTGTACAAAGGATACTCCAAATAAGTTAACATCAGATTCTTAGCCAAACGGTTTAAATGGAGCTAAGGCCGAGCATTTACGTACAACTCGGGCTTAACCAATTCGGGACTTATCTTTGCTTCCAAAGGAAGCATGTCTAATCCCTCATTTCACCATTATTTTAGTACTCCTTTCAATTTTTTTACTTCTCTGTTTTTCTGACTTTTTTAGAATTTACTATTACCACTTATTCCTTATATTCTAAGTATCGGTAAAGTTGGTAATTAACTTTAACGTCTCTTTCATTATATTTTAAAGACTGCTAGTTTGACTTGCCCAATCTGGTACTTGCAAACGTTTAGTTGCTTTTAATAAATTTTTTAAGTGACGCTATACCTCTATAGACGTCTATTTGCAAAAATTATTCGTGAAACCCCTGCTTTAATTAATATTTTAAAAAATAACGTGACAAATTTTGTATTACTTTGTTAAATGATGAGATACCTCTCTATTTTATTAGACCATTACGTGTTAGACTTATGACAAATACGATTGTATAGCTTCAGTAAATAATTTCGTCGAAACGAAGTTTTTTTAGATGAAGAGTTATCACTTTGATTCAAGGACGGAATGGGTTTCTTCAATTACTTAAAAGTGCACAAGTTATTGAGCATTCGGTGGAATTAATCGCAAAATACGTTGGTTAAGGAGTTTATGGTCTTCGAACAACCCAGCTTAAGGGAAAGGTGCTTGAATAAATAGATGATGGTGACAGATATAATTCTTGTTAGCAGTTATAAATAAAAAACCTAATACCGAATCGTTTCTTGGGAAAAATATGATACACAAAACACCTCTTTCAGCTTGCCTAATAACTCACTGAGGAAACATCTACAAAACCTAAGCTATTGTTATTCTGTATTAATATGAGACTTGATACATTTGAGCAAATTAGGCACAAACTGAACACGCAATAGTAAGTCCATAAATAATGACTATCTTGGCAGGAGAGTATACGCGCCTTATCTTATTCAGATACCTGCTTTACAAGGGAGTTGGTGGTGTACAACGTAGGACCTAGTACACATGTGCATCGGTCTAAGTTGCCACACTTCACTAGCAAACCAAAACCTACAAGTGTCATCTACTATTGATGGCCACGTTTCACATCCATACAACATAACAGAAGGGATTACTGCACAATATATTCGTCCTTTAGCTAGCAGATGGATATTTCACGTACATTATAGATGACTCAAGTTGGCAGAAGCCGAAACTGTTTAAAATAGGTGCCGAGAGTTTGTAACACACCAACTTATTAAATCTAATCAGACTTCCAAGATAAGTGGTGGTTGACGTGCTCAACTATTGCACTTAATATCTTAAGCTCAGGTGTTCATGCAGAGCAGTCCTGAGGTAATAATTTGCATTAAGGGTGTGGGAGGGAGAATAACTTATCCTGAACATGCTTGCATTGTTGTTCAGTTCCCACCATAAAAACACATTTTCTTAACCTCTCTGCAGAACAAAACTATACCATCTGCATATTCTATGTTAACAAGTAGACCTCCTGGAAGGAGACCATTCCCTGAAAATTTCGAAGACGAAACCGTAGTGTCTAACAGTAGGTCCGTGATGAAATAAAACACAAATAATGGGCACCACGTGAGGTTGAAACTTCAGATGAAAGTTAACCATACACTCTGATTTTATAGGCAGTGTTCTAGCAAAGAGCCTTGACGAAGTTCATGTATCTTTGAGATACGCTTTTCAATGACAGGCAGTCATACAACTTGGGTCTGCGGAGTCAAATCCGGCGTTCAAGTTGAATAAGCCACTATTCTCATACGCCAGTATGTCTATATTTTAAAACCTAACGAGTGGTATGTGGCTGCTACAACCATGATTAAGTGTGAAACCACACCAGCTCTTTGCATTTGTAATTCACGAGTCTTTGTTAGGTATTCGAGTTCCTGGAGCTGATATTTTAGACACAATAATAGTCAATTTAATACCTACATGGTTATCACAAGATGATTTTGGCCATTTCTCATACAATGAAATGATCGGTGTAGGTACAATCATTCCATGTCCTCCTCCAAATTCTAGGCTTTTGAATCCATCATAATTTAGTCTAATTTATATTTTTTCTAAGTCTTATCTTCGATCCCTGATCCTCTACATTAACTCTAACGTTGTTACTACCTCGATCACTCTGGGGCATGGCAACTTTAACTGACGTACGTTGTGATTGACTGACTCAGCGATCGACACCAATTAAATGGGATTATATTCAACTCATTGGGTTGTAGATTAAATAAAGAGGTTTGTATATACTGACAGACCTTTGAACACACGCAACAGGTTACTATTAAACCGCAGTAGAATTCGTAGCCACGTGAATCTGGCTGGGTTACGTTTCAGATGTAAGAGCTATTAATACATCAGAACAGATTCCAAACCAGCAACTCCATGCCCATACTACTAAGCAACCTCTTTGTAAAAAAATCTTTAAAAACCTTATTATTGTGCGGTTTTTAAAAGTACAGTAAAGTCAAATCTCCAGATGAACCCTTTATATCCACTATTTCATGTGCCAAATACTTTCAAACGGACAAAAGGAAGTACCGTAGCACTTTGCCTGAAGTAGTAGGTTATCGGTTCGACTCCCCTTTTACCTGTTTTAATTACAATAGTCGAGAGGTATTAATCGCCCAAAGTCAAGCACATAAATATTTACTGAGTTTTGTTTATGAGCGACTATCGTCTTTCACAGTGAATTTGGAGAAATTTTCAGTGAATTATCATTTAAAATTTGATTATTAATGCAACTCAGTATCAAGATATAGCTTCAAATAAACGACTTTGAGTAATTTGTGTGAAAATTATTGGACGTTCTCGACTACCAAAACCAAGATAGATGGGGTGACGATTGGACATGTAAAGTTATGGTTCAACATTGTGACCCTAAACTTCAACGTATAAAAGAAACTTGACAGTATCCCATGAAAACAACATATGCCAAATGCAGAGATTGTGAAGGTGACGAAGAGCTGGAGAGAAAACAAGGACATACTAAAAGTATATTAAAAAACAGCTTAATAATATGAAATACGGAATATCTGGAACCTTAAGTGTAGGTTATCACCACATAGCTGATAAACAGTACACACACAAAAGAAACATATCAATCTGTTCATGTAGTACTATGACCTTACAAAGTGGCCAGGTTAAATACAATTTTATTATTCTTCGACACTATCAAAGACTTGACTGATTACCCTTAAACTCAATACATGAGTTCAAAATGTTCCAAAGAAATAGGAATTTTGGTTACAGACTAACAGTGACAAACGGAGTGAGCTAAGCTAACTTACTTTTTAGCACGAGTACTATTAGGAAAATCGATTATTAGACCACCTGCGAATCCAGCTCTCAAGGCTTCGTTCTGTAACAAGTCTGTCTGAACAACGGATTCCGGATAAAACTGCAAAACTGCCCGTGCACTACGAGAAAGACTGCTGTACAACGAAGTAAAAAATTTTCTTAAGCGCGCAACAGGATTCTGTGAAGAACTTCCAGCGTTACATAACCACTGTATTGCTGAAATGCTGATAGCCCCATCAAATGACCCACCACGAAACGGCAGACCACAGCCAAGGTCACTAAGTACCAAACTACCTTCAACTTCTCTTTCTAATGCGACGTCCAACATATTTTTACTTATATCAACACCAACCCAGTAATGACCATTTTCAGTTAAGACCTCACCACTTAGACCGGAACCGCATCTGGATTTAGATATGAAAAACAGGTCGCTTTTACCCAATATCCAAAATCATGCACGCCTCATCTTCAGGTAATGCAAGTAATTCTACAGCCCGTTCAGTAATACGCGTTTGGATATCGATAATATGAGTACTGCAAGGGGATTAAGAGAAAATAAACTCACTTCGAACTATATTTCTGGGCCTCATCATTATTATAATACTAAAAATAAGGAAGAGTACTACAAAAGTTTACCAATTCAGGAGGAAGTGTGTGCTCAGGACGCTTGTGTGACATTAGATCTAGTCTGTAAAAAGGTTAGACAAAATGTGATTAGATTATTATATACATATATACTGCATACAGTGACAAGTGACCCAGGTTTACAAATCTGGTCACGACTAAGACGAATGTATAACGGGGTAAGAAGTCCTATTAGAAGCGTTACAGGATTCTGTGTAAAACTGTCCGCGTTGAATAACTACTGTACTGGTGAAGTGGTGATAGCTCCGTCGGATGATCTATCAACAAACGCTAAAGCACCTCAAAAGTTACTAAGTATCAAACTACCTTCTACTTGACACACTACATAATGTATATTCAGCATGATATATCGCTAAGATAGCACTAAGCAGATAAATTACACAAAAGTAGGGCTTTACAACAAGTATGCCCAAAACTAAGTACAATTTCGGTTTGCAGCAGCAGTAGCCCACACATGAAAAACGTACATGACTCACTTACTAATTACTGAGAACTGTGCATAAAATTTCCACGACCTTGAGGAAGCACGCAGAGTTAAAATGTCGCTTAAAAATTGAAATTCTTTCAGATAACGATCGTCTGTGTTTACAATCAACAGATCACAGGAACCTTCATATGAGGACCAACAATAGTCTAGTCTAAATTTGTTAGTTTTTTCTCATCCATTTTTCGGTTTTGGGGTCTCAAAAACTTTTATATAGTCGGGAACGAGTTAAAAATAGCTTCAGTTACACTATCTTCTGGGTCTAATAGCAATGGATCATCAGCTGCACTTTAAACAAGCCTAGGATATGAGAATTGTACAGGTCACATGAAATATTGGCAGTTCAGCAGAATAATTTGGTGTGAATTCTTAAGAATAAATTGTATTGTTTCTCATGGGTTTCAGTGGGATTCGTCCACGTGACCTCGACCGGTAGGGAGTTCCAGGTCTCGGTCATCTTTAGGGGGAAGAAATTTTGCCTACAATCCACCCTACTGTATTTCACTTCTCACATTTGCATGATTCCAATATTATGAGTGAATAAGTCCACTTTTAATAGATATCCCAGTGTATAGGATTGCATAAGTCATTATTTTGTCCTCTCTTAGTTGAATGCTTTTTAAAGCATCCAAGTCTAGTGTTAATAGATGTTCCACATATAATTTGGACTTGCTCCCAGGAACTGACCTTGTGGATTTTCTCTAAAGTGGTTCTAGAGTATTCTCGTCTTTCCAGTGTGAGGGGGCAAGGACATTTTCCTCCTTCATTTAGAGGACGGAATTATTATGTGAAAGATTCTACTATGAAACTGGTCAAAAACGAGCTTCTGTGTTAAAAAGCATTTTTTTTCAGAAGACATTTTCGCTACAGTTAGCGGCCTGTTTAAGTTTGTATTGGATTAGAACACCTTAATAATTTTCTAATAGTGGCTGGTCTAAAGTGGAATTATCTAGTGTGTGTGATCTGCTTCGTGCCTCAGGTGTACAAATTAAAACTCATCTAGCTAAATGCTAGCTCATTTTATCTCTTTAACTTTGAAGTCATGTCATATCATCCTGTAGTGCCGACCTATCCTTCAAGTTGCTGACTTCTCTCCAAAACTTGACGTCGTCGGTAAGCAGCTGTATAGTAGATACTTGTTGAAGCATATCGTTTAGGTAGATTGTAGGGAAGAGTAGTCTCAGGACTGAACGCTGAAGAACACCAGTATGATATCCTATGGCTTGAGAAAATGATTAATTTACCATAACCTTGGATTGCCGTTTATTGGGACAAGACTTAAACAAATATGGTGGTGGAGAGGGCTTGTTGACCACTTGTTCCAGCTTATGGGTGAAATAAACACGGCTAGGTCGGATAAAGGCCTTTGAGAAATCAAGATACACTACACTGACTATACTGTTTCTGTCGAGGATGCCGGTCCAGTTTTCCACCACAGATAACATATTTGTGAACCAAGAGTGCTCATTCCCAAAACCATACTGTTAGTAGGCAAGAAGCTGATGAATTTCAGGTAGTCACGTAAGCCGTAATAGACTAGGGATTACGTAATCCAAAAGAGTATGAAAAGTGAGTCACTGGCAGACAGGAATAACCCAATGACGCAGACTACATGCAAACAGTTCGCTGATGGGAGCTGATAAGAATTGGGCTCCATCTCTTAGAGAGGGGGAATGAATTTTGTCCTGATAACGGGGAATGATTTGTTCAGTTATTTCGGTTTTGCACAACCCCTCCGATAGTTAAACTGTTTGTAAAGATCCATGCAGCCTCTCTTGAGTGTGACTAGAAGAGATTGGTTTAAACGGTTTATTGAGTAACCAGAAGCTCGATATAATATTCATCACTTGCAGCACGTCAATTCACATCGAAAATTTGGGAGGCTTCGGCTCTGGTTTGACAGACGGAAGCAGCATAATAAAATAAAACAAACGTACTGGCAGGGTGGCTCTGATATTGGAGCTTGCCTGTTCGCAGAACATCTTTGCGGATGTTTCTAGTCTATTTATCAAGAGAACAAGCCAACTGACACCATTGAACAATGTTTGGTCGAATTGTCATCCGCATAGAATCGGTCGTAACATTCGTGGAATGAAGTGGTGGCCAATATATGTCCAGAAGTACAGAATATTGTCTATTAACTTAATGTTTTAGACTTGTTTACATCTTGTCAAAGTCAAATAACTTGTATTGCTGTTATAAACGCTGTATTATCAATCAACCAAGTGTTGTTATTGTTGATCTGGCTTCTGGAATAAGAGTAACTAGTATTCTGAAGGCTCACAATCGCGATCAATCAAGTTTATCCGAATAGCTTACTTGACACTGTTTAAAAGCTGTTAAAAGCTGTCTCCACTCAGCATTTTGTACTGCGCCTAATTGTATCTACCCAGCTTCAGAAGCTTGAAGGTGTGATAACGTATAATTTTGAAAAATGTTTGAATATTTTAGGAAATGGAATGTTTGGTATCTCTCAAAACTGTGTCCTTCAGGAATTTGTATGGATTAGCTTAATGGTTTCTACCTCAGACCGTAACAGTTAGGTATCCTGTTTCTAGTTAGCAGCTTTGGTAGTTTGTGTAAACTGTAATAAGATGCCTTTTTAGATAGGGTTGATCAAAACGGAACTTGTGTCGCTGACTATCGAGTGTAACAGTATAATTTCCATCAAGCACTTAATGACACGAGCCTAGCATACCAAAAGAAGGGAGGGAGGAGCTTTTATACAGCAGACATGATGGTGTGGGAAGTAACTTCAAACTTTCCTTGTCTGTAGGATAGAACCTAGTTTATGTTTACGGCTGCATTCTGTGGTTCTGACATAAGCAAACACTTAATAGTGATGCTTGAATATATGCTACTTGGACTCACACACACAATATAATTCACTCTACCTATCTACCAGGACATACTACTTTAAGAGAAACCCGACCCCTACGCAACGAACTATGATGCTGATACCTAATAATTTCAGATAAATAAACCGATTACCAACATATACAAATACTTATTGTATTTAGTGTCTTACTGTGAACTGACTTAGCAACCATCAAATTCCCTTCGTAACTACTGCAACCTCTTAGAATCTACTCATCATTATACCTCGCCTTACTCAGAACCACTGTGTGAACACTATTTTTGTAACCTTCAATGGTAGTAAACCTGCTAAAGATAACAAATTAACTCTTTCTAACTGAAGTTTAATACCTGAATCTTCACTAATCTGGAGTGTTATAGTTTTTGTCTGCTGAATTAATCAAGAAAGTGTAGCTGTCATAATACTGTTGCTCCGTTTCTCTGTTTGTTTTCTTTCCTTTCAGCAATTATATGTAGCTTTGTACAACGCATAATGTTGTAGATCCACATCCCCTATCATAATATGATCCATCGATATGGTGACTTTAATCTAACCCGCCCATTTTTCTCCCATGTCAAAAGGTCATCCCTAGGTCTTGTTCCTAATGGACGCTACACAAATATCAATTTGAGCAAAGTTTATTATTCTATGTAAATCAACCATGTCTACATCACATCCATTGTGCATTTTGCCTCAAGTGATGTTTTTTATCCCTTGTATTATGCGTATTAATGTAAGTAACAGCTATATATCATGATGACTATGTCTGTAAACTAGCTTGAATTCCGTAAAGAATTTCAGGATATAATAATAATCACTACACACCCAATTCCTATAGCACTGATAATGGGGTGGTGTAACCGTTTACCGTAAACAAAGTTACATCTGCTGGTGATTCCATTAGCCTGGGCCACTCTAATCACCATGGACAGGCTTCGTTACTAATGTGAAATTGAATAGTGGCTAAGTTATATTTAAGATGATAACAACAGAAGTTACAAACACAACGACACACCACGTTGCGACGAGTATCTTAAAGCGGGTTAATAAATGGACCATCCGACGGCAACTGACACCTGTCCACCGAGTTTCTGACCTCACTATTTCAAACAACATTTAATCTTGTAAAGTTAAAATAATCTGGCTTTGATCAACCCCCCCCCCACCATGTATATAGTGGACAGAGTGAATTTTCGAGAGATGAAGTCCTCCAAGAATTAAATACGAATGTCTTAATTTTAGGAGGCAACTAATTGCATCTAGAATCCGGTTATTGTGCCGGGTATTAGTAGTAGTCTTCCTGTAAGTGGCACAAACTAAGCATATTTTAAAACTTAATAATTTAATTAAAACCAAATGGATTTTTCAAGACTGCATCATTCAACATTACTAAGTGGATCTGCTACGAACAAAATCTTATGCATAGAGAAGTTTTACGTCCCAAACCAGTGTTCCTGTCGTCGTATGACTGACGTTTTTGGTGTTACAATCTTTTTAGCGAGGATTTGAGAAGAACGCCGTGTTTCTAATATCCATATTTAATGATCACTACTATGCAACCTCCATGATGGAGGCTGTCAAAGATGTGTCTCTCCAACCATGCTCTTAATAAGTCCCTACTATCTGTATCTCTGAATGGCTATCTGCCAGGTAGTTTCTGTAACTCTAACCTGATGATTCCATAGAATATTTGGGGTTTACTAGTAAAATGTAACTACTTAAAGTTCGTAAGTACCTAGATTGGAGATCCATACAAAATTTGTGGAATTTCTGTATTTTCATCTACATCTTCCACCCGTGACTATGAATTGTTTTAATAATGATAACGATAATTAACGTTAATACCTAGGTGTTCAGAATTTCCCTAATTCTAACAATCTATAAACATCTTATGGTACTAGTCGACACGTAGTGTACCTCTAAGATACAGGATACGAAAAACTATGGACACAAACGTATAACAACTGGAAAAGTTGTGATTTATTAGCTGTTAACGTCACAGTATGGCTATACACTTAAAAATATCTCTTCATAAGAATGATTTATGTATATTACGTTTGCATTAGAGGAAATGAATTACATAATTGTCTCTTAATTAGCTTTCGACATTTAGTTAGTACATCGTTTTAAGGTGTCAGTTTCGGATCTGTGACGACGTGCGTGATAACATCGTAGAAGAATAATTCTGGCACATAGGCTCGATGACTTGTGTGAAGCGCCAGCTATTACTGGGTATATGACGTAGGCAACTTAGAAGTGATCACACAAGAACTTGAGTTTTGTCGAAACATTATAGGTTTCAACATTGATTTTCATGACACAACCAGAATAGCCAACAGTTTAATATCGCGACGTCTGTTTTTGCTATACTGAGTAAGTTTGGATACTTTCATACTACCTTAATTACACCAGCCCGCCATGATGTCTGTGTCATGCTTATTTATTTAGTATCTTCTAGTATATGCTCAATTTTGTATTTCCGCTTGTAGAATCCAAGTGCTTTCCTATGAACAGTGTGAGTCTTTTAAAGCAAACTCATCATCAGTTGCCTGCTGAAAACTTGCGTTATTTCTTAATGGGTCAAAGTGATATTCCAGTGAAGGTAACTTTTAGGGAGAGGCTGTTGTAGCATCACATTTTGTAGTCTACATTTAGGAAGAAAATATTTGGGAGTGTAATTGAGAGTTATTTTCGTCCCCATTTCTTGTAAACATTTTACTTCCTGTTTAATAACATCGAATGGCGTAAAAAGTTCTGTCCGTTTGTAAATAGTAAAAATGGCACTTAACGGTTACACAAAACGTGGGTTGAACAATAATAGTCCCCCATTTTAGCAGTTTGTTCTTGATCGTCACTAGCAGTTGGGTAAAAAGGGAGCAGGGATACAAAGGTCCAACATCTCCATAAGTTTGTATGATAGATTTGTGGATACCTGAATTCCCGAGAGGCATCATTGTAATTACTACAGCCAGCAGGATAAACGTGATGAAGGCAACTGTATCTTTAACTTAGTTGTTTGATGTTTATTTTGAAATTCCGAGTGTTCTTAGATTAATTTCAACGGTCTCCGTAAGACATTTTGTCAAATAAGGAGCCTGAACGTTTGTTATCTAGTGTGAGTAGATAAAACTTGTTTACCTTAGATTAAAGGGTCCTGGATTTGGTCAAAACAGTCATAAATCGGGAATGTGGTGTCGATCAATGGAGGTATATTGAAAATGGTTCGAGATTGATACTATACTTTGGGAGGCTGAAATATGAAATCGGGTTCCACCAAGTCATGCTGTATTGTAAGCCGGCAGGGATTAAGTTTATACGACTAATTTTAATCAGTGGCTTGTCATTTGTAGAATCTGACTAAGTTCCTTTCATTCCATCATCAGTCATAGAACATTTTAAAACTTTATTATGACAGAACAGGTCATGCTGCAACTAATAAATATGAGATTGATTTGTTATTGCTATGAACGATAAGCACTCCAAATTTGCTAGTAGGAACTGGTGGAAATTCCCGAAAGCCTAATTATTTATCATAGACACGTCTTCGGAAACAGAGATCCAAGGAAGAAATCGAAAAAAGTTTCAAGGATCTCATTATTCTTAAAGAATTATACGAGGAGGTTCGAAAGTAATATGTCCAAAATGTTTGGCTAACTATTAAAGCGTGCCGTTTGGACGAAAATTTCTACCTTTACGTGTTTTTATTTGTTTAAATTTCTGGTTTGTTCTACACAGTAAGAGGATTGTTTTTGCCCAAAACAATCTACTCCGAGCTTGTATTCAACAGATCATTTTTGCCCTGGTAAATGTTTTTGAAACCAAGGCAAGCTGAAGTTCTACTTCAGCCGTTAACTAGTATCATTGTTCCACATCAAGACTGTTGTTAATAAGAAATGATCTTCTTGAGTTTTTTACGTTGGAACTGTTTATCCGTCTTGGCTATATTTGATAAGGTTAGTAATAGTCATACTGTTGGTTACACTTCTTAAATCCGGTGATAGCCTTATTTGTTGGTTTAACTAAGTATTTGGATTGTGGTTAGTTTTCCCTCTCTCGATTAGTGCAGTTATCGCCTGGGAAAACATATGCTTGAGACCAGGATACAGATTCCCTGTCACCTGTATCATGGAATGTAATCAATCGAAAGGCTGGTATCATGGAGCTCGTGTTGATCTCACTGGTGCACTTTCAGTAAGCTAATCAACTCAGATTGCCTGCTGGCTTGTGGACTGTTTAACAATAGTGTTTTCAGCAAGTTTCGAACCATCATCAATCAATCAAGATGACTAAGGTGACACATAGCAGCTATTTAGGTGACAGGTCATTAAGTTGTGAAGCAACCCAAGAGACTTAGTAAGTTCATGGATCTAAGGACTACTAGACCTGAACCAAAGTTATTCTAAGGGATCACTACTCGAGATATACTACTGCGTAGCTCTACTGCATTGACTATACTTTTAATTTCTCTCAACGACTACCGAAGCCAATCCAAACTCGGGGTATTTATTCGCTGGGAGAGCACAACACGTTCACGATGACTCAACTATAATTTTGAATCACAAGGACTGACCAGATCTGCCCGTAAGACTTCAGTATATACGTAATAAACTTCTATGGGAGGACTGCATACACGCCAATCGACCACAACTTCTTAAAGCCACACTTGCCAGAGCCGAGGGGGTGAAATATATTCTAATAACAAGGTATATTATGGAGTCTGAGGGGCCATGCAAGTAACCTTCAATTTAACAGATCTGTGGTTAGATTCCGTCTTGTATCAAACTTCATTGGTCACCCTTTTATTACGAACACTAAGGGTTTCACAATTAATCCGTGCTAATTCATTTGTGATCATGGTAATCAACCTCTACAACTCTTTACTTGTAAAGGTACTTATTGGACAAAGTCAATAAGAAACCACTAGTTTTATGACCTCTAGTCATATTGATATTGAATATTGGGTAGGCCGTGTCCCTTTTAATTTCAGGGTCACCTGAATGCCTTTTGCCTTCAGGTCATCCTCCTTGACTATTCATTTCGTAAGTAAATCTTGTTGCTATACAACTACTTAAGCGTATAAAACCCCCTAACTAGTTAGAGGAACATGTCAGCCTTCTAAGATTGCTGACGACGACGTTTTTAAAATCTGGCAATATAGTAATTACGAGACTTTCAGGTTTTGTAATCGAATGCTAAGGTTTATGGCCATGTTGACCCACTAGTCTGGGGCTCTCTTCAAGTACTGTATTGATGGGCAGCCATTTTACTTTGTTTCGAATCATGCATTGTGTATTTTCCAACCTACTGAATTTGTGATGTGTACATTTCATCATTTTGTCTGCGTACACATACTTTTATAACGTTAACAGTCCAAGTTTGTTCTGTTCTTTAGATATGAGTATATGCACAACCTTTCCTTTCCAAATAATGCTTCAGCAAGCGTTCTTTAAATCTGTCCCATAATGAGAGAAGGAACCTGAATCACATTCTTTTTAAGTTTGTACCAACTTATCGGTTTCTACAGCCACCGCATAATTCTTTTCGCTACAGCAGAATGGAAATACAGGGTGACATTCAAAATTATCCAAACTTTAAGGAAGCAGTTCAACAGGTACTGAAGTATAGACAAACGTTAATTTAACTTTTGATTGAGGACGCATTCCAGTCAAGAGGTAGTGTTTAACCCGTTCACCTGACTATTATTTCACACGCCCAAATATCTTTCTACTTGCTGAAATTTGGAATATCATTTAGTTTTACCGGACCAGATGTAACCGACAATAATCATATTTCACCAAATTACTCATCACACATTCTAACATACGTAGAATTTCCCGATAACTTTGTTCCTATTTGTTTTAGGGTCGGAAAGCGAGTAATGATCAAAATTTAAGAAGTGCTTTTTAAAGAACATGTATATTAGCCACGTACTTGTCATGTATTTTCTTTATAGTATTTGCACATTTTTCTTTGTTTGAATCACTAACTGATACTATAACTTTTTAGTTAGTGATTAGATAAATGATTAAAACAAAGAAAATGTTCATATACTATAAAGAAAATGTATAATAAGTACGTGGCTAATATACATGTTCATTAAAAGGCGTACCCTAGAAGTACATAAATCTTGTTAAAGCTCTTTACTCAAACACTATTATCAGTATCAGAGCCTATAGCGAACTGTCATCCGAACTTGCAACCTCAAGTAGTGTCCGTCAAGGCTGCCCATTATCTCCATTTTTGTTTAATTTCATAGTCCATTTGCTGCTGAAAATTACACTTTCACCGTCTGATCTTTCAGGAATTGATCGCCTACTAGAAGACCCACGTATTGACTTAGAATACGCTAATGATATAATCCGTTTGGCAAAAACTCTGATAAGATGCAGAAGCTTTTATCAGCAATAAGCTCCAATTCGAGCATTTTAGGAATGGGTTTCTCTCCCTCTAAATGCAAACTATTGCTCCAGGACTGGTTTTCGTCAACCCCTGAACTAAAGATAGAGAGTGAAGTAGTTGAGCACGTCGACCACTTCACTTATCTTGGAAGTCTGATTAGCCCTAATGGCTTGGTCTCTGACGAAATCTCAGTACGAATTCAAAAAGCTCGTTTGGCTTTTGCCAACTTACGTCACCTATGGCGTAGACGAGATATTCGTCTCTCAACCAAAGGGAGAGTGTACTGCGCAACAGTTCGCTCTGTCTTACTGTATGCGTGTGAGACGTGGCCATTAAGAGTAGATGACACTCGAAGGTTATTAGTTTTTGACCATCGATGTCTACGAAACATCGCTCGTGTTAGCTGGGATCACCGAGTAAGTAATAACGAGGTTAGACAACGGGTGTTAGACAAATGTGGTAAATCAGTCGATGAGGTTGTGAATCTTCATCGACTGAGGTGGTCGGGACATGTGTTGCGTATGCCCAACCACCGTCTGCCTCGACGCGCAATGCTGGCTGATATAGGGATAGGATGGAAGAGAGTTAGAGGCGGCCAAACCAAAACATTGCATCTGTCCATGAAGTCACTGACTGCTGGTTTGAGTCGTTTCGGTAGCTGCAGACTACCTGGATGGGGTCCTCGCGATTACCATAACCAGTGGCTAGAAACACTGAGTTACATGTCCCAGAATCGATCACAATGACGCAGATGTATTCACTCATTGTCCTCCCTTAAATCTCGACCTTTTAATTATTCCATAACTATCTTTCAACGCTTCCTGAACCATATTCTATACGTTCACACTCCTTGTTACTATCATTATTTTATTTTATTGAAGTAACTTCTACTAATGGTGGTGGTGTTAATCTTGCAGTGCCATAGAGGTATGGCGACTTAAACCGATGCACACATGTGCCAGGTTCTTTGTTGATTATACATACACATTCATACATACCATAGCTTTTTCAGTTCATAAACTAGAACCGTTTATTTAAGTAGTCTCTCAATTATGTATCACAAATACTCTTGTTATGTAATTACGTTATTTTTCTAATTCTGTATTTGTGCAATCATTTAAGTTATATATATTCTTACGAAATTGCTTAATATATTAAAATTCGATGCTGTACTGTTGACTACCACTGGCTTATCTCCCTATCCTCGGTTGGGTTACAAATGCCAGACAGACTAACTAGGCGGTTAAAGTGTCCAGTTTCTGTAATAATTGTCACCAAAAAGATCGCTTGTCAGTGGCTAACCAAGTTCATTATCAGGGTATATCCTTGATGTACCTGAAAGACTGATTGGGTTAGGGTTGGTCTTGACGTGGGAGTGTGACTACTATCCAAGGAACAGCTACTTGGGACTAGTCATACATGGTATTTTCGAGAACGCTTTTAGTTGTATTAGTTTCATACTAGTCAAGACTTTACTATCAGAGACAGAAATCCATGAAGTAAGGTAAGGTGTGCATTTTTAGGGTCGACCTTTTTTTAACTTCACTCTTCCTTTGTGGGAAGTGAGCATCGCTGTTGTACTGGTTGCCTGAGGGAAACATCTTATTCCTGCCACAGTCAACAGTACGACTTCCCCCTCGAACCTTCTGTTTACTGCTACTAGTCTCACTGCTCGTCAACCGACCTGCCTGTCAAGGTAGCACCCTAAGGAATGATTATTCCAGACAGTATAACCCGACTGGGTCGTTACAACAGGCAAGCTTGATCCCTACGTCGAAGTAGTAACAACGGCTGAGTGGGATATATTCTTATCATGAACATCACCGCTTACTGTTGATATTTGTTTCCTACCCTAGAATTGTTCGTCATTTAAACCCTCTTTGCTATGCTTGGTGAGGATAAATCACCGAACGATGATGGTCCGAAATATAAGATTTCCAGCTTTCTTTTTGGCAATGTTAATAAAGAAGGACAAATCGAAGAATACCAGCATGATGTCGAATTAAAATCTATCAATAACTTGGACCGCTGTCATGTAAAAGAAGTGGAAGAAGCCGCTTCAGATGTTCTTTCCGACAGTAACTCTTTGCTTATGGTATCTCCAGAGGATGCTAATGTCCAGCCTTCTGAAGTTACGAATCCAATAGACTACTATAACGAAGATGAAACGTTGGATGAGGAAAGTGTGGAGAAGGTTTTGCATGACATGAAGCCTGAAAAAACTAAAGAGGTATGTTGTATTTCAAGCTTCTTAAGTGGTCAATAAAAATTCATCTTTAAACTATTTCCGTCTCATTTCTATAGGAAATCGAAATGGTGATTTATATGTGGATTTTTAGCAACCCAACTAATAAATATAATCTCACTTCACTGGCTGAACCTTTAAGATCAAGCTGTCTAGCATTTAATTAAGTCTTGAGTATTTTCCATATCTTTTTTACACCGATAGTTTTATCAAATTCGCTTCTGAACCGGAAAATCACATGTAATTTGTATCGGATGATGAAAGTTTGACGGCTTTGCCATTAAAACACGAATTTCATCCGTTAAGTAGTAGGCCCAAACTCCATAACATACTTAGGTACAGGCGATTGGTGGTAATAACAGCACTTGTACAAGCAATATGACACGAAGTATATAAGCGTGTACCGAATAAATTAGTCACATCATGTTACTGTTGCCCGATAGATAGTTTTGATTTAAAAACAGTATTTGACCCGTTCCTACACGACTTTTAGTTGAGTTGCGTATTACATCATTCTAAACTTTACTCAAGACTTCTATGATGCGGAAGTTAATATTGACCGGTTGTTTACATATTAATGGTCCGCTTCTGCTCCCCATTGATACATAGTTTTGTATCCGAGGCAAAACCTATTGTACATGTTCATCTCATTTTCATGATAATTTAGTAATTAACATAAACTTGGCATAGGTAGGGCATTGTAATTACTGATACTGCCCTTAGAGAAGCACTACAGTGTTAAAAGTCGAGTATGCAACTTAAGAGTATGATCCCTATTAAACGGTCATAAAAGATACCTGTTAAATATGGAACATTGCAAGCCCTTATATTATTAATGTCATTGTAGCGTTGATTACGTATGGAGCATAAAGTATTGGAGTACTACCAGGTCAACAAAAACAATTATGGACTTCTAAGATGGGGTCTTCGAAATAATCGGAACCATTTATTCAGTCAGACAATAATAACAGTGCAGGACCTAATATTGATATCCACTAGTTCAAGCTACCTCAGTTCACATGAGCATATATATATATATATATATATATATATATATATATATATACATCAGAACTCACTCTGTATTCTATTTGCTTACATATACTTTAAATAACTTTGATAAGTAGTCATTAATGTGGTTAGGTCATGTCGATCATATTTAATTTTGTCGATAAGTCGAAAGCTAAGTATATTGTCTTTTTTAGGATGATTATGATTCACCTGACTCGGAATCAGAACGCAGTATGACACCAAAAATTGATTCGGTTTTGAAATCGCCACTTAACCAGGGACATACGTCTCCCCGAGATGGAATTATTGAACCTGTTTCAAAGGAATCGTCTCCGAGTAGAATTACAATAGTGGAATCCAATAGCCAGCTTGAAAGTGAAGGCATATCATCACCGCGTATTGAGTCAGTTTGTCCAAATAAACTAACAAATTGTGCGCAAATCAGTGTCTCTGAAGATACAACTCTTATTATGCCTCCTCCATTACACCCTGCACCCCTTTCAATCTCACGTACAAACCAAGTCAAGGTGGGCGGTCAGGTGTATTTTAGTTTTCTTGGTTTTTATCAATATATAATCGATGTAATGATTGGAATTGTGATACTTAGTATCAGAGTTCTAGACTTATTTTAAAACTATCTACATTATATATATCTTTCTGTTTCAAATAAACTCAAACCGTATATGCACTTAAGACGTGGCGTGTATGGATATATGCATAATGAATTTGCTATTTTACCAAATTCAGCTAACATATACGTTATCATTGCTACTCATACTTACTTCATTCATACAGACTGATGACCAGTAATTTCACGAAACGATTTTCGCGGCATTTGGTTCGTTCTGTTTTATTTTAAATCCCAACAAGGATAGCTTCGGACACTAGTAACGTATACCTAGCCACGATAATGTATATGACTAATAGGTTGGAATATGGTAATGTTCACATGAATACTAGATTATTCTTCCAAAGATCTCTATCGTTTGTACATTACTGACATTACAAGTTGCTCAATCAAATTATCATTTCTACTTATGTGTTATTTTCTCACTCAATATTTTAGAGATCAAGTTATTCTAATATAGCTTTAGAGCTTGTAGAGTCTCTATATCCGACGGGTACAATAGCCTTCACTATCAAAAACTCATGATATGAAAACTTGCTTCGATGGCATTGGTTCTATTTTCCTTATTTTCTTGATTTACTCTACCTATTTGAAGCACATATTTATGACTTTGATCTGGTAATATTGAAATATTTTTAAAAAATTGTGGAACTTCTCTTATCAGATTCTTCAATAAATTTTGTACTTAAGCTTACCGAAGTACAAATCACCTCCAATGAAGGTATGATCGGCAGCGAGGTTTCTTAATATTCATTTTTAATAATTTTTATAGTGCAAAATTTAGTCTGAGTGACTGAAGTACACAAATACACTCACTTATATTGTTAATCACTTCATTCCCTATTGCTAATTATAATTGTGGATGAAGTAGTTCCGTAGGGTAGTTTACACTTAAGATAAATATCTAGTACTACTGCATCCCTACAGAATCATTCCGCGTTGTCTTGATCAAAACACCTATATGCTGTTGTTGTATTTCGGCGTGCTACTTATTTAAGAAACTTGCTTTTTATGAGGATTTTCTAAAAAAATATCTGAGATCAGTCAGTCGCAATCGATGTAGAACCTAGCATACTTGTGAATCGGATCTGAGCTACAGTTTTTATGAAAACTGGTGATGCTACCTAATCACTTGAATGTCATCATATGTTGCAATTCTTGGAGTTGGAATCTAACGGTTAAAAGTTTGGTTCTTTAATGTCTATACCACTGCAGCAAAGGCAGTCATACATATAAAAGAGAAGTGCTAAATCTTTAAACGCAAGCGCCTCGATCGATTAATATTTAGTTTTATCAACAACTTCGCTATATCCCCCTAATACCAACAGTCATCTCAACACTACCTCGATTGGCAGTTCCAACCTCCGAACAATGTTTCAATACACATGTGATCAAATACTCGTAACCTACGAATGTTCGCTATATTTAAAGATGACATTTCACAGTCACATAATACAACAGGACAAATTCCTGCACAGTGTACTCTTCCATTTGTTTGCAGACAGACATCTCACTTATGCCATAGATGACACGAGTTGAAAAAGGTTATACGATCTTTCTGAATCTGTGCCATAGTTTCGTCAAACGACAACCAACTATGGCTGATAAAATTTAAAAGGTAAGTGAAATGGTCAGTGTGTTCAACTACCTCACTTTCTACTAATGGTTTTGGTAGTGAATCATTAGACGTGTCTACTATCCTTTTTACAACTTTTCAGCGAATGCGTTTGTTGATTAGGTCAGCTCCGTGGTACTTAAGTATTATATTACTCATTGAGTCTGTCTTGCATAAAGAGCTGTAGGTTAAGGTCTGTAAATCAATAAAAAATATATCATTGAAAAATTTGCACCTTATGCTATGAAATCCGTCTTATTAACTTTCGAAACCCATATCTTGATTTTAATATCATCTCAAAACTAATAACTGTCTAATATTTATCGTTCTATTACTTTTTAATATTGTTAACTTTAGGTCATGTCAATTTTATCCTGTGCTGTTTTCGACTTGGTATCTTGAATATATGTAACACTGTACCATAACACTTGTCATTCCAAGTAGTTAGTAATACATGTGCTGATAATGCTTAAACGGACGTTTTTATCATTACTCCTCTTATTCACATTTACTGTCTTCCAAAACCTACTGTACATGTAAAAATTAAACTAAATTATTCCCTTTTCAGCCTGTTTACTCGCGAAACACTGATTCACCGGTTACTAGTTCAATGTATGTTGGTTATCACTCAGAATCAGTTAAAAGTCCAAGTTATTCTGCTTCCGCTTCACATGGTCAAGATAATATTTTAAATACTCCCCTAGGTAGTCTTATGCCACCAGAATACGTTAATGTAGACATAAAACAACTTTTTCCTTCATATGATCCAGGGAAGACACCCTTATGGGGTCGTTTATTTAAATTACCACATCAGCTAGGTATTTATCGTGAATTTATTGAACATTATGACTATATGGAAGAGGTTCTGTCACAAAGACCATCTCGAGGCGATCGGTAAGTTATTTAACCCATGTTTTATTCCGGTAGCTTTTCTATTTATTTTTTTTTACTCGTTGGATTGTTCACTGTCTATGACTATTCTTATTACATTCCTCATCTTGTATATACTGATTAAACTTGAGGACAATTTCGTTTGGCAAATATGTATATTACCAAGAGTATCTTAGGTTTTCACCCATAGGTTAACCATAAGATATACTGATAAACTATCAGTCAGTTGCAACGTAAAACTTGGCGCGTGCACACAGCAGTTCAAGTTACCAATGCCCCAATCAGTAGATAGAGATGAAATTGTCGGATCAAATCCCAGAGTAATCGAGGTAGTAACGTAACACATGTCCTAACTACCTCAGCTGATGAAGATTCAGCACTTTGTTGGTCGATTTACCATATTTGCCTAGTACCCTAGTCCTAACCCAAGTATTGCTTACTCGGTGGTCCCAGAATACACCAGCAATGCTTTGAAGGCTTCTATGGTCGAATACTAGAAGCCTACGAATATTTTCTATCCTTAATGGCCATGTTTCTTATCCAAGTGTTCGCTGCGAAACTCGGAGGTCATGGGTCTGATTTCCTTTGGGAATCGAGGATGTACACTGCCATGGAGTCCCGTTGTGGGATGAAACAATTGTCGAGTGTTCTCATGGTATAGCTGATACTCAACTGAAATCAATCTGTGACGAACACAATCAACAAAATTAAATACCAGTCTCTACAAAACCACCTCAACTCACTCGAAAACATGTTTTGAGGCAATGTCTAATCATCATTTTTCTCTTGTCTTTTTTTCCTTATTTTCTAAACAGTTTACACCTTTTATACGATGGGATTTTGGATCTTGGAGAAATTCCTTTACCAGAAGATATTAATTATCACGACGAAGTGGTCGAGTTGAACACTCCACCAATTCCAGGTTTGGATTATTTAGCTGGTAGTGAACATTCCTGGTGGCGTAGAGCTTTTAAAAATGCACTGGATGAATTAATGAATCCTAAAAACACTGACAGTTATGAACAAGATCATAGTATTTACAAAAAGAACTCTTCCACTCAAAAGCAACATCTAGACTCGGATGAAATTAATAAGAATAACGATTTAAATGGACTACTTAATGATGATATAGAGACGTAAGTTACCACTATTATTATTGTTATCATTATTAATACATTGATTGGCTGATTCACTGAAGCACTGTATAGTGGCCAGTGTGATGTTTGTATAGCTTTTTATAATGCTGATAGCTTTCTATCGACCAATTTGCAGTGTGGCCACTAGTTTAAAGCGATTAGATATCCGATGCGCTACATTGAGATGGATGATGGTTAGAAGGAGGTAGGGTAGTTGAGGGTCAACTCTAAGCCCAGTTAGATCTAGTACAACTTGATCGGTGGAATTTGACCAGCACTGTAAAAGACTGGACAAACATCATATTGGTCACCACCCAATGATCAATTAATGTGTAAATGTCAGTCGCAGCCTGAGTAATTCAGTAGTAACGATTTCAGGGTAGGGAGCAAGATGACCTGGGATCGGATCTACTAGGTATTGCATGTGCGCCTCTCTGACGAACGATAAACAATACAAAACTTAGGTTGTACATGCTTTCCCACTGTCTCCCCTCAAACCACCTGTTATTATTAGTAGCAGATTCTTCGTCATCTGAAAACTAAGCATTATAACTGGTGAATATATTCTACCTTTACTCTTGGAAAAATTCTCATTTTAACGTCACTTTTGATGTGAGATTGTATTTGCTACAAACTAATAATCAAAATTACCCATTGTTACTCAATTTTGCCATTGTTCCTTAGTGTTACAATTAACTACCCTAGACTCGCAGTGTTTTCTGGAGTAGGTTGGAAAAATCTAGGGGCAGCCAAACCGAAACATGTCATCAGTTCATTAGTTAATTACCTGTTTGTCTGAGCCATATCAATAAGTACATATTGACTGGTTAGAGTTCGTGAGATATCCGAGAATAGTGGTTGGAGATGGGTATCGTGATCCAGAATAGATTACGATGATTTAGCTGCATTCACTCCTTTCCAACCTTTTGGGCCACCTTAAGTTATGAGATCATTTTGTACTATTTATTCTGCGAATTCATTCTTCACAAACCATATATTCTATGCCAAATCTTTCTTCACTACTAATGATATTAATTTGGCATACATCTCTCTGTGCTGGTGTGTGGTGTGTCCACTTGGGCATTTGTACATATGTACCAACTCCTACGTTGTTTCCAATTAACTGACGGACTGATCGACAATATTTTGGAAGTTCTTAAGAAGTACATAACAATGGTGATTGTAAATTTGCTTTTTAAAGAAAAATATTGAAACTTCAAGTACGCGAATGCTATTGTATTGCTATACAATTACATAACATTTACCCCCTCCCACAAACTATAATTATTTAGCTAAAGTTCTCTAGTGCCTCATGTTTCCTTAATCAATTTCAGTCATTTCATTTTTTGCATTCATAAATCTTTGTTAATAACTTTATTTTAATTGAAACATTTTCAATTTAGTTATTTAGGTTGGCGATTAGGACCAGCGAAATATTGGTACGATCAATTAGGTTTACCATTAGATATAAACATTTCTGAGTGGACAGAGTGGCGACGGCCATTAACATCTGCTAATAGTTCTGTCTGTAATACTAATAACAGTTATAACTCCTGTACCGCCCCACTTAATTCCACAGCAAACGTTGAGTATGAAGAGCATAATAACAAGAATACTAATAATAATAATTTTGACACAAATCGATCTGTTAATGAACCAATACCTGAAAATTTCACTCATTCAACAATTAAACAGGAATATATTGATAATGAACCATTAAATAATGGTAATTTAGATCAAATGCACAGTAAGCAAGACCCTGATGATTGGCAACAACGATTGTCGTCAAATGAATCGCTAATTCGTTCATCTCCAAATCCATGTAAGTGTTTTATTCCATTGATTAGAAATATACTGACTCGCGGTTATTATTATTACTACTATTACTATTATTATTGTTTGTGGTTGTAGTAGTAGTAGAAGTAATAATAATAATAATAATAATAATAATAATAATAGTAGCAGGTAGTAGGCAGTAGATAGTAGACCATAGGTAGTAGACAGTAGTTAGTACATAGTAGGTGGTAGTTACTACATAAACCTCATTGTGTAGAGCTTAAACCTGGTGATTTGATTTTTCGGAGTACAAAGTATGCTTCATAGGTTCGAACCCACCATTATATTACAGTTTTATTGCCTTCTCACAAGGGAAAGGCTACACAAAGGTATCGATAATAATGTGGAGGAATAAAGGACTGTGGTAATAATATCTATTGAGAAATGCAACTCAGTTAATAGTATAGACAAGAAAGACTGTTCATCTAGAGAAGTTCATCTCATTATCATCACGGTGTAGTAAATACTATAGCGAAATCGCCACTGGCTTTTATTCTTAAATATAGTTGTCAGCTTCTTAAGCCATTGTGTTTCACCATCTATGGGATCCTAAGTGAAGAGTCGTTGTGGACCGACAGATGTCAGACCTATATATATATATATATATATATATATTTGTCGTTCATACTACAGCACCGTTATTATGAATATGATGGTGATGGTGAATCATGAAGCATAGAAAAGCACCCGTCTGCTGATGCACATGATTTTGCATTTGTTATCGATTTCTAAGTATCTATTGATGTTACGAAATTTCACTAATCATATTCATCCTTTTTATATTTTGCAAGGTAAGAATAATTCACGTCCATCGTGTCCTGAAGAAATTGTTCATACACCAGATCATTTTTTTCTGTATCAGTTAATAAATTGGGAAGATGATATAATATATGACCCGCAGTTAAGTGCCAATAAAATTTCAACTAATTCTCGTTTAAATGCTGCATACGCTGGTTGGATACCGTCACAACATTGTCGTACCATGGCGGCATTTCAGGTAAAAGGGAGCAACTATTAACACTAATTGTACTTTTGTGTTTTCTTAGAAGTTATTTTCTGGGTATTTAAATTAATTTGCGAAAACGGTTCTTTCCAGCTACAAAAAAAGGTAGACATAAGAAAAGTTTTTTTTAATAATCTTCTTATACTTTGTTGAAGCTGTACATGCTTAAAGATCTTCTTGTGCGTTCAAGCCGCCTATTTTCCAATTAATCAAGCTCTTTTAGGCTTATCTGAATTGAATATTTATGAATACTAATTGTTGTATTTACTCAAGCTGCATTGTAAAGGACTTACGAATTTTCACAATGATAAAAGTTAGAAAACTCAAATGAAAATATTTTAGTTACTGGCGTATTGGAATTCATGCATTCCATATATTATTGAAAAGTAATTGTAGACTCTAAACCGATTAAAAACCTAATTGGAGATCGTTTTTAGACACTGACTGCTATGAAACTTTCTGTAATGTGCTTTTTTAATAATTACCATTTGGTTGTTTGCTCAACAGGAATTTGTTGCACTATTGCACATCTGACACTAAGAATTTCTCACCATTACAAAATCTGTCGTAATGAATAATGCTATTATTATTGCCTATATGTATCATAAAGTAACATTTGGATAATAATATCCATAAAAGTAAGGGATATGCGCACTCTGGAAGTTTTTGATATTGTCTTAGAAACATTGTTCACGTATATTGGGTTGATTGAGTGAGCAACTCGAAAATTAGATTCAGGTTACAAATCAGAGATATCAAATCAGTTTAGAAGATTGTGAATTATCATCGACTAAGTTGTTGGTGACATATATTTCACATACCAAACTATCATCTACTTCGACACACGGTGTTCGATAACGTAGCAGTAAGTTGATAGACAGAGGAGGCCGAACCAAAACATGCCATAAATCCATAAAACCACTGACTGTTTGTATGAGCTTTTCTAGTAGGTGCTGATTACCTAATTTTGGTCTATGTGTTTATTGTGACCAGAGTTTACAAACGATGGGTGCCAAGGATCAGAATCAGTCAGTATCCCAGATACATTTACTCCTCATTTTCCTGTAGACCTTGAATTCCAGTGCACTTCTACGTATGCTTTCAAATCCCGTCCTCTTGAACCATATTCTACGTTTCTAGTATAAGCGACAATTATTTCGACTCCTTTGATATTCATCTTGATAACTTCATCCCATTGTGTTGATTTGATATGATAGATTGTTCTGATGCTCATTTGTGCCAAATGCTGTTTTTGATTGTGTCTGACTAAGTCTACTAAGCTATGTGATACTGATGTTATTGTTTCTATTTCCTAATTTGTTCTAGTGTTAATTACTAGGTTTCCCATTATTTTTATTAATTTAGGATGCTTATCAAGGGAAATTTCCATTTATATTAAGTTCTAAAATAATCAATGGTTTAGCAACTTCCTCGTCATCTACAACGGGAATGATAATGGAATCCTTACTAAATAATCACTCATCTAAACATGTAACATTACATTCGAACCATCCGCCATATTCAATATTTCCGGTGGAAAATGAAGGTATATTAAAAAATACCTGGGTACATGACATTATATATGATTCTGATTTACCAATTGATCAACAACCGCCACCATTTCTATTGACATTAGATCAGAATGATGAGACGTGTATCTTAGAACCGATAGATGATTCAACGATAGAAACTGTACTGTCATCTATACGTAATCAACGGCATCGGCGTTTAATGAATAATCGGGGTTTTGAAACGGAATCTGATACAACAGCTACAGGAGCAACAACAACAACGATGGGTGATCATGTCAATTCGTTGTCAACAGTTGGCAGCAATCTGCGTGGTGGTACTACTTCAACTATTCATGATAACAACTGGTCTAATTCAAACACATTGAATGAAACTGACAATTCTTTACCACATAGCAAATCGAATACCACTGGTTCAATAAATCGCACTAGTCTTCAAGTAAATTTCGGCTTGGCATCAACACGTGGTATGTTTACTGGAGCCTTAGCTAAAGCTGAGAAAGGTGCTGAAAAAGTTAAAATGATTTTGGGTAAAGTAAGTTAATTAATAAATTTCCTATCATTTAATCTCTTTCCCTCCTATATACTCAATCTTATTCATTTTATTTATACCCAGGATTTTGTTAGCTTTCCAAGTACAGATCATGCCTCTGAATCTTTGAGCTACACTCTTGATGAGAGATCCGGTGATACTACGCGTTTATCTATACCGACGTAGGTGAGGCGAACTCCAAACAGACACTTATTGGCCAAATACTCTAACCACTGAATCACCGCCGCACTTAATATTTCCTTCAACATAGGGTACGAACTAGCAAGGGCTTTAACACATACTATTCGAATCAGTAACGTATTGGGACGAAATACCTATCCAGTGCATCCTGATTTGTAATGGTTATATATAGCTGCAATCAGTCTGCGACAGAAACTTTTAAAATTAAATAAGCTTCAGAAAATTCCTCATTTTAACTTTTGTTTCACTCTAACACTATGCGTCTATATGCATTCAAAAATCGTCTTGACGTTGAATGCCAGTTTATTTGGTTACTACTGCTATTTGGATGTTAGGAAGTTATTTTGTCTGATTATGCTAAGGAACGTACATCTTTAGGTTACCGTTTGTTGGATTCAATTCACAAAGCTACTTACTGTCATTTAAGAAATTGTAAACTATATATCAGATTTTCAGAGTGGTAGAATTCATTAGTCGAATTCCGATCCTGAAAGAGCTCAAAATACTTCGAAATGTCATACGTGCGTATACTGTTTAGCTTCTTCTAAACCCTGAATATTTTAATACACAATTTACCTGCCTTCGATCCATATCCTTCTAATTTCATCTCATGCCTTGTTTATTTTCTCTTTATGTAGACTTCCTGAGTGCGACCGTAATCACTGCCTTAACTCAGTCGTGCTTGCAATATCAGCTAGAACACTCGTTCCTTTAGGTCCTACTATACCAAACAGGTCGATTAAAGAATAACGGGACTGAAAACAGCAAAATTTGGTTCGAGGGTTGGTCGTACGACAAACTGTACCAGAATGCGGTGAAAGTAAAGTGTCTCTCTCAGACAACCAGTACATGTGGCAATGCTGCCACCTCATAAAAGGATGAGGGTTTTATAAGATCGACCCCAATATTAGCTCACCTAACTTTGTCCTACGGATTCTCGTCACTGGTAGTAGGTTTTGAAAAGTGTAAAGCTAATGCATTAAAAACTTACTCATAAAAAAGCCATGTGTGATTGGCCTCGAGTAATTTCCCTTTGTGCGCTGCAGTCAAGTTTATAAGTCACCAAAACCAAACCCAACCCAGTTTTGTTGTCAGATATCTAAAGAAAAGGAATTCCTCACTATAGGCAACCGTGAAGCGATAACTGCCTTCATATTTCTAACCTTTATGACAACCTAGAATAGGGCCCGTTGCTTTCAGGATTTTACACCAATATCCCTACCTCTACTATATCGACAACTTTTTGCGTGTTTACTCGAGTTTCATTAACTAAGTATACATACGCTACTTATGATCTATTTTATCACCGTTTTTAGCATGGTCTCTTGGCTGAAGATGACTGGCAATCAAGTCAAACAGAAAAACCTATGAATCCCGAGGATAAAAATGATATACTTCAAGATAGCAGTGAATTTAACTCAGATGGTAATACTTTGGCATCCGCTGCAGCAGCCGCTTCTGGAATTCCTCCAAAAGACTCATTAAATTTATCAAATGATGAATACTATGCAATTCGAAGTGGAGCTCTTGCCCTAGCAGGTGGTTTAGCACGATGTGGTCCACTTCAGCATAGTACGCCAGCAGTTGAATTGTGGCCACCATTTTTCCCAACATTTATGAGTCCGTTGCGCTTACGTCAGTTTCATAGAGTTCCACTTAAAAGGTTAGGATTACAAATCATTTCTAATAATTCAAGATATGTTCCAGATATATTTTGATAACGACTAGCAATCAAATTCAGGGCGTTATCCGCTAATATACTGACTCCAGATACTTACTAACTTTTCCAACTGGTATTACTGTATTAGTATGGATTTTTAATTCCCTGTTGTTGATATAACTTGGTGTTTGATGTGATATGCACTGGATTCAAGTCTTAGTGTGAATATCACTGGAGTTGAGATGCATCCAGCTGAAGAACCGTAAATAAGACGAACTGTACATCCTGGATCCCATCGTTAGCCATATTTCAAAATATATGAAAACTTACACCTAATGGGTTATATATAGGGTATCCTTTCAAGGTGCTCATATATCAACAGAAACTGATCATATACGAAACAAATCACATCAAGAACGCCAGTTCCTTGAAGTATACAGGCACTCCCTGCTGATGAGTGCCAACTACCACAAAAACTAGATCAAGTAAGGTTTCTTTCCTACAACCTTCAACTACTTAATACCAAATTAGTCCAAACGATGTTGAGTTACTAGCGGTTGCCTTACAATTTTGTCAATAAGATTCGATCAATAACATCCACCAGGTGATGACATTAGCCAGTATATGTAAAGTTTACTTTTTGATTTCCTAATTATTATCTACATTGTATCTGACTCTCTTTGGTCTTAGATGGGACGGTCTTGTATTATATTGCTATTAAAAATAGCCATGTCTAGCCTCGGAATGTCGTATTGTATTCTTTGCCCGACCGTTGCTACTACCTTGACGTGGGGGTAAGGCTTGCCTGTTGTAATGACTCAGTCGGATTCTACTGGCTAGAATAGTCATTCCTTAAGGTGCTACCTTACCAGGCAGGTAGGTTGATGAGCAGTGAGACTAGAAGCAGTAAACCAGAAGGTTTGAGGACGAAGTCGTAGTGTTGACTGTACAGAAATGTGGCAGCAATGTGTTTCTCTCAGGTAACCAGCATGACAGCTGTGATGTCTCCCCACAAAAGAAGGGTGCATCCCCATTCCTCCTAATTGCCCCTCCGCTTTTACTCCGATTCCCCATATTTTTCTCATTTCTTCCACATATGCCACTAGTGACTCGATCCCACAAAGCTCTTTTCCAGGTCTCTTGAAACCAGTCTCCAAACTTTATGTTGGGACTGTTATTGTGTGAACTCTTTGTCAGTTTGGTCGACAGGACATGAGTCTCTCGCTATTGATGTATGCCGTGTTTCGGAAACACATACAGAACACCAGTGTCATCATTTAGTTGGCCTCACGTAGTCAGTCCAGAGAACCAGCTCGATATACTCTTCGTCTATACGGTAACTCAGCAGCAATCTCTTGAGGCATTACTGATGTAGATATAGCACTAAGTTTACGAGCAGGACAGGCACTTCTCGAGTAGATCCTTATAGGCAGTCAACTATGCTCTGCCCATCTAAATAGCACAGTTAAAACTCGGAAAGATATGAGCACATCGCGATGCATTTTTTATCGTTTTTGCCTACACCCCATTGACTGCAGTTCGAATGAAGTGAAAGATGAATTCTACGGGAAGTTCTTTAACCTCCTTCAGAAAACTTGACACTCAGATATAGTGGTCAAAGTAGGGAGTTGTAACGCCCAAGTTGATAGGCTAAGTCAGGCTACAAAATATTTAGGCGCGTTTTATAGCACACCAGCCCAACGAATGGATATTGAAAATCGTCTTCGACACTTATGCTCAGATTACCGCTTATTCCTAGCAAGTACAAACTTCAAGCATTATGCAACTTGGCAACCACTAACATCAACTCAATGATAGACACAAATAGACAATACCAGCATTAGCCATCGTTGGGGAGGCTCCTTAGAGGATGTTTGCTCATTTTGGGGCAGTTTCCTGGATTCAAACAAACATCGGATGATTACAGGGGCTAATATTTTAGACGCTGTGTTGGTCGGACTGAATCCTGTATGGTTGTCACAAGAGGATTTTTATCCTTTCTTATAAAGTGAGATGTTTAGGTTGGATCAAGTCCAGCTCCCAGTCTTTGGTTAATATATCAGTCTACCTACCTGCTTAAACTGAACCACCATCCTTAAATATATCCAGGGTCAATCTATTAGATTCTTCTGCTTTCCCTCGCTTTAAATTACTACTTATAACCTTTTCAA
This sequence comes from Schistosoma mekongi, assembly GCA_034768735.1. Taxonomy (NCBI): domain Eukaryota; kingdom Metazoa; phylum Platyhelminthes; class Trematoda; order Strigeidida; family Schistosomatidae; genus Schistosoma; species Schistosoma mekongi. Next base: position 30,293,566 of record CM068307.1, on the reverse strand, counting down.
CCTCATTAAGCATTAAGGGACTTCTGTCTGTTTTTCACTCAGATAGTTTGAAGATACTTGTTATCTGAAGGTAGCTGGAGGCCGATTGAGCTCTTCATGGGTATTCAACGCGTCAGTTTAATCTTCTAGATTGAGGGTGGATCATGAACCCATCTTTTTTCCAAAGTAGTCTCACCAACACCTGGTTCTCTGATACCACTTTTCTTGGTGAATCGGAGCAATTGTCTAATATTACCTATCGCTGAAGCCGCTCCTATCGTTTCGTCTTTTGCAATTAACCTCTGCTCATTGTCTTTTCATAGACTCTTCGTTAGTCTACGTTTAAGTTGTTGTCACTCTTCATCGTTTTTACGCCTGCTGGAATTAGTTTCCTAGCATCTATTCGTCCATTGAGACTTCAGAAATCCACTTACCTTCCCTGACCCTTCAATTTAACTTGAATGCAGATATTGCCGCTGCATTTACAGATACTTGAATATCATCCCAAGCTTCTTCGGCTTGAATCTTCTGCTAACGATCGGCGATGTGCTCAGTTAATTCCTCTATAAATTCATTTTTGGCCTTTTCGTTCTCGAACTTACCTTCTAAACGTCTACCTTTGTGTTTTTCAACTTGACTTAGTTTACCTACTTGAACGTCAAGATTCGCTCCTCTGATCACTATATCTTTTACTATATTTGGGCTGCATTCATTGGGTGGAGGGGGGGTATAGGCAGAATCGGGTTTTTACTGTACCATTTAAATGAACAGCGCATAAGTAACTGTCGATGGAAGTTCATTCAGGAAAAGTCTGTTCTGTTCCCATACTAGGTGCTATACTTACACCATCAAGGCCATATATACATGCTGTCCGATCCCCAGTGTAAACAGTGAAGGTTATTCGTAGTGAGTAGGTGAAGTCAAATGGAAACCTATGCTAAGATCCTGTATGAGCGTTTCTGGAGCATAATATACATAATTGGCAAGAGATCCTGTAGTTTTAGCTAGTAAGGCCTGTTAATCGATTGGTGAGAGTGTTCGCCGACGGTTTCAGGAAACCTGGGATAGAACTTCATGAACTCAAACCATTAATATGAAAAAGATGAGTGTTGGAAGTGAAAGTAGGAGTATTTGGAAGAGGGGGTGGTAAGAAGGGTTTTGATAATGAACAGGGTGATATCGAGTGTTGTTAAGGGTACAATGGCGGTTTATCACTTCCTGGTTGTTAACATTGTGGAAAGGCTCTTATTCTTGACGTACCTGAAAGAAGAATTTGGGTGGTCTTGTCAACTGCTAAGTCTCATACTAAAACGAAGAACGAATTCTTATTAATTGGTGCAACAAGTTGGGCTAAATTTGTGTGATAATTAATAATTCTTATTTTTATAGGTATCTTCGTGGTCCTATGTCACAGTATAATTTACCATTTCCTGTGACAAATCTTACGCGTCACATTCATCGTAAAATGCGTGAACGTGAGGATGAACGAGCCGCTACCGGTGGCGGTGAAATATTTTTCATGAGAACTCCTAGTGATTTATCTGGAGCTGATGGAGAGATTGTCTTATTTGAATTCTCTGAAGAATATCCACCACTTTTAGCTCAGGTAGGCATTTTATAACTTAAATGTCGTCATCTCTCCAGAACCTAACTCCTCTGTTACACTTATTAATTGAAGGAATATTTTACTGGTTTAAGCTGACCATAATACTGGTTTTACATAATAACTTACATGGAATCATATAAAGTACACATTTCCTGGTGAAACAACGATTAATATATTCAAGCACCAACGTATGAATTAACAAACTTTAACATGCCTTTTTTAATGTACAGTTTGGTGTTATCGTCATTTTCATAGATAAATGTATCTCGAAAAGTTGTAAAGAAATTCGTTTACATAGTCGTTGGGATTACAAATAATTAGTGTGCAGTTGCTGTATAATATTGATTTACCCGTACTGTTAGGATGGTGTTTACTAAATGTTATAGATAATGATTTCTATTGTAAGTTAAGTAATATTAGAGTAGCTGTTAAGTAATTTGGAGGGGGGGGGTAATCGGCGACCACTATTCTTCGATTATTATTACTAGTTGACAGTCTCTAGCTAGTGTACTTTCAGTTCTAAAGTAACCTGATACTTCCTAAGGGATTAAATCTGGACCACCTAGAGTTATAAACCTTATCATGTCATCTACTAAGAAAATCGAATTAACATGTACCTTTACTTTATGAGATTTAGATTTCCATTCTTATGAATTCGATGGTGCTGACATCTTTCTACTATACGAAAAATGGTTTAATAATTTATCAAAACCCTCATAGCTTTTCTTCACAGTACATACAATTAGTGATAAGATTACGTAATTATTGTGTACGTGATGATATATTAGGAATGGAGACAAAAACTTTTACAGTCAACCGACGAATCACACCGTAGCGAAGATTACTCTTATCCCAATAGTAAACTGATAGAATAATGTCCAATTTGAACCTGTATAACTCAACCTGCAATAACCCAGATACCACTAAATTTAAGAAGTAGTGTTGGAAAATGCAGTTTCCAAAGATTTTTGCCTGAATCGGTCAAAAAAAGATTATTAATAATCATCACCTGGGACTTACTTAATTACACGCCCACCTTTAAATCACCTACCATAAATATGGAACTTCAATAACCCATTATCATGGATACATTGGAAATACATAAATACCCACGTATTTTTCCACACATATTTTCATAGGTTGAATTAGAGGATAAGCCTTCTACTTCGTCTTGTATTCTCAGTTGTTGCGGACATCTGAGCCAGGAGTTACTGGAGGAGGCATAATGCATATCTGTTGAAGAGTTTTTGTTTGAGCTCAGTAGTTGCGATAATATTGTTGAGTTTCTTAACTTTAGCCACATTGTAACATTTGCATTTAGTAATTGTATCTTGTTGTTTTGTTTGAACAGGTTTAATGATTTGTAAAACCTTTGTCACTTTTCCTCATAATAAAACGTAACTACTGATAAGGTTTGTAGGATTATGAGCAAATGCATCGTACGTCCACTTGAATTCTTATAATCCGTATTGTCCTACCTCTGAAGCATTTGATTTTAAAACGCTGAGTTACAACTTCAATCCCCCGCCCATCTCGTTTTGATCTTTAACTATCATACAAAAGGTCACACTTTTTAAAATATATGTAGTCGAATTCTTTTCAACCCATTATGTATGATCACTGGTCATTGTAATTGTATTTTATATTCACCTTTTTTTAAATCATAGATTGGTATGGCTACAAGAATCATAAATTATTATCGTCCATTGGTACCAAGGGACAGGTCACTTTCACCATCTCCACACGCCTATAGTGAACCACCTGAACTTCCCTATGGTTCCCTTGTGTATGTAGGAGGTTCAGACAGTCCATTTCTTGGTGTAATTCGTCCCGGTGGTTGTTTACAAGTAAATTTAACACTGTTCCTCTATTTTTTTGTATTTATGTCAATAAGTTTAATCCTACTAATCGTACAATCAATCAAGTTGTGATTGTTGTAGGATAGTCGTCTAGCTTCAATAGCATTTATATTTATGTTCTTGATAGATTTTCCCTACCACGACGACGTATTAGTATTGTGGTGGACTTGACCAAAGACTTTATAAATGTAGATGATGTAACTCTTCTTTCCCTAACTAATCTTACCTTAAACAACTTAGCATTTAAGACTTCATTTGTGACTTTACCAGAAATAACTTTAGAAGGCATTATTAAGTAGACAACACGTACTTCTCAGTATGCTTTAATTTGTCTAATAAAAGTGATAAATGATGTCTGCCGTCATTGGTCTTCATATAAACAGTGCTTATCACTGCTTCGACTCACAGCTTTTCAAATTCCAATGACATATTGTAAGCGACTAGTTTGAAAGTAATTTAATGTTAACAATTTCTTGTATAGACGAATATTTTTAACGATAGTATAACGTACTTAATCGATATGTAAGCAAAGTTATGAATGAGCAAACGGATTGGTAGCAAAATAAGAGAATTATCCACTTCTACATATAGCAAACAAGTGTAATCACGCAAGTAGTATCAGTCATAAGCAACGTAGAGCTTGGTACATAACTGCATTCATCCAAGCTGGAACACCACATCAATGTGTATCAAAATAGTAGAAGCAGTAGTAGTATCAATGGTAGTAAGAGTGTGCATACAAAATACGGTTCAATAAGAAAGAGTTGATTCGCAAAATAGAAGATGCAAAATAATTTTGAAATTCAAGAAAATGAATGAATATATTTGCACTACTGTGACCGATTCTAAACCATGTCACTAAATGTACTCAACCACTGATTGCGCTTATCACACAGACCCTAACCAGGTAATTTGTACTTGCCTGTATGACCCAGACCAATTCTTAATAACTTAGTTGATTAATGTCCTTTTGGTTTAACCATTGATCTCCTTCTCCAAACCTACTTCCACACCAGCCAGCATCGTTCATCAATGTAACCGTGTGCTAAAGATATCCTAACCAACTCAACCAATTAGGATTCACAATCCTACTGATGTATCATATTCGTCCAGTGTTCTGCATCTAATCTCAACATTGTTCTCTCGATGGTTCTAACATACTCGAACAATGCCCCAAAGACACCTACGATCAAATACCTGTAGCCTACGACGGTCGTCTACTTTTAATTACAAACTACTATGCAGTATATTTTACCTTCGACTACCAGACGGTGATCTCACCTACGTCATTAATGACAGAATGCATAGTTTACACTTGCACTTTAACATTTCGGATAGACTGTTTCTAATACTTCAAACAGCTGTATTGATATGAACTGTTAACTTATTCCTCATAAAATTTGCTTATTTTAACAAAACCCATTTTTACCTATACAATGTATACGAAATTCTCCGTACGTTGCTTAACATTCAGTTAATCGTTATGATAAACCCAAAACTGCATCACAATTTGACGAAATATTTCACTAAACTCATCTGTCACCTGCAGCTCGGTTTTATTTAGCCTCGTTTACTCCGTATGTCTAGCTACAGACAATTGAGAAATAAACTATATTAAATGATCACGAAATAAGTTTGTGGATGGATGCTACCGATGACGAACATAGTGAAGATACGGTGGATATTGACGTAATTATTTAGTATAGCCTTAACTATCTGTTAAAAATACGACTCAGCCTATTGTAATTTTGATTACCTGCTCATATGATTCAGTAGGTTAACAACCAGTCTCAGCCTTTCCTCAGTAATCCCACTCATATACATGATAATCCCACTGAACAATCAAATCGATGATGAGTTTTGGTTATCAAGTGTGTTGCCAGGCTATACAAATTTATGAGCCAAGTGACTGGATTCTATCTCAAGCAAATTTTGTATTTAAATTGCCTGACAACATGCCGGATAACCAGAGCCAACAGAGATATGTCAACATATTATATATATATATATATATATATATATATATATATATATATCCTTGAAGTGACAGATCTCATAATGTGCAATTACGTACACAAGGTGCATTAATATTTCTTTCCTCCCGCGTGTTCATCTTCATTCTCAGCCAATCAAATACCTCTTTCTGGACATGCCATTTGCAGTTATTGGTAATTCGACTGAGAGAAATTTGAGCTTCTATATCCGGTTTAAAAATTCTATGCCAATATTTTTATCAGGTTCTGAATGAGTCGGTTGTTAAATACTTGGACGCTTAGACACTGACTTTTTGACACCTTAATTCTCAGAAATCTCCTGAATCTCAAACAGAAAAGTGAGGGAGGAGTGTATGAAAGAAGCTTTACTTTTATGGATAACTCATCTACAGAAAATCGTGGTACTTATAGAATTGTACGCCGCGTTTAGATTGTACAGACTTCCTGAAAACACACTGAACTTAGTAACGAATTTGGTTATTAGTTTGAGTTGATTTTATGGAGGTTAGTTGTAATGTATTGATAGTATTCGTCACAACCTGATCTCGGCTGGTTACTATTGGAAACTAGAGTACATACCACCACATTGGACTCCTGGCTGGTGACACTGGTGGTTGAATTTTTGTCGTTAGATTTGAAGGTTTTGGATCCAGTCAGTAGTAGGGTTGTAGATCCGCACTGCTTAGGAGTCACGTAGTGGGACGACGTTGCTGTGCATTGCTTCCCAGTTTCCAATAGTACTCAACTGAAATCTATCTATAAGAAAAACATGTATCCAATTTATCTCACGGATATTGCGTACATTATCTATAATTATTTTTAAGGAATATGGATTAATCAAAATATTTTCAACATTTTTCTTGATTTTGAAGATTCTTTTGAGGAATTATTAGGGCTCCTAACAATAAACCAGCCTTAGTTTAAGATAATAAATGTAATTCATAGTCTGTTACGTGCCTACTTTTACTAATTTGCCTTTTCTTGCCAATTATTATTATTTTTATTCACACCTACATCATGAAAAATTCTTATGTATCATATGTATCAAATTACTAGTGATTCTACAAATTCATGGTACTACTGCTTATTATCACATTTTTATGTCTATTTTCCAATATATTTGTTTTCAGACTGTTGAAAATAGTATGTATCGTGCACCAATTTATCCACATACTGTGGCCAATACAGACTTCTTGTTGATACGTAATCGTAATGGAATCAGTATACGACGTGTACCAAATGCATTTACTGTAGGACAAGAAGTTCCACTCATGGAAGTACCTGGACCGAATTCAAAGCGTGCAAATAATTTTGTACGAGATTTTCTGCAAGTATTTATTCTACGTTTATTTCTACGTAGTACTGATGAACCGAAACGAATTAAAATGGAAGAGATTCGTAAAGCCTTTCCTAATCATTCAGAAAGTAGTGTTAGAAAACGGCTCAAAGTTTGCGCAGATTTTAAACGTACCGGTATGTCTTAGTCATTATTTTTTATTCTGTTGTCTCAATTTATTTGATTGTTATCTAGTTTCAAGTAAATACGTTGCATTGATTGATCACCTAGTAGTAGTAACCTATGCCATGTTTACTAGCCTTTAGTGCTAACCAGATTCTATCGATCAAATTGCAATGTAGTCTGAATGATGTGACATCCCTTACAATGTTTTGATGTTGAGTGATTGAATGTATTCGGCAGAATACACTGCCTAACCTAGTTTTCGTTCTAGTTGGCACTCATTTGCAATCTCAAGGAAATTGATTCTTCTTTGGAACTACACTGTATCACTCTTCACCATCATAATGTTAGGTGTTGCTACTTAGCTGTTCAGTGCTAACTACTTCCAACCACTTAACAGACGAATATATTGTCAAATTCAACTGAAGAAATTATATACTTATACTATTATTTTGTTTTCGATGCATAACTTCATTTTTTCTTGTATCAAGTAAATATAATTGACCGAATGTCAGTTATTCATAATTCAAATGTGGCATATTTTTTAAGGACTGGTCTTAGTCATTCTCTAAATCGATGTTAAGGAGTAAGTAGCTGAATATATTGAAGTTTTCTCCATTCTGGTGGTTTGGTATCTAATGATATCACTCCGCCGTTTCGAAAAGGTCTCTTAGCTTCTGCTGATTCGTAGTGCAGCGAAGCGTCCGTTCACCAACCAGTGAAGGAATGTACTGTAGAGCATTGTTCCCTGATTATGAAACATGGTATTTGAAGGCCTTCGTAGCATTGCTAGCGTTTGGTGAAACAATTCTGAGGTTCGACCTCAGTAAAAGGTACTAGACAAAAATGATGACTCGATTGATACAGCTATGAATCTTTTTCGACTGAGGTATCCACGGCATGTATTATATGTTCCAGTTCACCCTCTATCTTTATGTACAGTGGTGGTATGAATATGAGTTAGTTCTGAGGGTGCTAATGGCTGACATAGCAAAATGTGGTATTAACCCGTGATTGGGGTTTATGCAATAACCGCGATCATCAGATATGGACATTGAGAGACATGGTCCAGGATCAATCACAGTGGTGCCAATCAACTCACTTTCTTCCTCTATGCATTAAGTTCCTGTGTTGCTTCGTACATACATTTCTATCCCGTCTTATCGAACTATATTATCAATGCTTACTCAATAGCACTAGCATTATTACAACGAATATTTTAACCCTATTCATCTTGTAAATGTCATCTCACCGTATTGATGTGTTCTAGTAACTTAGGCTAATGAGCATTTGTACCGGGTTGTACATCGAATGACGGAATGAGTTATACACAGTTGTAAATACGGCTAACCGAATCAAAACAATTTATTAACACTTTACCAAGATATAAATCTATGATTAGTTGTTAGTAAGTAGTAGTCAGATATGAAAAATGTTGTCGTTGAAATTTCAAAATAATGCTTTTTAATATTAATTCAGCTTTCCAAAATCATTCCCAAAGAAATCACTGATAACTCACAGAATCAGAATTTATTTTTTTTTCTACTTTGATAAATTTCGCTAATCTAAAATCAGTGGTAATATTAGTTTTGATTTGAGATCAGAAAATTCTCTGCTTTGTTCTATATAAAAATAGGCTCAGATGCAAGTTGGTGGGTTCTACGCTCCGATTATCGATTACCATCAGAAGAAGAGGTTCGTTATCTCGTCTCACCTGAAGATTGTTGTGCGCATTACAGTATGCTAGCTGCTGAATTACGTCTTAAAGACGCTGGCTATGGTGAGAAGTATATATTTGTTCTGGATGAAAATCAAGTTGAAGAAGAAGAAGATAAGGAAGGACAGGTATGCATGTGTATAGTGATGTATATTGCTATTCTATTGAATGATTACCGTTATCATCCTGTTTAGCTAAAATATTAAGTTGCCAGCTAATGAAGTGTCCAGAAAATCGACGACATCCACGTTGAAAATTTCTCATTCTTCTAAAAGTACGTAGATTGGTCGTTGAATAGCAACCTTTGTCATGCTTATTTATTCATTAGTGCTAATTGAATTCCATTCATTCAATTTGAATGTGGCCAATAGTTTAATTGGCTTGTCAGTTATAGCTTGAATAGGTTAGTAGTAGTGTCTCATACTGTGATGCTCTGCGACCCAGGTTCGTGTCCCTAATGAAACATTACTTATATCAAGATTGAAGTAAGTTTTACTTACCAATATGAACTAGCAGGAAAATTATTTCGAGAATAATTTCCTACTAATTATCTCTTACCACACATTTTTTCGGAAATTGGATAGTTAACTATGAACCAATAAAGTAAGGATCCTTTCATAGTTCAAATTTCATATTCCGTAGATTAAAGCTATTCCATATGTTACATTTGCTTCCTAGCATATTTTCAATTATCAAATTAATGAATGATTACAGCCATAGTGTGTTTCATTTATAAAATTAGTAAATCTATAGCCACTATGAATGGTATACCGTAAGATAGCGTTTATATCAGACTTACTATTATCTCTCTATTGAGGGTGACTACAGTAAAAATCAACATTTTATTTTACACTAGTTAGTTAAGTAGATTTTTTTGCTTTAAATTCTAATTCATGTTACTGATGATAATCAGAACAACCTGGTTTGGGCTATGTTTTCTGTTATTGAACCAAACAGTACAATTTGATTAGTCAATTTTTCATTAGAATTTTATGTAGCTTAAAAATGTATACGCATTGCGATATTTTCTCTAGAAATTATTTTTCCACAGTCCCCGGCGGGCTTCTGTCTCGCGACCTATCATCTGTCAGGTTCTCAGGTGGGGGGAGGGTTCGGTGAGGTGTTGTCGACTTGTGTGTCATCAATACAAATCCTTTCCGACTATCTTATAATCCGCTTCGTTATGTCATTTTTATACAGTTGGACTGATTATTTATTGTTATTGAACAGGAATTTTTAAAACATGTATCCTTTAATTGATGTTGCTTGCTTTTCAACGTATGTAAAATCCGCGTGCCAATTCCACTTCACTAATTGAGTTTCATTCTTAACAAATTTGTCGAAATCTTTATTTTTCTGTTAGTTAAACAAACATCCTCGAAAAATAGCGTCTTCTGTACTGCTATTACATGTTTCTAAACCTAGAAATCGAACTGGTTCATTTTTATTAATCAATTTTGTACCACACTTGGTATGTGATGACCGGCGGTACTGCCCAGCTCCCCCCAAAAGGTGTATTTGGAATGGTGTTTTAGTGTAACGTACTAGTTTAAAACGAAGTGTTTTGACCACTAGGCTTATAGTCCAGCATGAATATATTGAAAATATTATATGGAAACATTACTCATTTAAATATGATTTCTTAATATTGAGATGTTAAGATTATTTTAGTTGTGAAGTTGATTTTCATACCCCTCGGTTACGTTTTGCTTCCAGATCTTTTATCGCTTTTTCCTATAATATACGTTTATTTTAATTACTCTCTTGTTTTAACTTTCATTTTCAAATCTAAATCTTTTCATGAAGCCCAAAATGGAGGATGAAGTCAGAGCAGCACCATGGAATACAACACGTGCTTATCTTGCTTCACAACGTGGTGGTTGCTTTCTTGAATTACATGGTGTTGCTGATCCAACTGGGTGTGGTGAAGCATTTTCATATTCGAAAACTTCTGCCAAACCTGGTGCACTGTTTAGGCAAGCCGGTGGCGAAGTTGCTAGAGGTCTATTAAAAGGAAAGCGTACTGTAACCGGGACTGATGCGGATCTCCGAAAATTGCATTTGCGTGATGCACGCGCTTTGCTAAGGTCATTTGGAATTAGTGAAGCTGATTTAAAAACTTTTAAGCGGTAAGGATGAAATTTTTTTATTGTCTAATACATATATATATAATATATATATACATGAGCTCCTGAGAATACGGAGTGGTGTCTTAGTGATTAAGTTTTTCGACTTTCACATACTAGATCATAGGTTCGAAGCTTCTCTATTCCCAATCTTTTTCTAGGTAACTGGCTTCCATCACTTTGTTTTGAGCCTTGAGAACGGCTCAAAAACCAGTATACTAATCTGTACTTAATAAATGAATCAGAGTTCCTCATTACATGGATTTCGTGAATAGTTAGTGTTAGGTATATATGAAACTGACTAAATTGCAAATGAAAACTACATCACATAATCCAAAACAATCAAGTACTCATAACTAACTAACTAAGCAGTCAGTTTTGTAATATTGTTTGATTGTTTTTCCACTGTCTAATCAGATTGGGGTTAAACACAACCATATCAACCTCTGTAATATGTCAAAGTCTGTCTTAGGTCAAATATATTTTTATCATACCTTGTCTTCTGAAGAAATATCATAGTCACTTATTGTCACTCAACACCAACAAATATATTACCAACACTCTTAGCAGTGAATGCATTATTTGTAACGAAATGATGGAGATTTGTGACTTACTTAGATGCCTTCGACAATGTTGAGATTGATGTATAATTGTGAAGATTTTGTCTTTCGCTTAGAATAATACCATCAACCCTTGCCTCATGTGGAATTGCTTAAAGATCAACAACAAAACCCTTGCATTAACCACTCATTTCAGAGTACTCAACATTGCTAAAATGCTTTATTTTCGTGTTCATATTTAGTCTGTAGACATTCAGCTATGCTTCTATATAATAAAATTCATTCAATCTTGTCTTGTATTTTATTCACACGGTTTACTCTTTTTCTAAGGATATCGTTTCTTTTATTACTTTCGTCATTTTATACTACCTAACATTTATGTTGTAGTTGGGAAATCATCGACATGGTTCGTTTCACATCAACCGAACGAGCTAAACAAGGCGAGGAAGAAGGTTCTGCTAAATTCGCTCGAGGCAATCGTTTATCAATCAGTGAACAAATACGTTGTTATAAAGAAGAATGTCAACGAATATTTGATTTACAAAATCGTGTTCTTTCTAATTCAGAGTTACTAAGTTCCGATGAAGAAGTGAGCAGTGAAGATGACGAAGATGAAGTCACTGGGACGGATGGTCAGAGATCCACGTTGTTAGGTTCTCATGGTCCTAGTGCAACAAGTAATTCTATTGGTGGAGTACGATTATCTAGTTTATCATCGACTGCTCGTTCTTATACACATGTCAGTCGCAATATTGAATCTGTCAATCAGATGAACTCCAAGGATTTAGAGGGTAAGAATAATGAAAAGGATCGTTCTAACCTTAAACGTGCCTTAGAATCCGGGGTAAGTTCAACTATGTGGTTTTCGAAGATTTAGCTTTCAAATTTAACGGTTATCAGTAATGTAATATATTCTAAAATGAATTATCGAACACACACCAATTTACAAGCAGGATCAGGTTGTTATAAAGATAGGAGTAGATTATTCAAAAAGATGAAAATCGTTAATTGTTTCAATGGAATATTAAACTTATAGTTCTTGAAAACCTCGAATGATAAAGGTGTTGATCAAATACCTTAACATCAAAGGTAATGGCATACTAGTTATATAATCTTTACTATTGAAAATATTGTGTAAGTACATAGCTGTCGATAGTAAATTATGTAAGGAAGTTATGGTTTATATAGGGAGGATGAATGGTAGCAGCACATCATTTGAATGTACTGTATCGTATAGGATTCAGCGTGCTTCATTAGCAAGGGAACTAAGATGCCACAATATGAAGAAAAATAAACACTGTAGCACAGATAAATGCATTCTGCTACGAGAAATTTAAATTTGCACAAATAAGTTATGAAAATAATATAGTTGTCAAGTGATTTTCTGGGATCTAGCATTCCCAACACCCCCCTTTCTAATAGCGTATACTCCTTAGGTTCACTTGCAACTTAACTGTTTGTCTCCGCTGTCGGAGTGACCATCTTCGCAGTCGTAGGTCAATTGGTTTCTGGTCTGCTACATTCAGTTGGGCCGGGGTTAATTCGAGGGTATCGATAGGGACCTTGAGTGGGAAATTACTGTCCGTAGATGAGCGATCGAAGGTTAGCCGTTTACGTAGCTGAATTCGATGCCGATTTCACCTGTCTCTTCCCACTCCTACTTCACCTTACAGCCACACTTCTTTCTATCCAAGGATCGTGGTTTGATCTGTAATCCCGAGCAAACACTGAACACCCAACCCCGTACGTCGGCAGCTTCTAAAACGCTATTTGTGTGGTTCCCGGTAGCATCAGGTTGTGAGTCGTCCTCAGTCTTCTTTCCATGTGGACCTTCGCAGATGACTTTTGCTCTGGTAATGCATTATATGGTGTCACTCAACAAAGAGATGAGTTCTTTAGTAACGTGAATGGCATCCCCTTCCATTTTAACTTAAGCAGGTCCCTCTTAAACGTATCCACAAACCTTTCTGCCTGGCTTCTTGACTATGGATGGTAAGAGGAAGATCGGAAATATGTGATGGACAGCCAATGGCAAAATTTCTGAACCAAGCTAGAAGTAAACTGTAAACCACAGTTATATCTAGCAATCCGTCCCTGGATAAAGTCTCTGTCAAGAGCTTTATCGTCTTAGTCGTAGTTGATGCGTTTTCGAGACAGCCGAAAATTCTCCCTCCATCGTGTCACTAATGATGACGAAGAAGCTACCGCTCTTGACGGGGATTTTGTCTAGGGACGGATTGCCAGATATTATTGTGTCCGATAATAATTTACAGTTTCCTTCTAGCCAGTAAATTCTGCCGTTGACTGGTCATTACACATTTCTGATCTCCTTTCAGTAACAATATAATTATGAAATTGAAAGAATTAACTCTTACTCTCTCCCTCTCTCACCTATTTTTGACATCCATGGCCGGTTATTTCCCCACTCTTTACTTTTTGATGATAAAGTTATATTAACTTGACTTATTTACCAGTTTCTGATTCACGTACGTGACTTTGAGTCATTCTGAGGGTTATTGATACTGCTAACTGATGGGGGAGGGGGTGAGATTCGAATCTGCGATTTAGTGACTGAAAGTCGAGTGTTTTAACCGCTGAGACACAGATCTACTTTTTGTTGTTGATTTTTATTCAAGTGACCTGTAGACGGTGATGTACTTCTGTGAAAATTATATATCCTGATGCCTATTCGTACTCTAGAATTACATTGAAATAGAGTACCTTAAAGTGTTTTCCTTAATTTTGATAGGATCAGTTATCTGGAACCAAACGACCTCGTAAAACAAATCAACTTCAGTTGAAAGAAAATAGTTTATTAACTGGATTAGAAAGCAATGAGCCTAGTTCTTTGAGTGGTAATAGTAATACTAGCGCTATGGTGTATGATGCTAGTGCTACCGCAGCTGGTGCAATTTTAGACTTGACACCACCTTGGCCTAATGCTAATAAGAAAATGTTACGTATTATGCGCACTTATTCCGAGGATGGACATCAGTATACTAGAACAGAACTTGTTCCATGGTCACCTGTAGTGGAGATTTATTTGAAAATTCGTCAAACACGTGATGATGATTTTATTCATAATTTTGTCGATTCAGATAATCATTTCCGTGAACAACAAAGAAAAGAAAAAAGGAGATTGCAAGTAAGGAAATATGATAACTTACTGTTCTCTGTTTCACTTTCATAATCTCTTATCTTTGTTATTGTACTTTTGAATACACTGTAAGTATTTTCAATAACCATGTCTTGGTATTTCTAACATCAGTTTATTTGGCAAGTGGCTAACAGTGGAATCCACGACATTCATTTGTCCTTGTCAGTTGAATATACCTGTTGGCTATCTGAGGCCAATAGCTCAGTGGATGGTGTTCCTGTGGAGTCCAACTGTGAACATCACTATTTGAATGTGATAGGTGCACTCATTCGACAAATCTTAAATATCATTTAACTGCTAACCATAAACTAAATATACTAAGAACTTGTTACTAAATGCCAACTCGATACAGTCTGTATAATATTCACATATAACAACAGTGCTCAATCATTTTCAATCCTGAATATCAACAATGTGACATTACAAGCCCTTTCTTATATATAATGCATTGTTCATATGAGACTGTGGTAAATATTTAACAGTTACATTTAGGCAACGTTGAATCGTGACAACACTGTTGATCGTAATCATATGGTGATTTATCAGTTCGTTCTAATCTTTTACTTTGGATTTGATATCGTTAAGAAAACCTTTTTGACTAGTTTTTTTGCACAGTTGTCTATTAGTTTATAAATGTGAAAGTATGAATAAGATTCGTGTACGAATATGAAAATTACTCTCCATTTTACATATATCTTCGGTGGTAGCATCCCAGACTGTGACATTGGCTGATTTGGGTTTGAACCTCCCAGCAATCCTTGTTTTAGCCTGTAGATATACCGTATTTACCCTTTACTTACAGACCCTAAGCACATATGATCTACGTCAAACATTGTTTCCGACTAAGAGACTTATCTAATTAAAGTATATAATATAATGAAAATGACTCTTATCAGTCGGTCATTAACAACATAGAACCTGGCATATATACCATACCATATTAGCACGATGAGATCAATTTTACAAGCACAACACGACATTAGAATACAAAAAGAGTAAATGTGGCTTTTTTCCATCTTACTTCTACTCCAGCCAACATCACACGACGACAAGGTAGGTGGTGGTTGGGCATACGTGACACATGCCCTAACCACCTCAGTCTATAAAGGTTTACGATCTTTTCGACAGGTTTGCCATTTCTCCCTAGTACCGTATGTCTAACTTGAGTATTGTCACTCCATGATATTCAAGCGATGCTTCGATGGCTTCTATGATGAAGAACCTAAAGCCTACATATATCTTCTATTTTCATGGCTTTTGTTTCGCATTTCTAGGTTATAACAGAGCGGACTACTGTACAGGGCATTCAGGCTTTCATTGAGATTCAAATGTCTCGCCTACGCTACTAGTGATGTATGTTGGTAAAAGTCAAGCGAGCTTTTCTGAATGCGTACCGAGACTTTATCAGACACAAAATAACTCTTGTTGGATCTGTCATATAATTTAAATACCAATAGATCGAGCTTCGCGTGAATTCCTGGAATTAAGAAACGTGATTGGAAAGTGAAAATATGGTAGTATTATAGAAAACAACACAATTACTATAAATTTATGTAACATCAAATCTTGAAGTCTCCAGCTGTCAATTACCCCGGCAAAAATACAATAAAATGAATGATGCTTCCTTTAAATAAATAAATATTTATTATGATGTAGAAAGTACTGTTAATTGGAAAATAATACATGGCTGTTCCAAGTAGGAATATTAGAGTTTAATAAGAATGTATGTATTGTATTCTTACACCAAACTTATCATCCAATGTAGGCAAAACTTCAAAAGCTATCGCAAACAACGAAAGCTACTCGGTAAAAGAGCATAAATATACGGTTACAGGTAAAAAAAAATATACAAATTAAATTAGCTCATCCACCACTAACCATGACCCAATAATTAAACTTCGATTGCGACTGACTAGCCATGACACATCGCTGCATGCATTGGTTTTAAAAATGGTTAAACATAACCGAAACTACTAAATAATAATAAGTAGGTTATAATAACAAAAAGAACAAGTCACGAAAAGATGGAGTAAATTTGACACCTTCAGTTTTTGCTTCCTTTATAATATATTTAAATCTATGCTTATTTTTCTTAATAAATGCTTGCCTCATTGGATTTAAAGGATCAATTGCGTCGTCTTCGTAAACAACAGCAAGTAATGCGAGAACGAGGTGGTACAACGGGCGGTGGTGGTGGTATTTCAGGTATGAAGTCCTTAGGATTATCGAACAAGGTGAATCGTCATAGACGTCACAAAACGCTTACAGAAGCATTAATTAAAATGCGTTGCGGTGCTTGTGGTCAAACAGGTAAAGCGTTTCTCCTTATCCACATCATTTGTGATTTCGTTTGCCTTTAATAATACAAACTTAGTAAGATTATCCTCTAGCCCTTGTAACTCCTAACTTCTGATAGCCTGATTTCTCGTTGTTAAGAAATAAATATACCTGTATCCTCTCTTATATTCCTAAATGTAAGTTACAAATCAGTCCATGTTTCTAGGCGTTAATTGGTTTGTATGCGTTTTAATTACACAGACAAACAAAATCATATTAAACTCAGAGTCATCCAGTTGTAAATGAATGAGAACTAAGTGTCATTTTTTTTATTACGGTAAAATACCTTAACAAAGGATACCTACAATTTTTCCTATGTTCACTTAGAATATCAACATTTAAGATTAGTAATTTCTGTTTGAATATCAAAGTATGTTTCCAATAACATTGATTTCACCTGACACAGTTAAGTTATCATAAACTAACTGCCTGTTATGGACGTAACCAATGTAGTGGATGAAGTAATTAGCAATCGCTTCTAGTTTCACTGATGACTAGCTGACATTTTATTCAGAATTTCTTAGAGATTATAAATGTATGTGATATATGTATTTAGTGATTTCTTATGAAAACTACTTCAAACGGTATAAATACTGTTCACCTCAGCGTTATATTATTTAGCTTCTTGTTCAGATTTGATGACCAGTCTAAATAATTAAACATCTAAGGTTTCATCTGTATTGTTACCCGATTGATACAATGACTTTCGTTCACTTCTAAATCAATTCATAGATGCTAAGCTATAAATTTCCTCATAATGACGGTATAATCAATTCCGGCGCTAATTTTCCTTGTATTATTTAGGTCATATGCGTACTAATAAAGAATGTCCAATGTATGGACGTAACATTAATACATCATCTCTTCACAATGAAGGGATTAGACGAACCTCTGCAGAACGTGCTCAACTACGTACACAAACAGTTATTCGTAATATGTCGCGTTCTGGTGATTTAAACGCTACAGAATTAAACAATTCTAAATCAGATGAGCCAGATGCTATTGCTGCAGCTCAAGCATTAGCTTCTCGTCCAGTTTGTGAATTGTTAGCTGAGCAAGAGAAAGAAGATAAAGCGAATTTCGCAAATGACTTGGATAACACTGAGGATAGAAATTTAATCAAAGATTCAGATGATTTTGATGAATCGTCTATGCATGGAACTTTAGGAGAAAACGATATGACGGTCAGTGCGTTTTATTTTAACAGCTTTACATTTGTTGTTAATTATCCACAAAATAAGCTGAGATTGTGTACAATCGCTTGTTTGTTTACTAAGTATGTCGTATCTGATGCTTTCGATCACTTTTGTCCTCCTTTAGTGAGTGGTTGTTACATATAAATGTTTGATTTTCATCAAAAATCCTATTTTAATCGCTTGAACTTATTCGTAACTAACTTCTATAAAACCAAATAATATTACTCTGTAATATGCCGTACTCACTCACTGAATGAACGGAAAAGTGACTGAAATTTTGCGGTACGGCATACTTGGTGAACAATTAAAATGCTGTTGTCAAGCCCAGTCGTAAAATGATTTGATATTAATCTTCTGGCAAAATGTAATTTTCTTTGAATTTACCTACTGCAATAAAAAACTGAAAAGCTAGTCAATGTATCAAACTGTTTGAGATTGTATTTTACAAATTCATAATGTTGTCTAATAATATGACGAAAAATCAATTATTAGAGTAACAGATTGAATTTTCGATGCGTGAAGGTAAAGTGATATTCATTGTCAAAAATGTGTTTATCCGACTAGGTATATTAGTGCTGGTGTTAGTGTGGCCTGTGAAATTCATGCTGTGTATAGTTAAAACCAGTAGTCACTCTCTGCCTTTAGTTTTATCATAATGTTAGTCTGGCCGCATAAGGCCGGATTTGTAAAGTAACAGTAAGAATACTTCTGTTCCATACTTTGAAAATCTAGCCTCACCAAGCCGACGCTACTCCGTAGCCCTTTATTTCGATCACCTTTTTCTTAATAATATTTGTTGACATCTTATGGTAACGCCATGTTAGTTATTCTGAGGTCTATCAATATGTACATTTAGGCGCAGTAAATCTAAACCAATTAGTTACTATTTTGAAACGCCGGCTTCACTGTCTTGCCCACATTTCATGAATGTTATCCCAACAACTTCTACTTCTTCTATTACTTAGAGATGCTGACACTAAGTGGAAGAAACAGAAAGGAGATTAATTTATGAGATGGCATCGTAGTTTAAAAGTTATTTATATAGGACTGACATTTGTAGGTTCACCAAGAACTAATTTTGCTTCTATTTTCTACCTTAGTTTCCTGGAGATTCGAATAATAGTAACGTTTCATGTATAATTCCCCACTCATTTTCCCTCTTTGCAGGTCGAAGGGACAAAACTGAAGCTCCACTCTGGTTTAACTAAATACATCAAAGAACAAAATCGTCGTAATCTAAAATTAAAAATACGACGTCAACTACTCGATCGTTTGGATGCAGCAGCTGCCGTTGTACAGTCGGCTAATTCGAATCGACGTGGATTAATGGGTACTACAGGTGGTCGTGGTGGCGGGAGAAATCGACGGAACAGTCTAAGTATGAATGATGATGACTTCCCAACAAGTATTAAGCATCGTGGGAATAGACGCCGTATCGACCCTCGTGTTGCGTTAAATCATATTTTTGAAGGGATATACAAAGTAAATTTATTCTTTGTTAATAAGCGTTATATATATATATATATATATATATATATATATATATATATATATACCTAGTACGTTTAACTATGTAAGCGATAGTGCATCTTGTGTCTCATTGGTTAATGCGTTTAACTCTCAGCCACTAAATCCCGTATCTCAACTACGCTCTACCTACTTCGGTTTTGAGAATCGGGAAAATAGTATCATTAGCCCTCATATTTATGATACTGTTTAAAACCAGACGCATGAATCTGTATCTGATAAATTAGTTAATGAATACATTTTCGTCCTTGTAATATTTATGAATCTATCAACACCAGAGGGATTTGTGTACAGGAACGAGGACACAGACTCGAGGTAAAATACTTGAGGGACGCAAATGGGGATGTTACCCGTTAATAAGTCTGTGAAATGTCTAAAATTTAAGGGATACCAAACGTTGAATAATTGTAATTTAACAATACCAAATCCTGATAGATTCTTCAAATAGTGTATTCCTATTATTCATCCCGGTATAATATCACGAAATGTCCCTAACCATTGATCAAAAATTCCCATGTTTAGTGATCGTATGTGATTGCTTGATGGTAAGGCAGACATACGGGTCTCTGAAAATGTCATTATATCTTGTGTATATATTTTATGTCATTTGTTAGCTCTATCATAATGTGTCGTATCTGACTCATCTGGTTCTTGATCATTCAATCGGATTATTATGTCACAGTAGAACTACTAAGGAAAGGTTGGGATTAGCTGTTAGCTGCTGAATCCAACTTACAAGAAACTCAATAGTTTAACCGGCCGCCCCACATCCTTAACGCAATTATTTCATGGACCTTAACCCGATAGTTTGCACCTACCAAAATGTAACATACTAACAGTCGGTATCTTGAACTAATTCGTCACCCTTCCTTTCCTTCTATCGGCTCCTTTCTTTCACCATACTTGTGTTTTTCACCCGTCACACTACACTAAATATACTCATAGAAGACAATTACAAAAAATTCTAGATGGAATCACTGACGATAGTACACTCTAATACGCAATACTGGCCCTTCAAATGAATAGGAATTGCTGAATACAATAGTGAACAGTGGGAACTCTGCTGATAACCGCAGCCTACATTAAGTAGCGTTGCTTTTCAATATAGGCTGTATTTGTACAAATGTATTATCACGTTTCAGTTATCTAGAATAAGTTTCATCTGTCACATATGTCTTCATTTTCATTTTGTTTCATGTTAATTCATTCCTTTTTTGTTACGTATATAATAGAGTCTTACTCAAATTCCTGGGTATAAAATATTTATGCATCCTGTAAAAGAGAAAGATTTTCCAAATTATTATTCACAAATTGAAACTCCAATGGATTTATCACAAATACGTATGAAAATTAATGAAAATAGTTATGCTACACGTGAAGAATTTTTATCAGACATTCGATTAATCTATAATAATTCGTCAAAATTCAATGGTATGTTCATATATATAATCTGCTGTTTTCCTAGTGTGTGTATCTATACTTTATCAACACTACCCTATTCGGGAACTTCCCTAATAGATATCAACAATGAAACACTAAAAAACTTTTACATCTTAATATTAGGCCCCTCATCAGTCCCCGTCGTTTGTGAATCAAAAGAGGGACCTTTAAACCTCATAACGAGCCTTATGCTATGTATCCCTGTACTAAGATGAAATATCCGTCTAGTACTTCTTTGTTTCAAATGGTTCTCCAGCTAAAGTTGATTCGTGATATGGACTTATCTTTTACTACCGTCTTTTTACAATATATTCTTTTTTTCTTATTCAGGTCGCTATAGTGCATACACTGAAACAGCTATGAAAATGTGTTCACATGTTATGGAACAATTTTGTCATAAGGAGCTGAAATTAATGCGTTTGGAATCATTAGTTAATCCATTATTAGATGAAGATGATCTAGTTGGATTGAGTTATCTATTACAGCAAGCTATCGAAGCGATGCGTGGAGTTGAACATAGTCGACCATTTCATATACCCGTCGATAAACGAAGGTATCCTGTAAGTTCTCCTATTAACCTTGGATTTTACTACTTAACCCACTTATTTATTTTGTTTGCACTGACTGATCACAGATTAGTGACAAATGTCATTCTTGTCGTGTCCTTTAGTACTGACTGAATTCTGCCTTTAAATTGCGTCATGGTCATTAGTGTAACTGACTCGATTTCGTATGTCCTGTTTTGGTGCTAAATAATTGATGGGGGGAGAACCTGACTCTACCTAGATTTCGTCTTGTTTGACAATCGTCAGTAGGGCGTTCCTACAATCTTGAAGGGAGTCATACTCTTTGTCAATGAGTTATATTTTTAAAGGATAAAACATATCTAGTGTAAATGCACATATTGACTTAGTATTTAGATTAATAATAGCAGTTCCTGATGTCAGTATAACGTAACGTAAGCACGTTGTCTGGTAGCTATATAATATGCTTAAAAATTGCAAACGTCAGTTGCTTATTAGTTAAAAATAACTAGCTTGTCATATAAAAGTTTGACATAACAATTATTTTAAAAACTCTGAATCAATAGTAGACATGTTAAATACATTCAGTAATGAAGTGACATTTCAGTTGCCGGGGAGGACGAGCCAATAGGATTTGTGCTATGACTATAACCAGATAGACTTGAAAATAATGATTGATTGTCATAATGCCCCAGTGATCAAGCCTACCCCAGAGGTATGGATAGGGAAAGCATTGGTGAATGACAGCTAAGACCAGGTCATTTTTACTAAGTAACAACAATGGCCTTTATATATCATATACTAGACCAATTAATAAGCGGAAGTGTAAAATACAATAAAGGCAAGAGATACGTACATGGTTCAGAATAATAGGAATATAATAAGAATACAATATTTCGGCAAAGAGAACGTATATGACAGCCATTAATGAGTCTGTGAAAAGTTGACAATTTGTGCAGTACAAATATCATAGTTACTGAATGTTCAGCTAGATGCAGCTGAGTTGTTAAAGTCACAATAGTTTGAAGAATAAACTCGATAAGATGTGGTTTCAGATTTTTTACCCCTATATGACAAGTAGCGACGAGGCGAATTACAAGTGACTTGCAGATTAAAAGCCTAAATAAAAGAATTATATATATATATATATATATATATATTCAGGTACATTTAGACACAATTCACAAAATTGCGAACAGGTCTAAGATGTAGAAAACGAGCTCTTAATACAGATGCTATACTATATTAAAAGAAATATATTTAGAGTAAGAAATTAATACCATCAGTTATTAAGCTTCCAACTAAATAAATAAGCCGATATTCACCATGTCCATTTCATTATGTAAATAAAATACAGCGAAGCCTCCAGAACCCTTGAAAGAGCCGGAGACATTTCATCCAATCACTGACCAACAAGACCTTCCAGGATCTTGACGCGGCGCGTTATGATTGGTAAGAGTTGAAACTTCTTATTTCGGATTGGACAGATTATAATACTGATTTTGCTATTTCAGAAAACCATAAATATACGAATATTTCGTACATAACTCACTCTATCTTACTGGAATAAAGTTCCTGTCTTCTACTTGTCTTCTGTCCTCTGAATTTGCGACTAGGAGGGTTCAAGACGTTTGAGTGCTAAAGTTGTCTGCGACCAGTCAGGCTATCGAGCACGCCATATAACAATTTTTAGTTGATTGAATACGTCACAGATTGATGTTGGAAGGGTTCCAGTGAAAACCCGGGAGCACTGGACAGCTGTTTCGTTCTAGTGTGGAACTCTTCAGCAGTACGCACCTCAGATTCCGCCAATCTGTGAAGCATTCAGTCAACTAAAAATACCAATCTCCACAAAAATAACCATCTCAATTCAATTACATATATATTTTTTTGTATTTGTCTGTTTGTAATGCTTTCTGTAATCATCTAAATTCATTTTCAATATTAGGATTATTACAAAATTATCAGTAATCCAATGGATTTATCAACACTTGAAAAATTGGTGAAAGAGAATCGCTTTCGATCACGCGATGAGTTTTTTGTACAAATTGAATTAATCTTATCAAATTGTGTTACATTCAATGGCAACGAAAGCCCGTTAACAGTAATTGCACAAAAAATGTTACAAGCTGCTCGTACACGACTGGAACAAGATAAAGAAACGCTAGATTCAATTGAAGCAAATATACGAACGTGAGTTTATTCATGAAATATTCTTTGTGATTATATTGGGGGGGGGCACTGATTAGATCTGAATGTGCCATTACCTGTGAAGTAAAATTGTTGTTCCATTTTTATACTATTGCTACTGTTTACTTACTTACTTACCTACCTACTTTCGTTTGGAACCCGTTAAAAGTGGAAAATTGTTTTTATTAAGTTGCTTTCTGTCTGGATTTATCTGCTTTAATATGCCAAAATTGGAAAATCTAAATAACATATGCATTACATTATTAATGTATCTTTTTGATCGCTTTTTAACAGTTTGCCTTTATTGATGCACCTCTTATTGGAGGTCGCTATTGTTATATGTATGTATATATTTACATAAGTAATAGTTTTCAAAACTCGGTGTATAGCGCATTGACGTTTGGAAAAAAACGTGCTGAACTAGAGTCCCAGCGTAATTATCAACACTGGGATGCAAGTACACTTAAATGTCGCTATTCCTAAATAGGGCAAAGCCTATATCCTTGGGTTTTACTGCTAACCACAATTCAGCTATAATTATTGTAGAAAATAACTTCCAATTCAAAACCATCTTCTTAACATAATAAAGACTGATCTTTTATCCATCTTTGTCGTGTAAACAAATGCATTATTTTTCAGTATGTACTAATGTTGTTATTGTTACTGTTGTTGCCACCTTGTTTTTATCAGTCAATTAGAAAGTGAATCATATACAGAGTTAATCCCATCTCAAGTTGATGCATCAGCTGATTCACAGTCTTCACATATTCTAGAAAATCAAACACCGAAAAGCACACTCGTAAAATCTATACCTTCTAAACGTCGTATTAGTCAAGTTTCTAAGTTGTTGAAACGTAAATCTATCAAATCAACACTGTCTAAAAATAAGGAATTAAGTAATAAGAAGAGAAAGAAGACAAAATCTCAACGATTGAACACAATTATTGATAGTGAATCATTACATGATGCTAGCTCTGATGGTCAAACAACTTATCATCCAATCAATAAACCTCTTGATATTACCTCCGCGTCTAATTGTGGTAGATCATTACGTCAGCGTGCAAGTGGTGCTTGGTATGGTGTTGATTTGGAATATGATGACGATGACGACGACGACAACGGTAACGAGAGTGGTAATGATGATATCGCTGAAGATGCGAACGACAATAATTTAACCATTAAACCGTCAACAAGTAAACAAGATATCAATATGTCGAAACAATGGCCAGTCGATGATGAGAGTAGTGATGTGTATGCCTCAAAATCTGGTATGTCTCTACGTGTTGATGCTTCTTTATCAAAAAGACAGTATTCTGATCATACAGAAGATTCAAGTAAGTTATTCCTCTGTTTAACTGCTAATCTCCTAAATATTTTCTGATATTAATAAGCTTTTGTGATTTCAGGTAGTTAATATTCAAGACTACAGTTGGTCAATGCTTATTGGTACATGTACAGTGATTTGCCTTTACATACTCATTCGCCACTATTTTTTGTATTTTCGGAATGTGCGTAGCAGTTTGATCTTCAGTAGCAGCAACAAACGAAGAAATTAAACCAGACCCTTACTAATACCGTCATATTGATTGTACAAGTTAGTAGCAATGTTAACTCAGTAGCTTAGTTCTTAGCACATCGAGTTTGCAGCTACAGTCAGCTTAATATTGAATATGACTGACAATGTTACATAGTTCATGTTAACTACATATAATGTTATGTTGTCTATACAAATTACATTTTTTTCACAATTTATACTATTTCTAACCAAAATCGACTGTATATGGTATTATTACATCATGTACTCGTTCGTTGATGAGTAATAAATGAAAACTTCATATTCCCTGAAAATAGTGTTTGTAGTGAAAATAAAGCTGCTAACCTTTCTATCCTTATTCCTGCTATTGAAGTTTAGAATTCAGTAAATATTATGTACAAGTATTTTACCCGTATATATTTCATTGCATATTGTGCTTTCCTTGCTAAGTAGTCATACTACTTAATCTGTTTCCGTATATTTTGAAGATGAAACCTTAGTTATCCCTATGATCTAATAAAATTATGATGTATGTTTATTCAATCCAATGATATGTAACTACAAAAATACTTATCATTTTTGTTAAATAGTCTACAACATATTGTTATGAATATTTTGATATGATGTGAAACTTGATTGCTAAGGTTTTCATTAATTATGAGTTACTTACTTACTTACTTATGCCCGTTACTCCTCGCTGAGGAGCATAGGCCGCTCACCAGGGTTCTCCATTTAACTCTGTCCTGAGCAATCCTTTCCAATTGTTTCCAGTTGCTGCTCATCCTTTTAATGTCTGCTTCCAATTCTCGACACAGCGTGTTCTTTGGCCTTCCTCCTTTCCGTTTCCCAACAGGATTCCATGTTAATGCTTGTCTCGTGATGCAGTCCGATGGTTTGCGTAATGTATGTCCTATCCATTTCCAACGTCTTTTCCTAATTTCCTCTTCGGCTGGAAGTTGCTTTGTCCTCTCCCATAGTAAGCTGTTGCTGATGATTTCCGGCCAACGGACATTCAGTATCTTGCGTAGGCAGTTGTTTATAAATACTTGTATCCGTCTGATGATGTTTGCAGTAATTCTCCAAGTTTCAGCTCCATGCAGCAGGACTGTCTTCACGTTCGAATAGAAGAGTCTGACTTTGAGGTTAGTTGATATTTGTTTTGAGTTCCAAATGTTTTTCGACTGTAAAAATGCTGCTCCGGCTTTGCCAATCCTTGTCTTTACATCTGCATCGGACCCTCCTTTTTCATCGACAATGCTCCCCAGATATGTGAAAGTATTCACTTCTTCCAGAGTTTCTCCACCAATTTGAATTGGGTTGGTGCTCCCTGTGTTTTATTTAAGAATCTTGCTCTTTCCCTTATGTTTTTTCAAGCCTACTGATGTTGAAGTTGCTGCTACACTGGTTGTCTTTGCTTGCATCTGTTGGTGTGTATGTGCTAAAAGTGCTAGATCATCTGCGAAGTCCAAATCATCGAGTTGCATCCTACTTGTCCATTGAATCCCGTACATTCCCTCAGATGTGGAGGTCTTCATGATCCAGTCAACCACTAGGAGGAAGAGAAAAGGTGAGAGCAAACAACCTTGTCTGATTTCGGTCCTCACTGGAAATGCATTTGTCAGTCGTCCTCCATGCACAATTTTGCACTGTGTTCCGTCGTAAGAGTTCCGGATGATGTTGACGAGTTTCTCTGGTACGCCGTAGTGTCGAAGAAGTTTCCATAATGTTCTCCCGTCTGCACTGTCAAACGCTTTCTCATAGTCAATGAAGTTGATGAACAAAGATGAGTTCCACTCAATCTATTGTTCAACGATGATCCGTAGTGTTGCGATTTGGTCTGTGCACGACCGACCCTTACGAAAACCAGCTTGTTGATCTCGAAGTTGAGCCTCCACTGAATCTTTCATTCTGTTCAACAATACTCTGTTAAAGACTTTTCCTGGTACAGACAGTAGCGTGATCCCTCTGTAGTTGTCACATTTGCTCAAATCTCCTTTCTTTTGTATCTTGATAAGATGTCCTTCTTTCCAGTCTGCCGGCACTTCTTCTTCTTCCCAGATCTTTTTGAATAAAACATGAAGTATCCTTGCTGTCAGATCGATATCTGACTTGAGTGCTTCAGCTGGTATATTGTCAGGTCCTGCTGCTTTCCCACTTTTAATTTGTCTGATGGCCATCTTGATTTCTTCCATCGTTGGTGGAGTGGCCACTATCGGGAGATCTGTAGGTGCTGCTTCGATGTCCGGTGGGTGGGTTCAGTGGAGCTGGCCTATTTAGAAGTTCCTCAAAGTGTTCTACCCACCTATTCTTCTGTTCTTGAATCTCAGTGAGTGTCTTGCCTTCTTTGTTCTTGACCGGTCGCTTTGGTTTACCATGTTTATCTGCCAGTTTCTTCGTTGTGTCGTATAGCTGTTTCATATTTCCTTCTCTTGCAGCCTTCTCCGCTGTCGTTGCAAGGCCTTCGATGTATTTCCGTTTGTCGGCTCTAATGCTCTTCTTTACCTGCTTATTTGCTTCTGAGTATTCAGCTTGAGCCTTTATTTTCTCTGCTCTTGTTCGGCTGTTGTTGATTTCTATCTTCTTGTTCCTCCTTTGTTGAATTTTGCTCAATGTCTCAGTGGAGATCCATTCCTTATAATGATGCTTCTTGCGGCCCAGAACCTCCTGACACGTTGACGTTAGTGCTTCTTTGATTCCTTTCTAGTTACCCTCCATAGTGGTTTCTTCTTCTTTCGGCAGATCTTGTAAGGCTTGGAACCTGTTGTTGAAAGATATTTTGAATTCATTGAGTTTGTCAGTGTCTCGGATAAAGCCTGTATTGAACCAATGTACTGCTGCCACTCCAGTTGTCCACTGCTTCTTTAGCTTCAATTTCATTTTAGAAACCACCAGGTGGTGGTCTGAAGCTATGTCAGCTCCTCTCCTGGTTCTTACATCTTCCATCGATCTTCTAAATTTTTTATTGATACATATATGATCGATTTGATTCTCTGTAGTATGGTCCGGTGAGACCCATGTAGCCTTGTGTATGCGTTTGTGGGCGAATATTGTACCACCTATAACCAATTTGTTGAAGGCACATAGGTTTGTAAATCTTACACCATTGTCATTTCTGTCTCCCAGTTGTTGTCGTCCCATGATTTCTTCATATCCAGTGTTGTCCATTCCGACTTTGGCGTTTAGGTCCCCCATCAGGATTGTCAGATCCTTTCCTCGACACTTTGCTATAATTGATTGTAGTCTATCGTAAAACTGATCTTTGTCTTCGTCGTTGCCTTCGTTGGTTGGTGCATAGCATTGAATGATATTCATTGTAATCCCTTTCTTTATTGTTTTGAAAGATGCTTTGATGATCCTGGGTCCATGTGGTTCCCATCCTACAAGTACATTACGTGCTTTTGTGGATAGCATCAGAGCGACTCCTTGGGTGTGGGGAGCATTTTCCTCTTCCTGGCGGGAGTACAGTAGCATCTCTCCCGAAGCTAATGTTTTCTGTCCAGCTTGAGTCCAATGGATTTCGCTGATTCCGAGTACTGTCAAGTTATATCTCTTCAATTCTGCAGCTATTTGATTTGTCTTCCCGCTCTCCCACATTGTTCGAACATTCCATGTACTTATAGAAATATTTGCTCTGGTTGTTAGAAGGGGGGGCATCGTCCTCATGACTTCCGAAGAATTTTGGAAGAATTTCATCATGAGGCGTCATATATCCTTCCACTCCCAGGGCAGAGTTTAAATGGTTTATCTTGTTTAATCTGGTTTGCGTTTTTTTTTAGTAAGTTTGGGTTTTTTACGGGATGGGGGTGCTAGCCCCATGCCCAACCCTCCTCCTTTACCCGGGCTTGAGACCGGCAGTAACCCTAGGATGGCTACAGGCGGAGTTATTACTTATTAGTAGTTAATTTCAAAATAAGGAAATAATGTACTTTTCAAATCGGTACACTACTCAAATTGATATTTCATTATGTTTATCTTATTTTACTAAAAGGTTTTATCTTCAAGGTTTTATTCTATGAAATTTCAATATGTTTAACCTTCTATTTAATGAAATTTTTCCCAGTGTTGTTTTCCACAGTTGTTAATAATATGTCGACATGCTCCTCAATTATCATTTACTCTCTCATACTCGCTGTATTGACATGGAATTGATAGACTCGGTTGGATAAATATTCATGCTAAAAACTTTATTTTTATGATTTGTTAAGTGGTTGCTAATCCACGTTGTCTTTCGACCAAATTTTTTTCCCGTGTATTACTTTACTGTCTCGCTATATTCTGACTTAGTTTGGTAAACCTTTTTACTGTTGCTAAGTAGTAGTAACTAAAATCACTAACTTAAAATGTATATCTGGCTTTTTAATAGTGTTTACGTATATGGCATTTTATCACTACTTTCAGGATTTTCGTACCGAGGACGTCTATCAGATTTAAAAGCATTTGACTTTCAACCACTGCGTCTCGGGTTTAAATACGTTTCTGTATCCTTTAGTTTAGATAAACAGTCAGCAGTATAATCAGCTCTTCATACTTAGAATGTGCGAGATACGTAGATTATTCCTGGTAAATGAGTTAAAAGGACAAATATATATATATAATTTTCTGTCGATAAACTAGTTGTTGGAATAAAACGAATTTTCGTTTTGTTTTCCATCTTGATGACTGATTTGTAACGAAATTCATGTGAACTTAATCAATAGTCTGGGAAAAATATTGACATGAAGATTTTTTCAATCATTAAATTCATTTCACTTTTTATCAGGAAGATGTTATAATAACACTAGTGATAAACAAAGCGTTCATTGGTTTAACAACTTTATTCGTATCTCTCTCTTTCTCTCTGTCATATATATATATATATATATATATATATATATATATATATGATTTCTTCAGTAACAGATATGCACTTGAGTTCTTTCTAAGCACTTAACTCCATGGTCATATTGTACTGCGAATTGCCACGAAGCCTCATGTTTCTGGCCTCGATCTTTGTCTATTTGTTGGATGAGCTCTGTTGAAGTGTTTTATCATGGGACGAAACATCTGTCTAGTGTGGTCACTTGTACCTAGTCGAGGTAGATATGTGACGAATTAGAATAAAATACTAATCTCTATCAAAGTGTTTTGAATTTCATTTTATTTTATTTCCCTAAAAATTTTAAATTCACGTGATGCATTATTTCGTTACTAAAAATCAAGATTGTTATAGATGAACGAATACACACATCAATTTACAATGTGGTCCAGTTCTTTAAAACAAAAATCTTTAAAAATATTTCACTATCAGCTGTCAGCTGCACACGACACTTACATTTCGTCCTATTTTAGGTGTACTTTTTAAGATTGATGTCCAAATTGACACGCCAACTCACTAAGTTTTACTTACTTGTTATCAAAATATGCTAAAAATTTTGACTAAGGTTTGTATCTATACAATGTGCATAAAATAAATTGATCTTAATATCACATTGATTTATATTTCCTACTCCAATGCGTTAAATTTAATAGAGTGTTTCCTTATTTTGACATTGTAAAACGTATCCAATGTACACTACGAATTCAATAAAACATTGGTCATGTAAATTACCTAATTGACTGCATATCATTTGTATTTTTGTAATCTTATTAATTTAATTCCATGATTAGATGGTGATATTCTTTATGTTGGGCATTTCTTTGTTACATAAAACTTGTGCCATAGTAAAACAACTGTCCTAATCCCCTCCGATTTTGACTGGTACTCAGCCGAAAGAAATTTGTAATGAATACTATTGCTGTATTAATGAACCATTTAAAATCCATTTATAATTCTTAACGTTTTTCCTAGTTTCAAACTCTTTTTACTTCATCCACTAGAGATAAACAATTGTAACATATGCTTAACTTGTTTATGAATTTTTATCTATAAATATTTTACAGGTTATATGGGACATAATACTGTTTTTCATGATGAGCATTCGTTTGATTGGAATAATCAAATTCATAGTACTAATGATCAAGTAAGACAAATTGTTTCAAATCTAAGTGAACCTAGTTCACTGACAAGTGAACATACTACAATTGGTGATGAAAATCTTCAAAACTATACTAATCCCAATAATGATGATGATGGTGATTATGATGTTGATTATGATATCGGAAATTCGTTAAATTCTAGTCGTCAATTAAATTCAGATGGGAATTCACGACAAATAAGTGATTGGAATCAATCCGTAAACATGACAAATATTGATGATGGTGTTGAAGATGAAAATTATGGTAATGATGATGATGATGACTTCATAGAATCTCGTTCACAACAGGATAAATGCCCTACTTACATTGATGAAGAAACTCGTGTAAGTGTTTTTTTATTGATAAATGTATTATATTTGATTTTATTTAACTAAGTAATAAAAATGATCATTTGTTCACTCATTTCCAACTACGAGATGACGTTTTTAAAGTTTCATTGAAAATCTTTTAACCATGAAATCAACCAACCAACCTGCTGAATAACGATCCCAGTATGTCATAAATTAATTAAAGCTGAAAGTGTAAATCAGTTTATTATAATTTAGTGGTCTCAAGGTACTTATGTGATATTATCACTGATTCGGACGTCTGCTTGTCTACTTCGGATTGTGCAACCGAGTAATTCCATCGCCCCTCAAATTTAGAGTATGGACGCATAACCATATACACGAATCTGATCTGTTATAGGCAAATGAGTTAATAACAATGGATTTAGGCATTCAGATCACTGTTTGACATGAATATCCGTGAATATACTTCTGTGTATAGAATAAATCACTGTTATTATTATGTTCCGAGAGAATACCTGCCAACTTCAGTGTAAATGTTTACAATATTTTTATATGCTTTCTCTAGTCCCTTCATATAGATCTTGAATTCATGGATTTATTGTTCTTTTTAACTTACGTAAAAATATTTAATATTCTTCATCAAGCATGAAAACTCCAAGAGATATATTTAAAAAACATTTACCAACTAGTAGCATACCTTTTCCCATAAAATATAGTTAACTGAGAGACTTCTTAATTGAAAATTGTTATGCATTAATTCGGCTACACTATTTAGAAACTGCATGAAACGTAATGCAAATTGCTCTAAATAATGTGCGAATTATGTTCCTTCTACTAATAACTATCTAAATTAACCTTAAATAGTTGAGAAGACTATTAAGCGTTTATCTAGTTATACTCTCTGATTTTACATTCAGTACTTCTTTTTCCACACTCTGCAATGACGACATTGTCCTGGCTCCCTTGCTTTATGGATTGGACTTATTGTTTACACTGATTGATCACCGAGTAGTAACTACCGTCATGTTTTTCTAATCCTTTTTGGTAAAGATCAAACTCTATCGATGAAGTTGCAATAGGGTCAATTGTCTATGTAATTGACACTATTTTTTTATGTTAATTGGTCAGTGGTTATCGGCAGGAGGACCTAGACTTTCATTCTACTTAACACTTATCAGTGGTATCGAATCTTCTGGAGAGCATCATCTCCATAGCAGGTTGCAACTAGCTCAAAACCTGGCTTTAGCTGAGTTTCCTGCCGACTACCTCTTATTGCGTAACTGACTTAATGTTTATTAAGTTAAAAATGAATGGAATGATTGGTACAAATTGTTAATAGTTTACATTTTACAGTATGATATTATTCGTTGTAGTATCTGTAATTCCCGTAAAGTCATTGAGGATTCTAGCTTAACTACCAAGTTTTCCATGAAACTCAAAACTATACGATCATATTTGCTCCCAAATATAATACCACAATAGGAATTTCGAATTGTAAACTCTCGAAATATTAACTTCCTTGATGAAATTTGTGTGAAAATAGTGTAATTTACTAGTCAAATAAAAACTATTAAGATTACAGTTTACTATAAACCAGAAAACATACAAAATTAATACAATATAAACTAGGCTTCATTTTAACAATAAACACGTTGTTCAAACAGAATAATGTTCTGATTACGAATGTATACTGACAAAATTCAATGAATGTGAAAGAATGAAGTATCATTCCATGTATGATAACTAACTGAAGTATTAAAATTATTGTGTAAATAAGTAAAATGATGCGTTTGATTATGAATCATAAGCTTAAGTACCATTGAAATGTGTAAATATTACTTAGACTACTATTAATTAACGAGTAGTAAAGCATAGTACTTTAAAATATACCTGGTTGAAAGAAATGATGATGTTAATTGTAAACAGATTTAGCCTTGTTACTTTTTTAATCAGATTTTATGATTTCCTGTCTTTGATACTCAATAGGATTATAATTGAAATCATGAATATGTTAACGTAGAATATCCTTTTCAACAATTTCTTATCAGGTTCCACACTTGTATTCGTCCCATTTATTGATGTATTGGATGTATAGCAAATACATCATTTAAAAATAGTTATGATCGTTAGGGAAATAAAATAAAATCTGTTGATTACATTAGTTATAGATTGATCTCGGTTGAGTGTCACTGAAAACCAGAAATCACTAAACAGCTAGCTGTCTCGTCCTAATATTGGGACTCCTCAACAGTACATACCCATGACTTTCGTTTTGAGGTGAATCCTCAATCATGACTACCACTGGAGCAACGTCTAAAGGCAGGATTTTAACTTCACTCAACTTATAGTATATCACGACGTCCATCCAATGCCATTAACTGTAACCACCTGAAATCCCTCCACATAAACGAAATTCATCAGCCATAGTTTTCAACTTGAACTCTGAGAAAGTTTTGAAGTAGTTCAACAGTAACACGTAAATCTTGTGGGGTTGTGAAAGCATACTTCTTAAAAGTCCCATACTAAAAAAAAAGTATTTTCCATCGCCCCTTCATTTGGAATGGTACACCAATCAACCAATACCTCTTACCCTACATGGAGCATAGGCCGCCGACCAGGATTTTCCGATCACCCCTGTCTTGGGATTTCCTTTCCAGTTCTTACTAAGAATTGTTCATTCTCTTCATATCCGCCTCCAATTCCCCACTTAATATGTTCTTTAATCTCCCTCTTTTCGTTTGGTCTTGAAGATTTCAAGCTAGCACTTGTTTGTGATGCAAGTTTGTGATTTTTTCAATTCATATCCTATCCGCTTCCAGTATCTTTTCTTAATTTTCTCTTCGGTTGGAGGTTGATTCGTCCTCTGCCAAAGTAAGTTGCTGCTGATGATGTCTGGCCAACGGATCCAAAGTATCTTGCGCAAATGGCTGTTTATAAACACTTGTATCTTTTGAACCATGCTATTCGTAGTTCTCCAAGTTTCAGTTCCATACAGTAGAACTGTCTTGACGTTTATATTAAAAATTCTAACTTTGATGTTGGGTGACAGCTGGCTTGAGTTCCAGATGTTTTTCAACTGTGGAAATACTATCCTTGTCTCTCCACTCTGTACTTTCATATCTCAATCAAACTCTCCTTGTTTATCGATGATACTGCCCAGGTATTTGAAAGTTACCACATCTTCCAGAGATTCTCCATTAAGTGTAATTGGGTTGGTGCTCGTTGTTTTGTATTTAAGAATCTGGCTTTTTATTTTGTGTTAGTTAAGGCCTACTACTGCTGCTACACTGTCCATGTAACCGAGATTAATCTGTGTCGGATGCATACTATAAATTTAAACGAATCTCCACAAAACCACTTCAATCTAAAATGAAATTGTCAGTGTTCAATTGACTGTTGCTCAGTATGTTAGCTTAAATAAGTTAATAAATCAATTGGCATTGTGCAATAAGTAATGGGACTATATATAAAAGTATCATAGAGTTTGAGAAATGTTGGTGTATCTGTTTGATGACTGAGAAATGCACATAATATTAAGTATCAAGTTAAGAATGATAACGAGTAAGCGTTAATTATACATACCATATGGTTGCAAGATTTATAATAATAGTAACAGCTACCGCTATATCGAGGCAATTCACTGAGTATCCGATTATGAGTATCTGAACTCAGCAGCTCGTCGGAAAACCCCGTAGAGTCTAGAATGAACAGTCTGAAATCAAGTCCCAGTGTAAACATCAAGACTGACATACAGGTGTATCCGGCTGACGAGTCCCTAATAGAATGAAATAGGCACTTTGGACTCAAGTTGGCAGCCATGCAACTTCTGTAATCATAATAATAATAGACCGACCTATTAAAAGGGTTAGAGTGAAAGATTGTGGAAATGATCTGGAGAGGGGACATAAACCTAATTTAGTCAACCAAAAAACAGATTATGAAATAGACTGTTTGTTGTTGACTATCTACCTGTGAAGATAGTTCCTCAACCTAGACCACATTTCATATATGTTACGTATATAAAACTTCTGTGAAGGACACAATAAGTGTATTCATTATGTGTTAATACGTCGTCCGTTATACTTTCTGCCGGATTACACTCTCACTAATCAATACAGCTCTACCTACACATCAGATGGGTACATGACACTATGATATAACTCTATTACGTTTTTGTGCACATATATCTAGCTGTATTTATCCACTTCATTTGTAGAAAGAGGTTTTGATAAGTACCCTTTTCTAATGAAAATAGCTAATTATCATTTCTTCATTTAAACTAGTTAGCATACTATGAATAGCTAATATATGAAACCATAATTCTCTCTCTGATGGCTCCGTACCTGTTCTTTGGTTTCAGGTCACCTAGTAGAAACCACAGCATCCGAGTCTACATAATGGACTAACTCAGTGTCCTCTGGCATGTAGGCATATTCAGCAGCAGATTAGATATTGTTCGAAGTGACTAGATGGCTCATCTCACTAGTTGAGTGTGTACACCTCGGGAATTAGAGCAGTATCAGTAAACATGTACATGGAACTTAAAATCATATGTAGGATGAAATTCTTGATTGGACAAAATTATTGGCGATTATTAAGTAAATGACTGACGTATTTCATGAAATTTATTCTAATTGGTTGTGACACGACAATTGAGTTTAACACGTTTTGTAACAGGTTTCCAGGGTCGCAATAATTGATAAAATCCATCACCTTTCGCACAGACTTACACGACTCACAATATCACTAAACTACATAGCACAAATGATCAACGGGAGTGGAACAAATCGAGCAAATTTCACATTTTAATATGCGATTCCTATTGACAGTATGATACTTGGCCTAATGAGCCTAAAGAATAGCCACAGCAAAGAGAAGCCTAAACACATTTACTTTATGCACATCAGTTTTCTAATCCGAATGATTGTTGCTTCTACTGTCTATAGAAGTTTAAGTCTGGCAGATTTTAATCGACAGCTCTTTTATGAAATTGCTTTCTTGTTCTGTACTATCTTTATAAATGATGCGTACATCATCTTTATATTGACAGTAAAACGTCCATTTCTAAATTTGTTTGAGTTGGCTGTTTTCTTGTTTAGCTAAAAAGCGTCAATTAATGTACAACCTAGTGGTGGACCCATTGTGACTCTATCTGATCTGATCTGTGGTGTGGAATGTAAAGTTAGAATTACTTTTTTGAATGTTCCATTAATAAAAAACTGTAAAAAAAAATAGATAAGGGAAGTAATTGTACAGAATAACATACGCATTTGCTTAGCTTTGTGCCTTTTATAGTACTAAAGAACATTAGTTGAAAAAATAGAATATAGAATAGGAAATATGTGATAACTATCATTCTCTATTGATACCGTTAAATAGTAAATAAACTCCTTCGTTGTAGTCTCATGGAAAACAGATAAACTAGAAAGCTTAGAAACAGATATATCACAGTGAACTTTTTAAAAAGGAGGACATCTACACAGTAAACGTAAGCACACTATCCATGCTCCTGCAATTCAGAGATGATTCACGTAACGAAATATTAATCTAACAATTACGCAGAGCAGTTCACATAACATTAAACGTTAGAAAGCTACAACCAATGTTTTCTACTTGTCCCGTAGTGACACAGAGTGAAAGATTAATTAGTTGAACAGGTCACCTGTTTTTTGCTTTTATCTATTCAACTGTTCCTGTGGAGCTAGTTATGTTAGCTAATTTTCTAAGAAATTATATTTCTATGCCTGTAAGTTCTACCTGGTGTAGCTAAATATAAGTGTTGTCACAATTGTTGAATGCCTCCCTACTTAGTTCATAAAGGTTACAATGTTAGCATAAATTAGTGATTCTTAGTAAACTACCGAATTATAAACTGTATACCGAAAACTCTAAGACTGTAAATCCTTTAGAAGGCAGAAACAATAACTATTCGGACTTAAAACTCAATAATACGTATATGAAATAAGTGTATTCAAACACTTATTTTACCATAGCCAACTCTAGACTTATTAAGTCAACAGTCTTATAATTATGATGACCTAATTTGACTAAAGTACATACCACCTTTATGTGTAAGATCTAGTGATACCACCCGATTGATCAAGTCACAATGAATGGAATGAGATTTGAATCTTAGCCGCTTAAAATCTATGACTACACAATATATCACAAGATAAATAAATTATTTATGTTGAAAATATTCTGTTCCCAGTGAATCTGAGATTTCTTCTACTACTACTTTTATTTCTTATCCTAACCTTCTAGTAATCAACTCATTCAAATTCCTAGACAGTGTTTTGTTTCCATTTGTATTTTTCTTCTCTCCTGTGTTATCAAGCTACATATAGGTTTCTTCAAACAAAGATTATCTATATAGATTTGTGATTGGCTAATTTTTTTCAGATTAGTAGTATATAGTTGCTCCGTAATGCTTGATTTATATTCCGATCTGATTTCGACAATATATTCATTGACTAATCATTCATTCAACTAGATCCAATCATCGTTTATCTTCCTCAAGTTATTGTTGTTGTCTTCTTTTTTTTTACCTTTAAAATGTTTATTTCAAAAGCCAATAATTAATCAAATTTGCTTATTTCATTAATTATATGCCTACTTATTTATTTGTTAACAGTAGTAGTAATTGTTATGCATCTATTTCTTTATTAACTGTCTCACTTGTTTGTGTCCATTGTTCTTTTTTCTTTATTTGTATTTATCATTATTTGTCTGAAGTATACACAGAAGCGGCTATTATTTACTACTTAATTTCACGCTGTCTATATTTAAATCATTGTTTATTGTTATTGTTATTATCATGATTGTTGTTGTTACATTTGATTTCATATAAACATATACATATACATATAAGTACATCGAATTATTTCAACAATATCCTTATGAACTTTACATCATAAAAATAATGATTGCATATTTTATATTTTTGTCTTTATTAACATTTCTATCTTATCTTCAAGTGATAGTTTATATATTTAAAAAGCAAAACTTTATCTTCTTCACTGTTAACAATAGTACTTTTCTCTTTTCTCTACTAATAACTTCATTTTGATGAAATACTACTGTCTACTTAAATGCAAAATCTTAGCTGGTGTAGGAATTTTTTTCGGAGGAAATGTAGGAGGAAGTCCCAACCAAGATATAATGTCAGTCTGTGAATTTATTTATAATGGATCGGTGTGTTTGTAGGTGCTGATTATCTCGTTAAAGTTCACAACTATTGGTGGCCATAGATGTTGAGCGATATAATCCACATTTACTCTCATTGACGTAGATTCAGTATATCTTCTTTTTCTCTTGGATCCTGAGTTTTAAAATGTCCTTTCTTATGCTTAATCATTTTTACAACTGCTGATACTATTACTTCTGGTATTTCTTTTGAAAATTCCATTTATCTACGCTGACGTGATGTAGCAACTAGGATCGCTGCACATATATATGTATATATCGTAGATACTACTTATTTGGAAGTTTGCTAGAGAATTCTCGGTATATTACCTTCAGAAGAAAGTAATTGTTCTGTTCCATAATAAAATTTGAATGTGAAATATTTAACGGAAGAGCATAGAAACAAGAGCAAATTCTTTTTAAATCAAATAAAGATTGTTAGATATAAAAAAAATAACATCATTTAAGACATTTCTAAAAATAAACAAAGTTGAATGAAAATGAAATGAGTAAGGTCCATTATGGGCTTTTTCATGAAAGGAACCTTTATAACATTCAGTTTGGTTTTCTTTTCAATTAGACAGTTATGAAGTGGAAATCTATTATTTTTTTTTCTTTCCCAAGAGATAATTTTACTTATAGAAAATATTCACATTTACTCTATTATCCCAAATAATGAAAGTATTGTCCACATTCCTTTTTGTATAGATAAAAATTGTCAATTATCGACTTTAATTGTTCATCAAGTGATTTGTTAATAAAGTTACCTAAAGAGGATCACATGGCATTTTCATCCATTTGTCTGTAAATTGTATTAATAAATGTAAACTACGTTAAGCATTCATCTTAACAAGGATTCTTCTTTGAGAAGAACAGGTATCCGAATATTTATCATGTCGTTATCATTATATTTGTAAATAAAACAAATAGTGATCTTGTCGACTTCAATTATTTGACATGATCGCGTAGTAAGTACATTGATATTCGAGTTTTTTTGAGTTCATATGAGGCTAGTTAACCATTTAGTTACCTGGTGGTACGTCAATTATGATCTTACAAACCATCTTCAGAATTATTACTTATTAACGATCTTCAAATTTATCTTAAAATATTACATGACCCACTTTGCTTTTAGCTTGGTGCATTGATTTAATTGTTAAAGTAGTTGAACTTCAAGTACACATTTCATGGAGAGAGTTTATTGATTTGAACCTCATTTTGTCTTTACTTGATCTCAAGATCTCTTACTATCTACCTCTATCAACCTTAAATCGTCACAATTTTAAAAAATAATTCATTTTTTAGTCTTATTTGTACACGACAGTTTCTGTTACCCTGATGCGGTAGTCGGACTTGCTTGTTGGGTTATACTGGCAGGAACAATCGTTCCTTAAGGTCGTATCATGCCAGACAGGTCTGTTAAACAGCCAGAAACCCAAGATTCGAGAGTGAACTCGTACTGCTGATCGTACATCGGTGTAACGGTAGTTAGGTCTTCCCCTCAAACAACCAGGTTGGCAATGATGCTGCCTTCTTACAAAGGAAAGGTAGGGTAAGAAAAGGTCGCTCCAAAAGTGCATACTTCGCCTTACTCCATGGATTTTCGTCTCCAGTAAAGCCTTAACAAGTACTAAGCTAACA
Organism: Schistosoma mekongi; assembly: GCA_034768735.1. Lineage (NCBI taxonomy): Eukaryota > Metazoa > Platyhelminthes > Trematoda > Strigeidida > Schistosomatidae > Schistosoma > Schistosoma mekongi. Next base: position 30,253,230 of record CM068307.1, on the reverse strand, counting down.
AAACAAAAGCCTTTCGTGTGTGACCGGCCTTAAGCAGTTGTCCCTTAGATACTACGGTTACTCTGTGGAATTGACAAGGCCAACTCTAATCCATCTTTTTCATGAACATGAAGAGAAATCCTTTCATTGTGTGGATAACTGGGAAGTGACAATCGCCCTCATACTTCTGACAGTACTCGAGTTTTACTTGTACTACTATTCATTAAATAAATAAAAATCACTTAGTTAATTTTAAACTATATCTGTAAAATATTTTAGCCATTTGTCATACTGCGTAAAATTGATTGTATACTCTGAATCTGTTGAGAATTTCTAAAGTTGCTTTATAGCATCGTAAAACTACTGCTTCCAAGTAGTCTATGACTTGAACCATGTTCTTTTCATCCCACAATATTTTTTGTACACATTCTCCTTCATTTTTCTTTCTCAATAAGTTCAAGTTAATGATCTTGACTTCGAAACATCATTTTCACAGATTATACTTCCTGACTACCTAAATGAAATTAGGCAGATGATAGGAATTTAACCTTGGATCTACTGGTTATAGAGCCTGATGGAGGTTTCAACTTTATTGTCATCAATTTTTCGTTTCATGCTTTGACTTAAATCCAGACAACTAGTAGTAATCATAATGATACTTAAATATGACGATCAACAAAGTCATTGTTTTAGTAAATTAGGGTCAAGGTCATTCTGTGTTTTTTATTTTAAACGAGATTTTCTCTAACTTACAGTACAATACACTATGTACACTTATATAAATAAATAAAACATATTTATAGCCTGATAAATTCATTATTATTGTTATCATAATAATGTTGTTTTATGTTCATGTTCATTTTGTTTATTATTCATTCTATTATTTATTTCATTATTTAATGTTTCTTTGTATATTTTAAGACCGCCCGCTTAACTTATTTACAAATCTCATATTACAATTTATATATTTATCTCTGTTATATATGACCTTAGACAATGATGTTTCCTAAGTATACCTGACCTTAAGTTAGTTTCATTACACACACTCGAACTATTTGCTTTGTATATAATCTATTGTACATTGTTATGCCACTCTTTTTCTTTTTAATGTTAATTTGCCCATCAGTAAAGATAAATGATTGTTTAATATGTTGTTTCCTAAGTATAATGAAATGATTTAGTTTGGCTTACTGTGTGTGTTATTTACTGGTAATCTGTGCAAAAATAGATTATCATTACGAAGTAAAATAACCTGGAGAATTATCAAGAGTTAGGTAATAATAATAATAGCAGTCGATTGCTATTTTGTTCTTGGATTGAAATTCCTCCCTATACTGAAATAGCCCAGCAGAATGATGATGAAAACGCCCCATCAGATTGTACGAAATCTTCACATAAATATGGGAGTTTAATAAACTTGACCTTGATCGCTCTGCAGTGATCATTTAATGTATACTTAAATGTTGATCATGTTGTAATACGGCCAGGCATTTGCTTACATATTACTTGACTCAGAGAAGCTACAACGTGGAGACATATTAGAATTGAATTCAGCATTAAGAAAGCTAAAAGAAAATGCTAAGAACAATTGTAGGCTCATTTAGGTAATTATGAAATTGAGACTTACCTAGATGTTACTTGAAAAGTTATCCAAACACCTGTGAAATCAATAGTGATATATATCAAAGGGTTAAGAAAAGTCAACAGATTCCAGTTTTTAATAGGTGAACTCTCATAAACTTATCCCCTCAGGCTTTGAACATGATGAGGTACGAATACAAGTCAGATGCAAACTAGCAAAATGTCCGCGGAAAGATCATGAGGTTCTATGGTAATGTCTGCCATTGACTAGCGTACTTCTGTAGTATATAAACTTAGTGAAGGCTATTTACTCGAACACTACTAATCGAGTCGGAGCGTACAGAAAACTGTCATCTGAAATTTCAACTTCAAGTGGTTTTCGTTAAGACTGCCCACTATTTCCGTTTTTATTTATTTTCATAACAGATTTACTGCTAGGAATAACTCTCATGTCGTTTGGATTTTTAGGAATTGTACTCCTACCAGGTGGTCTACTGATTAACTTAGAATACCCGTATGCCATAATCCTGTTTGGTGAAAACTCTGATAAGATACAGAGTATTTCGATAGCATTAAGCAACAATCCAAACGTGTTCGCGGTGCGTTTCTCTCTTCCCCTCCAAATACAAACTGTTGGATTAGAACTGATTTGTGTCAACACCCGAACTAAAAATAGAGAGTTAAGTAATTGAGCTTGCCGACCACTTAACTTATCTAGGAAGTCTGACCAATCGCGATGTTGGTGTCTGATAAATTTTCTACATAGGTTTAGATAGCTCGTTTAACCTAAACAAACTAACTTCACCTGTGGCATAGGCAGGACAAGTATGCTGTGTAATTTAGAGTCGATGACATTCGTAGGTTATTGGTATTTCTGCTTATCGATGTCTTCAAAACGTCGCTCGCGTTTGCTGGGATCACTGAGTAAATAATAATAGTGTGATTAGACGCTGGGTATTAGGGAAAGATGATAAATCAGTAGATGATTCTGTGAATATTCATCTGTTAACGTATGTTAGGTATACCTAACCACCGCCTACCTCAATTCCCGATGCTAACTGATATTGGAGTAGGATGGAAGAAAGCTAGGGGAGCTCAAACCAAACCGTGGCATCAGTTTATGAAGCTACTAACTTCTTATCTGACCTGTGTTGGTGGATGCAGACTACCTGGTTGGGGTCGGCACGAATGCCGTGACCAGTGGTTAGAGACTATGGGTGACATGGTCTAGAATCGGTCACTGTTGTGCAAATGAATTCACTCTTTATTGCCTCTTAAATGATGAGGTTAAAATTATTTAATACCTTTCCTTTCACAATATATTTATCCACTGTAATTTTTACTTCTATTGTTATTATAATTGACGTAACTACTACTTGTATTAATTGGATGTTAATCTCTCTGTGCTGCTGAGGTATGACAACTTAGACCGATACACATGTATCAGGTTCTATGTTCTACCTATACGATGATCAATCAATAAACTATAATCACCAATTTCATGAAAATTTTTTCTCTCAACTTCATTAAACTACAAAATTATTACTTATAAGTATCGGTTCTTCTCCAATGTATAGATGACGTTTTATTTCAAATGGGATCTATTATCCAACTTGACAATAATTCTTAAATGTACTTCTTGATTTTTTCACAATCGTATTGGAGTAGTTTTAGAGTGAATAAATCTGCCTTAATGTTAAAACATCGTGTAATTCTCTTATAAGCAAACTTGCTTACGTCCATTTCTCTTTATTTCTTGATTTTTCGTTTGAATTTAGTTTTCTATCGGTACTTCAGAAATACCTGTATCAATCACAGATAGAACAAGTCATTTGGATTATTCTCAGTTGAATTTAAATGATGATTTAGTTGCAAAAGATTTACAGCTTACTGATTCCGATGACGAAGACAGTTATTTATCTGGTCAAGGTGGCGAATTATGCACTGACAGTGATACAGCTATCGTTCCTTATGTAAGTGGTATATGATATTTTTATTTATTTAAACAGACTATCTTCCTTGTACTGATCTTGTAATTCAGTCATGATCACTGTCTAGCCTAATATCAATAAATGCACCTGGGATTATTTTTTTATTCCACCACATCAACATGATAAGATGAGTTTACCAAATGAATCGAAATAATTGTAGCATTAATTTCTGGCAGGCCAAGTATTGAGAAGACAGCTCTTGGAAACGGAATAGATAGTTAAGTTTGAAAGGATACTGTGGTTGGTGATCAAGAAGAGGAAAGAGAGTCAATGTATCTGCTCTATTGTAACGATTCTGAGCCATGTTATCCAATGTGTCAAATCAGATAATCGGTATTTATTGACATGACTACGTTTAACAATCACTGTTTTCATCTTGCTTTAAGTATTTACAAACTGGTGTTAATAGTTAATCTTCTATTACATGGGATGGTACTATCGGTATTCAACTGTGATTGTCCGGAACATCTATAGGTAAGCATACAAACATCAGCAGAAGGAATGTATGTAACTATGAGTCCTAAGATTAGTTTTGAGATCGAATTATTTACGTGATACTTTTCAAATACACTAATTGTTCTCAGTGTGATCTTAAAACAAGGTCATCGAGATTGATTAGTCGTTACAAATAGTGACCAGCCTGGTTTATAAGTAACATATTTCACTTTATGTGGAACTCGTCATTTGTATATACTTGGATTAATTCAACGAGTTACTTTCCCAACTTGTAATTTCAAATTAAATACTATCTTCGAAGTAAATGAAACTCCAAACTTACTTGATTAAACTATTATTATTATCATCATAACTATCAGTAACTCATTTACCAGATACAGATTCGTGTACTTGGTTTCAAAACACACTTGAATAGTGACACCATACCTGGTTATCTAAACCGAAGTAGGCGGAACAATGTTTGGACCTGTGGCTTAGTAGCTGAAAGTCGGACGCTTTAACTACTAAAATACTGCTTCATTGATTGGACGTCCTAGATTTTAATCACTTATGTCTACTAACCTACTAACAACAAATTCATCTCACTTCTGCACGAAATTTTATTACACTTTAATCAGCAAATAACAAGACGAGTGATTGCAAGTTATTTATAAGTTCGATTCTTCACTTGTGTGTATTTATACAAGTGAGATATAAGACCGTATCACATACTAGTTTATAAATCTCAATAAATATCCGGTTAAGCCCTTTTTATACAAAAATGAGAAACAAATTTTATACACTTAACTGATTATCTATTTTTCCTTTTTAAGCGATATAACAATAATGTCAGTCAGTTATAACCAACTTAGAGCCTGGCAGAAATATACATTAGCCGTAATCGCTATGCCATATCGGCATAACGAGGTGTAGTTTCTCATCCCCTCTCCATTCTGGCCAACTGACGTCGGGTGGATAACACTGCATGAATCGATGGCACGGAATTTTCGAGTCGTAAGCAATGAGGCCTGTTAGTTGATTTGACATAGAGTCCAGACATTGAAAGCTTTAACACATATTTCGAATTGCAATTATAGAAAACTTGAAATAAAATTTCTTCAACTCAAACGGATAGCATTAGCGGCTCTCAGAGAGATAGACGAAGCAATATGGAAAAAGTTAGTAGAATATATAGAAGTAATACTAGAAAATAAAGAAGCCATTTAATTGTGGATACTATAATATCGAGACAACGTGGGCTATTGTCACATCCGAGTTGCTAATAATTTGGAAAGGTACTACTTGAAGCACCTGAAAATTCAGCTAAGTTAGGTGTATTCTCGACAAACTGGGATCGTAACCTCAGAACTTAAATAACAGCTGATTACACCTGGTCACACGGTCGTTTTTCAAGTAATTCTTGATGTATTATCTCCGTACATTTAAAGGCCCTACTATCTGTTACTGAAGCCTATAGTCAAGGTTAACTGTCATGTCTTTAGGGCCAACTTTTATAACCTACTCCTTCCTTTGTGAAAAGGCAACATCACTATAAACGTTGGTTATTGGCATCACATCCCAATCTCGTCAGTACTACTACCTTGACTTCTAACCTGAAGTTTTATGCTTTTAATCTATAACTGACTTTTCCTGCCTCTGTTGGATCATCATGAACTAGGTGCAAGCCCAACTAATAAGTCTAAGTAGCAGTTACAGTTCTAAACGAATAGTTGAATCAGTTAGAACTACCTAGAAATAATTTAATTTACCACTTTTACTCTCATTTCAACAATTCCTGTATTATTATTATTATTATTATTATTATTATTATCTCTTCTACAGAATATAAATGAAGATGAGCCGGAAACTGCTCAGAATGATGCACCCCAGTGTACAGAATATGACCCAAATAACTCAGAAATGGTTTCTCACTCATTTTCAACATATGAACAACAGCATAAACAACAAAATGATCAAGATAATGCTAATTATGATCGTCCTACATTTTTTATTAGTGATGATGATGTTGACTGAAACATAATGAAAGAATTGATTTCATAAAAAGAAATACACTAAGTGTTGCATTTTCCTATAGACTTTCCACTCCATAAATATAATTCCTCCTTATCCTCTGCTTTCTTCTTTATACTTTCACTATTATATCTGAGTAAATCATTTACATCTCTGACATTCACAGGTTCATGTAAAAAAAAAATCTGTTTTGTTACCTATTTATGATGTTTTCATCATATTTCAATTGTACAGTGCTAGATTTTACATTACTGTTGTATATATTTTATTGTATTTTCTTTCTTTTATTTCTGAATAAACGTAAAGAGAATATTAATTAAATCAACTACGTAGTAATGTTCTAAGTCATTGGTAGGAAACATTATTATTATTTAATGGATCATATGTTCGGACATCTACAGGTTGTATATTATGATATAGATTAAGAGTTGACCGACTGTAGATAACGTTGTTCTAACCAATACATCAACTAATGACTTCATAACCAATTATGTTATGTTCATAAGTCTTCTCAGATATCAACTAGTCCTAACCATGGAAAGAAAAATGATGGATTAAACGGTTCAAGACGTATTCAAAGTCGATGTTTTTTTTATATTTCAGACAGTCATTTATACATACATTGATCTACAGTGATCTAAGGAATTTTCGACTGAACAAACTTCATAAAAATTGTACATGAATGATTATTTTGATTTCAATATCATATTGGATTAGTTAATACAGTTGAACATTGTTTACATTTTGAGGGGTTCTTGAATTAGATAAAAATAACTAGCATTGGATTATTTAAATGCGATGAGAATTTAACAAGTCAATCTTACAAAAGAAGTCAATACGAGGTTTTGGGTTCTTTTTTCGAGTAATTGTATTTCTGGGGATTTGATATCTTTAACATGTCGACTCTAGGCGGTTGGTGGTATTCAGGACGAGCCCCTACCCGTCTAGACGTTGTTCTAGTTGGCACTCGTCAGTATGAAATACCTACAATGTTGTGGATAGTAATTCAAGAAACAACTGAAGTAGAATTATGATACACATTTGTAGCAATGGAAACATGATAAGCATTTACACTGAGAATAATTTGCAGAGGGAGGTTATTTCCGTAGTTGGCAAATCCCTTTAAGTATTTGTACTTAATTACATATTTGAGTCTTTACACTTTCTCTCACTGATTAGCTCTTTCACCTGCGTAACCAATATGATATTGAATTTCTTTACGCTCTACATTTTTATTAGTCGTCCAGTTATCGCATAATGTTGGCATTGTGTTGTTTGATATACTCTAGAGATTGATAGTCGGAAGTCAGGATTAGCCTGATGAAATTAGCTAATGTCCTAAATATCTACAAGATATTCAGTTACTCGAGGCCATATTCAGTGGGAAAATAAATATTTTACATCAGTAGATTGTCATATTTTTATAATATACTGTCAAAAACATTATTAGTATATGCATCAGGTATTGCGAAGCTGTTCAGTTTTGTAGTTGACACCACAAACTCACTGTGCATTAAAAACTAAGAATCATTAGGAAGTTCATCCTTCCCTGTTTCTTATCCACGACCGTATTAGAGGTTCACAAAACCCCCTATACTAATTAACCACTATATCGCCACTACTGACCAAATTCAAGAGGTGATTCAGTGAGTCATAGTGTTAAGCTGTCACCAAAAGACTTCAACTGTGCGGGGTCTGAGACGGCTACTCATCAGTGTAATTGAATGCCAACTCAATGATCTGATGGGTAATCTCTTTCGGTGAGGTCTATGAGCCCTATATTAGGTCGTGGTCGCGAATTGCCGAGTCCCATACTGTGACAAAACAACTGGGTATTACCAACTGTCATTTATTTGTTGTCTAGATAATGTCAGTCCATAATGTAAGCTATAAATTATTACTATTTCTCCACTACTCACATAAATGAAGTTGTCAACTGAAATGAATGAAAATTGAGGATAAAACACATGACAAACTCGTGGAACTTGTCCTCACTTAAATATAACGTTATGCAATCTAGCTTAATGACTTCTGACTTTACGTGCACTTAATCATTGATATATATGCGTGAAGTCAACGTGACGTACGCCGGATTACGTATACTAAGGAATCTAATGTAGCTACTACCCAAGATCACCAGTTGTTGTAATAAGTCGTTATACGTGAATTTAGTTATTGTAAGCACACATCCCAGCATCCACACTAACTTCTCTACAATTTCTTTTCAGCTACATACATATAAATGTGTTAACCTATTTCAAAATATTAATACTATTTAAGATTTTTCCATTAATAAAGAATAGGTTGCTGTTAAATTTTTTAAAAATGTTGTGAATTGAAGTTCTATCATGGTTCTTAAAATTTCTTGGAGTGACAGTTCTATAAATATTTAAGACAAGTTTTCCATTACATAATTTAATCTCTATCTGCTAATTTGGGTATGGCAAGTTCTACGTTGTAGTCGACTGACTGATTACATAATATTACAAATATCTAAAAGGCTAATGAAGAAAAAGATATGTCAGTTAATCTTTCTCGGTTGTGATTATGCTCTATTATTCTCTCTTCACAACAATTTTAATTTAGGAATGGAATTAATGGAAAACTGTATTGTTTACTTCTCATCGGTAATCAAATCCAATGAAAATTATTCACTGATCATTTTCAACACAAAGTTCAGATTTTAAAATTTAAATCAAAATAGTTTTATTGGGATGGTTATTTTTGTGGAGACTGGTCATATATTTGACTGAATATGTCTCAATTGAACTATAATAATAAGCTCATTAGTGACTAACTCCAGGATGTTCCTGAAGCTCTAGTGAGAAGTCGTGACTGGTGAAGTTCAGACTTGTCGGGTGTGTGACAGTTATCACCAATGACAATGGATGATCGTTGCGCTATATATCACAAAATGATGGAAGTGGGAATTCTACCATTAAATGCCGACCCAGTGGTGCAGATGGTTAGGCGTTCGCCGTCAACCTGAAGCCCTTGGTTCGGAAACTGGGGTGCGCACGAAACAGATGTCCAGTGCTCTCTGGTTTTCAATGGTAACCTGCCAACATCAATCTGTGACATATTCAAAATAATTTTGTTGTATTGTTTGTTAATCACATTGAATGTATTCACTTTGTGTCCTTAGCCCATTAGATGATATATTGATAAACTACAAAGACCTCTTAATCACTAAATCATAGGTTCTTGAAAATAGGCTAAGTAAAACATGTTCTTTTAATGTAAATGTTTTTGTAATAAAATATTAATTGCAGTATTACGAAATAACTAAACTGAAAGGCTTATGTTCATCTAATAAAATTGTTAGAGATTCGATAGCTCTAGAAATACAATTGTTCATTTTATCAAGTTGTAGTGATTTTTTGGTTAACATGATTTGTAAACTTTCATTTGACAACATTTAATTGTATTGTGTTGATAATTTCAATTTGATGAATAATCACTACAATTATTTTGTATATATAAGGGAATGTGTAAAATATAATCTGAATCTGATTCCAATTCCGAATCTGAAACTAATTTCAATTCTGTCTGGTTGGTCTCATGTCTTATTCTTCAATCTCCGACTTAGGAGTGAGTGGGAATAGGACAGTCGTACATTATCAAGTAAACAAACCTCAATAGGCGTCCCACACAACCGATCAATTTTCATTGCGTCATAACAAAAATATGATGTATTCTGCTAATATTGTTGTTTTTACATTTTTTAAATTTGTAACAGGAATAAATTACATGAAATTTCTATTTTATTAAAGTATTTTCAATACCATCCTAAAATCATATCAATCACTTGTATTATAATCCTTCTATGCAGTTGAAGAATCAAAGAGGTGAGCACTAAGATTATAAAGATACCTTTTCATATCCATATTTAATCATATATATCAACTGTGCATACAATTTGGAATTCTAATTAATTAGTTTAACAACTTCATTTTGCTTGCTACATTCGAACTTTTGTAAAGTAGTAAGGTATAACATTTCTAAAGAGTCTTTCTCTAAGACAAAATATCTATCTAGTACTACGTGAATGTTAATTATCCATCAATCTCTAAAAATCATATTAGAATTAAATGAAAATATTGAGGTCAAAATAATAATAATAATAATAATAATAAGATTAATTCAACATCAAACAATATTTGTTTTAATGTACATTCTAAGAGGACATTGTATAATGCAAACATTTAAATATGACGTGTGACCTAGACATCATATCAGTTTATTTATCTTTTTATAACAATAAACAACATAAAATTCTTTAACAATATCTTTATTATTTCAATAATGATTGTTTTCTACAACAATGTCTGCATGAGATGATATTGCATTAATATGTACTCTGTACTTTATATATGATTTATATATGATTATATATGATTTATTGATCACTAATATTCTGTGATAATTGATTGAAATTTTGATATCATGAGTTGATCTGAATCAGACAACCATTGATCACCTGGAAGCTGTCCAGTGATTCCAGGTGATCAATGGTTGTCTGATTCAGATCAATTCATGATATCAAAATTGACAGTTAACTATCTCTACAAACCCCCCTAATTGAATGGAATTTGTTAATGACTGATTCTCAGATTATTTATATTGTACAACAACAACTTCTAGTATTTATTGATAGAAGATCTGTGACGAAATGATCTAAATGCATCATTCAATGAACAGATCGATAATAATTGTAAGTTGACCGTTGGAAGTCTTTTTTAGAATTTCTTTATAACGAGCCTCTACAATTCACAACAGGAATACTTTTCATTGGATGGCTATGTTTTTTCTCAGAATGGTGACAAATTTATTAGATGAACATAAACTTGATGATAAAGAATAACTTGTTTTTCTGTTTGAAGCTACCTACTTAGAAACGTATTTAACAGGTAAACAATCGTGCACTTGCCTTCCAGCCACAGTCTAAGTATAATAGCTAGTAATACTATCCAGTTACTTAATCCTAAGTAGGTAAAGCGAGGTTTGAACCAGTGACTGAGTGGATGAAATTTGAATGCCTTAATTATTGGATGTTTGCTTAATCAGCGATGTACCAAGTGAAATAATAACATTCAAAAATTTCTTCTAGTTGTGACTCTTAAAAACATGATCAAGTTAAGTATTACATGCATTTAAGCGAATATATAGCAGATGATGAAAATGTGAATTGTTGAAATATGATATAATTCTATGATGAGTTTGTGTCTACTCCATACTTTGATAATATCAGGATGAACGATATGTCAGATAGGAATTAAGCCAGAAAGTTAGTCTTAATTTTATTGACACTTAGGGGACCTAACAAGTTTGTATTCTTTGATCATTTATGTAACTAGTGACTGTCTATTATTTTGTATATAAGCATTTAATTTTAGTGAAAGGAAACTGTTCTTCTTTTTTATAAGTGGTCTTATAATTGATATCATTTTATTCGGACGTTTGAATCAATATTGAGGTCTAATAAACAATCATCAACTGGTTACATCTCAGCATTATGTTTACCAAACTCCTAGTTCATAAAAATTCATTACAATTGGTTTGTGTGTCCCAAAACACCTGTCCAGTGCTTTCAGGTGATCAATCGTTGTCTGATTCAGACCAATTCGTAATATCAGAAATGGACTATTCCAAAACTGTCCCGGTTATTTTCCCAAAGTAAAAATATATACAGAGCTTCATGACAGTAGAAATAGATTGTTTCAGCTATAGTGTGACTTGTGATAAATATATCTCTTAATTTACTAGAAAATTTTCTCTTAGTTACAAATTTTTTACCTTTTGTTATTATATGATCATATGGTAGTTTGGAAATAGAAATTAACATGTCAACTCTGGCATTCTCTATGTACAATTTTTCTAAGACGACTTTACAAAGTAGTATTTTCTTACATAGCAAAGTTAGCTGTGATGGTATAGTAGTTTGATAGGTTGAACTTTAGAACCCCTCTCCGCCTACTTTGTTATGGGCATTAAGGTAGTATTGCTAACTCTCATACAATAAAAATGTGGTTCATGCTGCGTATTTAAATCCATAAGTGGGATATGAGCAAATAAATCAATGTGGTTACATTCACGTTGAGCATAATTGTATATGTTTCATAATAAAAAGCAATCTATACAACGGTTACACATACATGTTTTACTGATAAGTGCTAACGTGTATTTAACTTGGATTACAAAAATTCTGGAAAATCATTTTTAAACATTTGACAAACTTGGTAAATCAATACTAATGATTTACATAACAACGTCACATTAAGTTTTATTCACAAAACCTTTTAAAGTAATGTTAGTTCGCATAAGATTAAGTGAACATGGAAAAATGCAAAAAACCTGTGGTACATTAAATAATTTTAGTTTACAGTCGATGAGGTTCCTTATATAAGGTTTTTTAAATAAGTTTAGGATTACGTTGAAGTACTGTAATTGGTTATATGTGCTGCAGGATCGTTTATAAACTAAGTAAAATGATTGAAATAGTTAGTTTCAAATTGTTTTTTTTACTGAGTAATTTTAACCGATATTATATTTGTCTAATTCTTTGAGCTAATCGAATTTGATCTATTAACTTGTTGCGTAATCATTAGTCTACGTCACTCGATACTAAGTGTACTATGATTAGTTTAAGGTGGTTCGGAGGTAGTCAGAAGCGAATTATCTTTGCACTAACTTTTATACAAGTTATCACCTGACAGCAACCTTGAAGGTCCTGGTAGTTCCTGTGAGATTCACATAATGGTCACCCAGCTACACAATCGAAGTTGCCACCAGTGAGATATTCAGGACATAAAAAACCTCCTTTGGAACTGATAATTTTTCATTGATCGACCACTGACTGTTTACATTTTTGTACAACTCTTAGTTCTTATCGTTCTAATCTAGATTTAGTAGTTTCCTGCTAACCATCTCTAACCACTAGAGATTATTATTATTATTATTATTATTATTATTATTATTATTTATTATTATTATTATTATTATTATTATTATTATTATATTGGAATGCTTACTCGTGTAACGTGTAAAATCAGCATTTCAATTTATCAAACAATTATTATTTCAATTGGGATGGTTATTTTTATGGAAATTGGTTATTTTATTTGATTGAATATATCACAGATTGATGTTGGCAGGGTACCAGTGAAAACCAAGGGGCACTGGACAGCTATTTGGTTCTAGTGTGGAACTCCTCGGCAGTGCGCACCCTAGATTCCGCACCAGGGACTTCAGGTTGACGCGTTCGCGTCAGCCTGCTCACTTCTGAGGAGTTCCACACTAGAACCAAATAGCTGTCCAGTGCCCCTTGGTTTTCACTGGTACCCTGCCAACATCAATCTGTGATATATTCAATCAAATCGTTATTTCTTTTAAATATTTTTAAGATTTTTTTTGAACTACATATCGTTTCAATCCATCATACTGTACATCAATCAAGTATTCCATTTTAAAGTATACTGATAAGGTTCTTGGGTAGAGTTATCTGCAACCTGTTGAGTGTTTTGCATGTGTTGTATCTATCATTTTCAGTCATTTTTCCGCTCATTTAATGCTTATGGGCTTCATATTATTCAACTGAAGACTCAATTTAAAGTGACTGACGTTATCGAAAACTGTTTGCCTTGAACATGCCAGTGTAGTCTGATATACTAGATAAAACATATAATTATACTACATGTTAGAGCAACAAATTAAAAGTTGAATGAAAATTACATTCCAGTATTTAGTACTCACCTAGTGAACGGTTAAAAATGATGAATACAACAAACTTAATAAACATTGTAAACACTGTGGATTACTACAACGTGATACTTCAAATCATATTCTTAATATTCTTTGACTTTAAAGATATGTTTGCAACTGAAAAGCACCTAAACTCAGTAGTATCTATATAATGAATTAACACCAGTTATTTTACCTCTAAAATATGATGTTTTATTTGTGAATGTTAGTTTCTTCTTAAGTGCTTCATTTTGTTAAACCTTACACTGTTTTATCATAAATATACATTGAGTCGCCAATGTTAAACGTTTAACTTCTCCCGAAAAATGAATATAGTTATCATACGAAGCGTTTTACAGGGAGTGGATTGCTTTAGAATTTGTTCTCTCTGATTATTTTTTGTCAACTTCGATTAATCAACTGACATCTTCATACACACACACACACACGCATACAGAAACAAGCATATTGTTGTCAATATTATTATTACTAACATTATTATTAGTATCATTATTAACAGCAATATTACTGAACAGGACATAGTCATTATCACTACAATAACACAAAGTAATGTATTTATACATTTCAGTGAGCATATCGATTCTTGGCATACGCAACAATCTCATAGTACCTATTAATGGTACGTTCCGAATACAGTCATTGATTGGTGTTCCAATTGTGACGAATTATTATAGCACAACATCCATATAATTATTAATAATGAGAGTAACCTGAATACCAGACTAAATGTTTGACTAAATTTTGTGTTGGTAGAATATTTACAAAATATGGTCAGTAGTAGAGGCAGTAGTCGGAGTAGTAGTAGTAGTAGTAGTAGTAGTAGTTGTTGTTGTTGTTGTTGTTGTTGTTGTTGTCGTTGCTGTTGTTGCTGTTGTTGTGAAATTTATGTTGCTATTTACAAACGATTATAAATTACTCAGAATGCCTCAACTATACTGCTTTCAAACTTAATATTCAAAAATGCTCCATAGAACGTGTAGATTCAAGTCTATTACGTGTTTATCATGTAGATAGGGATACTGTGTCAATATGCAATCAGACAAATCAATCAACTTAAATGTGCATAGTCGAACAAGTCGAAATTAACATGGCTCTAATTAAAACCTTAGGGTTAAGCATGGAAAAATCCAAGAAAGTCAAGAAAACATCACACAATAAGGAAGATAAGATCGAAGAGCTAAACCTATAGATATCAAAGACAGTCATCTTGATTTGGTTACTTTTATACAGTATGATTAATATTATGTTCAACATTAGTATAATATGTTACTATAATTAAGCTCCAGAAAGATCTATGCGATTTATATCTGTCTACTACCAATGATGAGATTTTCTTCTGCTAGCAGACATTATTGTAGAACCATAGTCTAACAACGGAAATCGGTACATCTTTGCATAAACTTGAAGCTAATTCAACAGTGAGATACAGTTTATATAAGCTGAATCCTGACATTTCATCATCAAACTCGTAAATTATTTATTAAACGTAAAGAAAGATTTCGTGAGTATATTTTTATTTAGACACTTTCATAAGCTTACCCTTTTAAAACTACCATTTTATTGCATTTATGGTATCTAAAAATGGCCGATAGTATATATATATATATATATATTATATATATATATATATATATATATATATATATATATATATATGTAGTGATTAACAGTAAAACTAATAGCCTACTTGAATTGACGTGGTTTCCTGACGTACCTGTGACGAATCCAATCAACTAATAACTTACTTATTGAGCGTATCCCTCAATCTTAGAGTTGGTTCATAGCTGGTAATATCACACTCCGTAAATTTGGATAATGCAAAATTTGGTCATAAAGGGACCATAGTTTCTTCATGATTGTACGTATGCCATACTAGTGAGTGCCGTTAAGCACGAAAGCAAACAAGGTTTCATACCAACTATCTCTAATCATCACAAATAGAATCACTGGTCAATTATCATCCTTTTAAATATAATTCAACCAGATAGTGCAATTTGTCAGACAATAAACGACTAGACAAGTAGGGTTCCAAAAGTCACAAAGTAGACATGCTTAATATAGCGTATTCCAAATTTATTTAAACTTGAAGATTAACTTAATGTCTGGGTATGTGATCCACACTTATTTATCACTTTTAACCATGTGATATATATATATATATATATATATATATATATATATATAAACCCAAATCTTAATCTGTTTTAATACTTCAAACGCTTTGTTTACGTCCAAAAAACTGAAAGTAAAAGTAATATTTACACAACAGTAATAATAATGGATAAGGAATCGAGTTTACTGTCTAGTCCAAAAGTGATTTCAATAGGCTAAATTGATTATGAATAGTTTTTTCCGACTGTCTATCAACTGTAACTGAGTGATTACCTTGTTATTGATATTAATATTTTACAATTTATTATTGCAAGTAAGGATAATATTTTCAGCAGAGCTAATGATCACCCCTGTACTGACGGTTTTTAGTGTTGTTGTGTTATAATTAGAAATAAATTCCAGACACCAAGTTTCTTATGTATATGAGTTAACAAAATGCATTCAGACTGAAATTTTTTAATTAATTAATTACAGAAGTGTGAACTAGGCGAAACAATGAATAACCCGTTTGTCCTCGTTTCGAACTTTTGCACTCAATCATTGCCATTTAATAAAGGAAACTTTATTCGAAATCTAAACTCCTTCATTCCTTGCATTACTGAATGCATACTGATATTTTTCTAACCATATGTTCTTAGTCTCGGCTATAACCCAACCTATGAATGAAAATTAAGATGTATAAAACACAAGTAGTCTAATAAAAACATCTAAATTCTAATGATATTTAATCATGACTATTGTACAATCAAGCTAGACCATTTCAAAGGCTATTTAAAACCAGAATTATGGTTATTTATCATTCTGAAACGTTTTTTGGCTTTCATTGTTTCCATTTTCCACGTATTCTGGTCGTCTTCAGTGTTCGCTTGTTCACGGATCAAGTCACTAAATGACGATTTCCTTACGGTTGATAGTTGGGATAAATTTCTGTGTCCATTGATTTCCTTTTGACAATGCTACTAAAAATTGACTGGTACTCTTAGAATCCTCTTCATCCATATTTCCAACGTTTTACCAGTAAAATTTATGTTTATAATTATCTATGTGTGTTGATATTGGTTACAAATCGTCTCATTGCTGATTTGCGTTCATATGTGTGTAGACGAAAGGAGAGTATACTTTGTCTAATAAAGCGTTCCTCGTAGTTAATACAATTTATTTTGCTGAAGATATTGTTCGTTTTGATAACACGAATTGATCTGGATTAGACAACTACTGACCACCTGGAAGCATCCCATCGGGGTAGTGGAGGCTCACTGATGAAGGCGAAACAGTTATCTAGTGTTTCAAGATGAACAATGGTTATCTAATTCAGATCAATTCGTGATATCAAAATGGACAGTTAGCTATCTCCTCAACACCAAATTATAAAAAGATATTGTATTTCTGTTCTACCACTGCTGTATATTTGCTTCTTTAAAAATGTAATTATGTGGCTTGTGAGCAGCACTGATTCCAAAGAATCACAAGTTTCTTGTAAAAATTTCGAAGTCACTATTTTTAATTGGTTAAAAGACTTTTTGTCTTAAATTCTGCAGTTGATATTTTGTCAGACCCGTGTTGATGTTGTTAGGGTATGCAATATTAAAGACAGATAGGAAACGAGATTCTTTAATTTTTCACCTTCATAAAAGTGCTGCAGTGTGTTTTGGCTCTTTCAAAATAATACTTATGAACAACTCTTCTTGTATGGTTATGACGATGTCCAGAGTAATAATAACAGCATAGGAATTAAGCCACTTAAGTGCGAAAACTCAACAACACCAACATATGAAACCTAGTTATGACGAACGGTTGTCAGTATGCGTATTGATCGACTTCTAATATCCAGTTCATGTAATCATCAACAAGAGTTTAGCCCTATCGTTTTCATAACTTTTCTACCGTATAGTTCCATTTTCTTAAAATTTAAAGTATATGAATTTTTCGATAATTACAAAATAAGCTGAATCAGTTCGATTTCTAAAGAGTACATTTAAATATTGTTTAGAAAGTTATCCACATGACTGTAATGTTACACATTGTGCAAAATAGTATATGTTTATTGGTATCACTCACGATAGCCATTAGCTTTTCTTTAGGTTTCTATTACTTGAATACACTATCAGAAGGGAGCATAATAAAAAATTTTCCAAATGAATTATATGTGGTTGTGGAGTTCTCAGTAATAGTTTCCCACATACACATCTTACTTCTCTTTCTTCCAGCTGGTATTTGATAGGTAGAATAATACCACTTTTGATTACGAATTTAACATTACCAGAACACTGTTTATACTTTAAGACGATCAACATAAACAAATCAGTCATAAGGAATGAAAACATAAACTACAGCTGTATTTTTTATACGATTTATGTAACGCTACAAATATTCTCAATTTTTTGTACAAAACCTATGCAATGGATTCCAACCTGTGCATGGTATATGAATAGTGCTCAATTATCCATACATGAATGGATGGAGTAAGGTTCAAAAGAGACCTAGGGGTTCACTATAGAGATTGAAATAAGTCAACAGTGTCTGTCTACATGAATTTTCAATCACTCACTTTGCTCCCATTAATCACAATGCAGGAGAACAGTAACGAGACATGAATACACTCGTATACCGTAGAAAAGTTTCAGAATAATCATGCGGTTGAAATTTTTTGATAGAATGGCTGATTCTTCGAATTCATAAAACCTTATAGAAAACGGTACTCTGATGAATGGAATTTGTATTTGATGAAATTGAAAATTTGATGAGATACTAGAATTTTAAAGACATTCAGCTTCATATTTACACAAATTTCGGGTTAGGCGTCTGCCAAATACAGAATACACGCAAACTATCATTTCATATATGTACATATATTAACCCTAAAGGAAAACCGACCAATTAATCTCTCCACCTACGGAATGGTAATTTTCAACCATTTACTTGATTCTTGAACAGAAGGAAGTGTTATATATATATATATATATATATATATATATATATATATAATTTGAGCCAATCATTTTCTTCGTAACGTTCAATGCATTAACTAATTGGTCTGTTCTACCATTTAAGTATATACCTTTGTGTAGACATTGCTGTTTTATCGACTTCGAGATACTAGTAAAAGGGAGTATTGCAGATTCATAGCACTATTTTACTTACTTTTGTTCTTTTCTTACTCTCGAAGTAGCTAACTTTAGCAAGCAACTTGAATTCATCAAAGAACACTTCCTAGTTGTCAACGTCATCATGTAATAGTTCCTTTATAATGTTCTGTGAATAACTTTGGTGTAAAATTCAATTTTTCCCAGTGCTTCTTGAAGTATTTTTAATAGACTTGACTAATGTGACCAAGAAATATGCTAAGATGTTAAAATAGTATTAACCATGAAGATAAACCAACTTGAATGTTTATTCTTATTGTCAAAAACAGCGCTGCTTTATTCAAATGTACAGTTGTTTTTTTTTATTTTAAATTTGTTCTACTACTCTTTTATTTGTTTAAGTGTGCTAAAATACATAACTAGCTATAGCGGGCAATTTCTAATTCATGATTGGTATTTGGTTAATCACAGTGTTTTTATTGTTACTTGTTTTGAAACAATTGTTAAGGTTTATACCATTTTACATTTTTGGCCTATTATTTTATCTGGGATATTATCTATTTGAAGAATGTCACATCTACTCCAATAATATTAGATCTACAAAGACTATTATCGTATTTTTTCAATAAGAATGATGAACTTTGAAGACTCACAATTTCTCAATCCTTCACTCCGTACAATATATGACTAGATAGATCTTCGCAAGTACTTTTTTGATTAATTGTGTTTAATTTTTGGGAATTAAAATTTCCAGAGTGACTGGGGTGATCCGGGCTGACACGTTCTCTCACAAAACCGAAACCCAAGCTCCCTGACTGATATGTCATCAGAAAACAGGACCATCTCACTGATGAACATATTTTGGAACTAAAACTGTTATTATCAGATATAATATTTACTCAAAACACAGTGACTGTTAATTATATTAAAGGTACGTACATCGTGATTATAGATTACATAAGGGATTGATATAACCAAACCACTGGAAATTAAAGGATATTGGATAACTGTTATACCTTAAGATGCGGTTATTTAACAGTGTTTACTCACTGCTTAACAGAATATCAATTAAGAGCAATTAGCCAATTAACAATTGAGAAATATAGAGAAAACGAGCATGAAGTAATCAGGAATAAAAATGAAGTCTACTAATACAAAGTCAATCCTTATTCACTTTTAAGTATTAATAAACATAACTGTAAATAAGCAGTGGAATTTTATTCCTGACACAGTATACTATTTGTTATATACATATTCATAGTACTTGCATATAAATACGATAATTTCATATGCTATCGTTTCTACTTCAAGAGTAATTACTTTAAACTTTAAATGAATTGTCGCTATATCCATCATCTGCATTGTAACTCTTCGGTTATCAGGCGTGCTTCCAAACTAGAATTCGGAGACTCCCGAATGCTTTAGAAATATACAAGCTAGCTAAAGTCACACTTGATTACTACCAAAAATTGTAGGTATCATAAATCACGTCACTTGATTGTTTGACAAATGATAAAAGCTTTTGTAACCTGTGTCATTATCTATTCATTATGGTCTTGAGTTTTATCCCTGACGAGGTAGGGGGTAAGCACCACTAAAGAACTCCACATTAGAACAAATCAACTATCTAATGTCCCATGGTTTTCAGTGTAATCCAATCGATATCAATCTATGATGAATATAAACAACAAATTAAATCCCAATCTCTCTAGAACCACCTCAATGCAACTGAAACGAAACGTTATAATTACTTTATCCGTCAGGAGAAATCAGTATTAGGTAAATTAGCAAACCGACATGACGGTGTATGTTTACTTTCTCTTGTATATCATATTCTTAAAAAATATTTCTAAACACTTAGATATTTCAACCGAGATGGTTATATTTGTGGAGATAGGTATTTAAATTGATTGAATATGATACAGATTGGTGTTGACAGGGTATCAACCTGAAGCCCGTGATGTGGAGTCTGGGGTGCGCACTTCCCAGGAGTTCCTAACTAGAATGAAACAGCTATCCATTGCTCCCTGGTTTTCAATGGTACCTTGTCAACAACAGTCTGTGACATTCACTCATTTAGACATTTTTTACTAGAAAATAAAGACCTATCAACTTACCTAACTTACCTAAGCAATAAAAATACATCAATACCACATTGATGATCCCATTAAGACGTCCTAGAATCCTCTGTTCAGAGTCTAATATGCCAATTAGTTCAAACTAACTTTATTTACCTTTATAAGAAAATGCTTCGTTACACCACCTTACTTTGATAGATAATCTTTGAGGATATTCAAATAAAAGGAGTTACTTATACAAGCAACCAGGCGGAAGTAATCTACAACATTTTCAATGTTTAGTATGTTGTATCCAGAACACTTAATCATTTTTCGTTCATTTAGTGAGTAAGCGATGAATATTGGAGTGAAAGACTTTCATGACTTTTATAATGAGTGCATTTTTCACCTAGTACATTAGGTTATTCTACACTGTATATGCTCATAACAGACAGTTGTGGACGCTTGTAATGGAATATTCGATGAGAACACATCCTAATATGAAACGTTCACCTGCAAAATGAATAGAAAAATTACCAGAAATGGTGGATACATTGAACATGGCCAATGATGATGCAAGTAACCTCATCTTCGATTCGCATAACTTTGTAAGAGATTGAATTTTCTCGTTGATGAAACTTAAAAAGACAGTTGACCAGTCATTGTTGTTATATGTGCATTCTAAGTAGATTGTATCGACATATCGTTAACTTACATATTCTTTTAAAATTGGATTGTGACTGACAAGTGAAATTCAAGGTTAGTGTTTTGTCCCAACTAGTACCTGCATTCAAACTTAAATGAGACGTGTAACCTAACGCTTTATTAAAACAATCAATTTATGATGTGGATATGGTAAAAGTGACTGGTTAAATGAAATACCTAATATGAACAACGAAGTGTATAAAAAAGAATGAATTAAGTACATATCGATTACACAAGTATAGCCGTCTGGTTTTTGTAGCTCATTGGATAATCCAAAAGCTTTACACACTAATAAAATGGATTGGAGGAAAATGAATGCCTGAGTTTGTAAAGGACGAAACATGTTGTGGATTCCAAAATTGACACATAATTCAATATTTTACTATTAATGTTTGAATAGTAAACCCCTGTAACCTACACTTAATCTTTTCGAAATGTTTATTATATCAAGAGTAACTTGGCCAAACCTAGTTTTGACTGTCGATAACTAACCCCTACAAAATTTTCTCACAACTCTTGAACATACTAATCAATTAAACTAGAAAATAGGTAAAGTTGTCCATTCTAATTTTAGGCTGAAATAATTATTTAACTGCTGATGAATTCAATGAATTAGTGAATCATAATTATGTTTACTATCAATTCATTTAAGTATTCGTACTCATACGGTGAAAATCTTATACATGGATAGCCTTCATTGTGTTTAAAATCTGAACAAAATTTAGCATTTTTACACAATCACTTAATTCCAGATCTAAATTACGGACATTACAACAAAGTGTTCGTTAAATTCCCACCTCCGAAAAGAAAAAACAGCTCCATTATAGATGCCTTTAATTCTCGTCTGCCTGCTTGCCTGCCTGTCTATCTGTCTACTACTAATTTGCGTCTATAGTACATGTCTATATATATTTTAAAGTAATATATATAACGAGTTTGCCGGTGTGTAGATAAATAGAGTTCAGACTAACTACTTAACTAGTCAATGATTGAGATCTACATAAATATGTATAACGGTAACTAACACTAAAGTGACTACTATTGTAGACTACTTCATTATACAAATGTACCTAATTCTATAAAATTAGTCTATATTTGTATCTATTTATCTACATATCATATATACTACATAGACATGTGTATACATCTATTCATTCATGCATACATAACTGCATACGCATACTTTGTCTACAAAAATCAATAAAAATGTGAAAAAAAAAATAAATGGATTATAACTAGGACAGAAATCAAATTTTTGATTATTTCTGAAAGTGCATTCAATGTAAGTTAACATTTCTATTATGTTTCTAAGCCAAGTTTTTATTTAATACTTCTATTCATCATTGAGAAAATCATGTAGAATCTTCAGTAGTTTTCTCTCTTAGAAGAGTACTTTATTTTCAGTACTGAGAGTCAAATCATCACCAGTTCAATGTCAGGACAATTGAAAATAGTAAGATTATTCATGTAAATGTTATAGGCAGTATTCATTTAGATCTATGCCTTGAAATCACAGAGTAAACGATAAACTTTGTATTCAGCTTAGAAAATCTGATTTTGAATTAAGGTACTAGATTTTGACCCAGTTATTGGACAATTCATTCTGTTATAGATAATATATCTGATCCTTCAAACTTTCGGTTCAGTGTTAAGTAATCTCACCATTACAAACTCTTTAATATGATACAAGTCATTTCATCGGCTTTTATATGCAATCAGACACATTTTCATATTGGCAGTTGACTACATTAATCACACTAGTTATATTAACAAATTATCATAACTTTACAGTATTTGTTTGATTCTGAATTTCAGTTCAGTTATACAAAAACTCCCAACTACTTACATATTTCAACATGTAGGTTTACAGAACTGCCACCTGTAAAACAAGAGTTCGGATTCTTGATGTGTTTCATATTGTAGCCAAAGACTCTGGTGAAGCAGACTCGTAGTGCAGATGGAGGAGTTCGGGAAGGTTGTGTTCACTAAGCCAGATAATTTAATGCCAAAACTTTCATTATTCTTCTAGACAGTAAATAAGATATTCAAACAAATGTAAAATCAATCGAAACACGTTTATAAATAAGAACCAATGAAATTTTAACTTAACAGAGAAACCCGGTGTTTGATTGTTCACCAAGTCTAATAGATCAATTCTGTTTTAAGTATGCACCAACGATGTTGTCTGGAAAGGTGATGAAAGCCTCACAACTAAACTAAGCACCATATGATCAACTTAGAGTTTGCCACAAATGTAAGTTGGCTGCCATAACACTGCATCATCAGCACTCTGAGATTAAAACTAACACGATGAACTGATGATCAGTCGAAATAACTATAGTCACGTTAATACTGAGAACTTAACATTTTAAGTAAGGAGACAGAATGAAATGAAATGTGTGAAGCAATCGTAAGTCATAAGACCCAAAAAATGATATTGAGTGGAAACATTTGCACTGTTGTGACCAGTTCCAATACAATATCTCTAAATATCCCCAGCCTTTGATTGTCGCTGTCACAAGAACGCAAACAATTAATTTTTGGATACTTATCAAACTTTACGAGTTGATACCACGTCTTGGTTTGTCTACGCGTAATTCTTTCCTAACTTTCTCCTACATTACTAATATTGCGTGCTGGCGTATGCGGTGATAAGGTATACATATTTCGTGTCCTAACCACCTCAGTTAATTAGCATCCACTATTTTATCTAACCGATTTGTCATATTTGTCCAGTACCTTACGTTTCACATCAACATTGTTCACTCAGTCACTTCACGAAAAACGAGAAATCTCTTGAAGACATCAATGGTCAAAAGCCTTTAGTCTACGGATCATCTTTCATTTTCGTAGGTCATGTTTTGCAGCCATAGAGTAATATACATTTGGCCACTGAACAGAATGCTCGTCCTTTGGTTAGTAGATAAATATTTTGTTTATTCCACAAGTGACGTAAACGGACAGAGTTAGATGAGCTTATTGAAAGGTGAAATGGAAAGGTATAGTCAGAGACTAATCGATTAGGGCTAATGTGGCTTTTAATATCAGTATCATGTTATACACACTTAAATTCATCACGACCTAGTAACTAATCTAGACAAAAACGCAGATCAGTTCTGAAACAACGTTTTGAACCTATAAGAAGAAATAGAACTGAACTATGTAATATGCTAATCGTGTTGAGATCATCTATGTCTACAGGAACCACCAGTTTATCAGCAAGTGATGATAACTGGTCAATATATATGCTAAGCATAAGTTTCTTTCTACTTATACATTGGTTGATTTAAATTGTACTTTTCATTCTTTTTTGTTTTTGTTTAGAGGTTGATATGAACTCTGATAAATAAGCATGGTTGAAAATGAACTAATTAACCCATTCGACTATATTCTACTTTCTGATTATTGTCAATATATTATGAAATATAATATACAACTGCTGTTGTGTTCTTTTGTTTCAACCTGTATAAACAAAAGTGACATACATTAATCGAAGTTGTTATAGATATTTCCAATATTCAATAAGTGTGCTGTATTTGGCAGTTTCAGTTATTTTGTCGTTCATTTAGTGAATGAGTAAGTGTACGTTTAATTAAAGATTGCATTCCGAGAGTGTGAAGTCATCCATAACCTAATTTCTTTGAAAATGCTCGACGTGGTAATTGAAATACACAAATATTTTAAGTCAGTTTAAAATAAGATTTCTGGAGAGTCGTACGCTCTATTATGCAGTACTCACTAAGTAAACGACGGAATGACCTAAAATGCTGAAGACATCAAATATTGTGAACAGTGAATAAGTTACAAATAACTTCCACCGTATATATTACAAAGGCTATGTGAATCTTATAATATCCGTTGAGTGTATATGACTGTGACAGTAGGAAATATTTAATCTTCATCCTTGACTTTCAAAATGATTCTTCTGTCAATATTCACCAGTAGCTCACTATATAATCTTGGATTTAAGAAAATGAAGATTAAATTACTAGTTTAATAGGTAATAGGTAAACAGTTATCTGAATATTACGTAGATTAAGTTGGTTTCTAGAACTATTTCCTCCTCTTCACCCTATTAACAAAGTTAGGTAAACAAAAGCCTATCTTAATCTACAGATTTACCGATAACCGATAGTACAATAAAATGAACTACTATAAAACCATACATTTCTCACTTATTCAGGGAAAATAATTTAAAATCACAAATCAACTGTCTGTCTAGACCATCATGCTGATAGACTTCTGTTGTATACCTTGTAATGTAGCCATAAGGTGCTAGATAGAGATTCATCAGAGCCTTCGAACCTACGTTTTGTCTCGTCATTTATCAACAGTTTGTCTGAGATCTTGATAGACTCAATTGGAAATTAACATTGACTAAATTTTGAATTCTCTCGACAGGAGTAAGACCCAATCAAGAAATTAGGATGTAAATAGTTAATGGATTCACATGGAGCGTAATAGATATGAGTCTAGGATAAGAATGTAGCATATCTATTTACAACATTCAGAATATAAGAATCAGAAAATCTTAATGAAAGCCTAACATTCAATGATAAACGCTCATTAATGTAACATAGTTACATCTGTTCTTAGCACCTTGAATCTCTGACAAACAACATTTTAAACAGTGTCTTCCAATTTATCTTATGCTAGGTGATTGCTAACTCTCTAGAAAATTCGAAAAGATGACTGGTGCCTGAAAGCCCCTTAATTCAAACACCCATCCACTTCAGTTTATCTAAAGGAATTCCTGTCAATGTACATAATTAATACATTTGACAAAGGAATGTTACATAATTTCGTCACTTATTATAACCTACTTTTATATTTTCTCTCATTTAGTCTTTCATTATCTATGGGGAATACAAAAACCTAATCAAAGGTTACAGTGGTAGTCCAACCACCAATCTTATACATATTAATTTCATAGTTCAACAACTTGTACAACAACAATTCAATTTGGTTCATGGTTGAACATTACAAGAATATAAATTATACACTTACGTGAATATTCTGTGAAGTGAAGACAATATTAAGCAGAATGAAGTATACACATGTACGGGTATAACTATATAAAGCCGAAATGTACTGTGATAGTTTAAGATACGATAAAAGAAACTACACATTCATTAGTTCAATGGAATTATGAATATAACCTAGATTTCAAGGAAAAGAACAAAGAAAATAGGTTCTCAAATCAAAAACTAATAAAGTTCATAAAAATGCTAATAAACGGAATTTTACTACTAGATAAATTGTAAAAGTAGCGTTATGTTTTAAATTATCTAATCACTTTTTGGGAAATTATTAGGAAATCTAAACAACAGTGGAATACCAAATCAAATGTATAAATATAAAAATAATTCTCATGGAAATTAACATAATGTGTACTGTAGAGTAATCAGAGTTATAATGATATGACAGCAAAAATTAAGTCATGTAAAATAATTTACAGTGATATATGAACTGATACAGTAGACTAAAGGTAGCTGGGTGTATGTATTCAAGATTAAATAATACCTACTTGATGACAGGCGATTACATAAGTATAAAAATCTAGAAAAGATGAGGTTATATAATTAAAATGAAATGATAAGAAAAATCTTCTGGAATTCAGCCTGACGTCGTTGTTATCTTTCTTTCTGATACATAAATTTTAGCCATAATATCAAAAACGCTTTTCCTTTCACACCTAACTTTATCAAAAAACTTGACTAGTGAACGGATGGATACGAAAATGTAAGCCGTTTCGAATAGCGTAAAGCACTTATGATTTACTCACTTCAAATGTTTAGCAATCCTAGTCAGTTTATATTTTCAGAAAGTAGGTACTTACAATAATTAATCACAAAACCCAAACATTTTGTCTTCGTTTTTAATAATTAATGCCAATTAATTTTTGTCAAGAAATTGATGGATTTTTAGTCAAACTCTGTGATATTGTAAGATTTTTATTCTGACTCCTTTTATATCCACTCCCCTACCTTATAAAATTTTCTATAGTTTTAAATTAATAAATACTAATCAACTTTATAACTTATAGGGATACTGGGATTGTTTCTAGTCGAAAACGTTAGTCTTCTTCCAGATATCAAAAAAATCATATACAGTTGACTCCATAATCGTCATTACACTTTCAATATTCTGATTGTTTCACTGAACTATTCAAGGTCAATTAAGAATACAATTAAAGTTTGCGCACAAACTAATGTGGAAATACTAGAACATTATATCCTATTTCTTTTCAACCTGTATATACCGTAATGTGTACGTACAGAGCAGATTAGTTTAAGACGGAGTTAGTAGCACAGTTAAGTCAGTTACATTGACTTTTTTAAGATAAAATTGAAAGAACTAATGAGTCAGCTCAGATAAAGCACTCGAATCAATATTTACCATTTATCGGTTAACAATCAGTAGTATTATGTAGCAACCGACAACATTCTTTTTTAAATGAACATATCCTACTGGTTTCCTAGCTGTATGTTACATTTTTTCATTTGATTTGAAAAATAATCTACAGTCCTAAATCAAGCTTATTTCTTTTTAATCTTATATTTGACTAACGTTACCTGAAATTAATGTTCCTATTGAGACTGAACAGTAAACGGACAGAACCGGGTAAGCATCATTGCATAATTTTAGCAATCATTATTTCTATGTAGTTTTATAAGCATTGTTCATAAGCCAGTCTGTGTTTTTCACATCTAGTAAATTAAAAACTCGGAACATTTACTTCGTAACCATTTTGTAGACAGTTAATTCCACCCTTGGTAATAATATTTAAATTTTGTAGACTGCTCTCAGCCTATAATTCTTAAATCCTATCACATATCGCAAGACGGAATCATAACTTTTATCATGCTTTCAAAATTAAACGTGATAGGTAAATCAAGGGTTATCTATGTATTTTCCAGCTATCATGAAATTCCGAAAATTCCAAGCAAATGCGCCTAAACTAGTAGACATTGAGTTTTCAGTTTGAATTTTCCAGAATTTATTATATATAACTGACCTACTACGAGTGTTTTCGACACTTTTCAACTAATTTGGCATTTCTCGGAATCAATTGTGGATTTCTGCAGATAGTTTGATTTAAAATGACATACTAGTTGTAAGTTAAAAACGATATACAAAACATATCGATTACCAATGAAGTAAAATAGATAAATAATGAAAGCCGATATGTATACACGGATTGTTTTACTAAACACGCGGTCCTGATGTGATGATCACAGCTGACAAGAAGTTATGTAATAACCATAGTGATCACAGTCCCTTGCGTCAACATGATATATATATATATATATATAATGTAAGTGTCCTAGGTTGTTCATTAATAACACCAAACGACATATAAATGTCAGCGAGTCACCAGACTTACTTAACTTTATTTGAAAAATACTCTATTTCCTTTTCATTCTAAGAATTTGAAACTACACGTCTCGAATTGATATCATTTAGAAAACTGGCGAATACCAGAGAGTACTGAAAAATTGTTTGGTCGCAGTATAAAACTCCTGAACAGTGAACACTCATTTGGTGCTTCCTAATATTCTATGGTTGTCGAACTGAAGTTATTCTCATAACATGAAACTTGAAAACTTAACAGTCTTCTTAAAGGTCAACCATAGTACGAATAAACTGCTACTACTGGTCGAGCAACTACGATAGCTTATCAGGTTGACATAATTATTCGCAAATGGATACTAAAGTTTACCCTCTATGTTGGTTTACAGTTACCGTATTACTTTATCCATATATCACCGCTTGTAATTATGTTATTATCAAAAATTCTCTTCAAATTGATTTCGAACGTGAAATTCCTTTCAGGTTACGGACACCCTTGTGTTGTGAATTCGTATCAACTCTTACTCAGTTAAATGATATATTTTTAAATCAGCCATACATTTTCAAACATGTTCACCATACAGATTTTATATTCCATGCTAAATGATTGTCAGATTATTGAAAGAAGTTGAAAGGAAACCCTCCTCCACCTGGTTCACTGTTAGGTGTTACTTGGCATGAATGCTTGAAGATATTCATCAGAGAATTGATGCTGTATATAGTATTTGAACTCTCATCAACCAGTTTCTAATTTAAGACGTCAGAATTAAAGTATATGTGGGGTAACTGACATCCGACAGAATTGGAATATTCGCATAGCTCAGTGGTATTATTTAAAACTATGAAATCGGGCTAGCTTATGGGGGGGGATATTCCATGACTGTAGGCATTCTTTTTCAACGAGCCTCAACTAACACATGAAGTAGCTATTCCTGTAGGCTGACTCCAGCGTCGTGCCATTAAAATCTCTACATTTCGAAATCAAATAAAGCTTTGAAAAATATATGAATACACTTAAAAAACATAACAGATGTAGCTTCAAGCTGATTGTCAAAGTTTAACGAAAATCTTTCTTTAAGACTCCATCAAATATCTGCAAGTAGGATGTTTTAAAACCATCTATTGTCATATCTCTGGTATTTGTGTTTTAATAGGATTATAATGATTAATTAGACTTACTTATATAACCACAGACTGTTTCAAATTAAGTTCTTTTTCTTAATTTGCTTCCACTTTGCTAGCTTGCCTTTTTCCTTTTTCAAAATATTTAGATCTAAAAAATGATTTTACTCCTCAAAAATCTGAAAGGTAAATGATTCCCTTCAAATGACACTGAATGTAATTGATGGTCATTTCAAAAAATGGCTACATTAACATCAGTGAAGTAATTCTGACACTCTAATAATGTATTCTACAATATCTAATATGTTCTCTGTTAACAAAATATTCAACGTTCAAAATAAATGTACAAACTGGAACATTTACAATGTTTATTCTTAAATACATTCCATTTATTAAATATCTTGATTCTTCTGTTATATTTCTAAGGAAATCATGTGATGCAAACCACCTTAGCCGACATTATTTAGTTTGACAACTTAATAAGCCTTTATAAGACCTATTCATATAATAATTAGTAGAGTTTAATAAATGGATTCTCAATATATCATCACAATAAAAGGTAGAATGCTTCTCATTATTGTCTAGTTTGCTTAAATATTTTCTACAAACTTTTTTAAAATCTGTTCCAGTACAACTCGGTTTCAGTCTATGAAATCTATATATTTTCTGAAAATTTATAAAAGATCCAACCACAGTTAATAAAGAACTAGCATAAGGAGTGATTATCAAGAAGTTCGGAGATTCCATAACTGGTTATTGCTACCTTAAATATATACAATTGAACTGAAATTATTACATCTAATGAATTTGGCCAGTTTATAACAAAGATGTAATTTATATGGTAATGTGTGTATTTTAAGGAATATTATTGAAATCTCAGCTCACTTTAAACCTATAACAACGTCCGATTCGTAAAATATTTCTCCAGAATAAACTTGTTTCTAGTTAATGATAAATTCATGAATAATAAGAAATTGGCTAACTTCAAAGTCTATGCCATCGGCTTGACAGTTGTAGTAAATGGACTATATAAATAGAGGCACTATGTTGGCTTGAATTTCTCTTCGTCTTGTTAAGCTAAGAATACCCATAACTGAACTCTCGATTATGCCTAATATAAATATACTCTGCCTTGATAAAGTGATAAAGTGAAATTCATCAACGGTATATTATTATCAATAGTTTTCTAGGCTTATTATATTCAGTGAGTTCCATTAAGGTAATAATTTACATGAAAATGTCACCAAATGGTAAAAGGTCAGACCAAAGCTATGATTGTAAACCACTTGATACCAACTTTGTGGTTTAAAGGCTAAGCACT
Source organism: Schistosoma mekongi (assembly GCA_034768735.1). Classification (NCBI taxonomy): domain Eukaryota; kingdom Metazoa; phylum Platyhelminthes; class Trematoda; order Strigeidida; family Schistosomatidae; genus Schistosoma; species Schistosoma mekongi. The sequence goes on along the minus strand of CM068307.1, from coordinate 30,221,699 downwards.
CATCGCGTGATATGAAGGCCCCGCGTAGGTGCCTATAACTGAAATGTCCTATACCAGAAATAGAACCTGTTCAATAATTCTTAGTTTTCAGTACTTACCTAAGGTCAGCTGTGATGTAAAAATACGAAATATCAATTTACTAAATTTGATTTATGAGGTTTCCATATGTTAATTTTAATTAGACTGAAGTATAAAACGAAGTTATTAGCAAAGAATCAATTAAAATTTATACAATCTTCAGATAACAATCAAACACTTTAGCGTCAAGTAACATTAAATGTATTAACCTCATGACAAATGTCTTATTGTTTAATGTTAAACGTGTGAACTTCAGAAGTATGACACTAAATGCTATGGTAAGATATAGCCAATCCACGTACACATAAATGCAAATCATGACACAAGAAAGGTCACTATATTTTGTGGAAACATTTTATTATTATTATTATTATTATTATTATTATTATGTTAGGAATTTCAAATATATTGCTGAGCAAACTGTTAATCTGAACAAACACTAGTTATTCACTTGCTTGTCATTTTCACCCTTTGACGTACCAGTCAAATTCGAGTTATCTGAGTTCATGTGTTATGAACCTCTTTTCCTATGATATTATCTATGAGATTCAAATCACAATAACGTTACACTATGATGGCTGAATAATTAATCTGTCTTATGTTTGAGTAAAAGATGTGTTATATCAGTGTGCAAGGTTCTTTAAATGTCATATTACGCAAGTGTTATTGGGTGTTACAAAGACTCTTGAATCCAAAGTTCTGCATCACAGATTAATCGTAGTTAGTCAACTATTAACAGTCAACATGAACTCGATAAATAAGTCATACTCGAATGGAGCTTAGTGGTTATGTAAGGTAGGTCAGTCTATGATGGAAAATAACAAATTCAACGACCATTATGGAACTCATTCAGGAAATAATTCCGGAGATATACTTGATAGCCGTGACTCGTAGACTTCAATCACTTCACCGTTGACATTATGTGAAGTCATACATAATCGTTAATAGATTCATGTTAGAATTATATATATATATATATATATATATATATATATATATATATATACCATACAGGTGTGTTTAAGTTCAGTTACTAAAATGTGTTTTCTACGTGAACCAGAGTGCCCAAGTCTTATCATGAAAGTGGTTGTAGTAGAGTTAGTGAGAAATTGCGTTATTCACTCCGTTTATAACAAAAGTTATCCTCCCGTCACATTTTATCAGATGAAGAGTGCCAGTTGTATCGTACGATTATTTTGGTAAAGTATCATCAGTTACTTTCATGTCTAATTTTTTAAATGAATCAATCACGGAAAGGTAACTATCGTTATGTTTATCTCATGTACCAATTCTGGTCAGTTGGTGTAAATGTCGCAGTTCTGAAGGATATCACTCATAATCCAAAGAGCTCAATCCTAATGTCTTTGGCCGTAAAAATGAATGACGCGAGTTCTAATCGTGTAATGAACCTTACTTTCTTCAAGTTTACAGGTACGCTTATGTTATGACGTGAAGAAAGAAAGGAAGGGCGGGTTTTGGTTGGTTGTAGCGAACGCCAATGGAGTGTGCCTAGTTGATTATGCGTGACTGACTTAAGCCCACTCACCCCTCCCCAGGCCGACAACAGAAGAACTAGAATTGGGAACCGGAAAACGGAGAGAGCCGAGATCTGAGAACCAAGATCTGAGATCGTATTATATTTTAACCATGCCTTTATATACACATAAATTCAGACCACACAGTGAACCAATCAAGAATCTAACATTTGTACAGAGCAAAGGGAAGAGTGGCAGTGAATGGTACGACCTGTACGCAACTAAGTAAGCGTAGTTCATAGTAAATAAACAATATACTAAGAGCAAATATACAAAACGAGAGAACCGGGCAAGGGGAACGTAACAGTCTTAGAAATGAAATGTTTAAACTATCCACGGTTATAATAATTGAAATAATGTTCTAAAGCACAGTTCTCGAAGACGGTCAATCTTTATTAGGTGCCCGGCATATCAGCTTAGTAGATATGTTCTAACTAGCAGGAAGGCTAGATATAACATGGCTTCTTACAGAAAACATCAAAGAAATTTACATAGTCTTATGTATAAATACTTCACAAAACACCTGGCTAAACTGTCCATTTAGATCAACTAAAATATATCATACCACAACCTATTTAATAACCCTACTTAAACGTTTAGATTACCCATATTCCATTTTTCCACGACTGTAACGACTTCACCCATTTCCGAAACCTTTTAACTAAGTAATTATATCTCTTAACAAAATTAATTACATATATCCACGATTTTAATGATTACTTGTGATACCTTACTATACCACATTCTGTGAAAGTCTAATAAAGATACTAAAGTGGTTGGTTTGATTCGTTATTCGTGTTTCCGAAGAACAAAATATAATTATAAAGCCATTCTTGTTTGTAAAATGGGATAAAGGACACCATAAACCTTTATATTATTCGATATATATATTCGATGTAAGAAAGTATGTGAAAGTAGAACAGGTTTAAAATCTTAGATGCTGAAGTTAAATACATCTTAATTGTTATTATAGAAACATATTTTATTCAACGAAACAGAATAAATATAAACAGTTTAATGGGGGAAAATTTTCTACGATATCATTTATTACAGCTGTATCATCGTTTTAATAGTGATTTTACAAATGTAGGTTATTGAAAAATAGACGGAGATTACATTCTAAAATGTTCTTAAGTTTAAAGTACTACAAGAAGGTTGTGTATTAGTCTAACAATCAAAGAAAACTAGTTTAGAGGCCTGAAGAATGCAAGATAACCGTCAAAATGAGAGATATCAGGTAGAAATGTAACACGTGGAAGTGATAATAATACATTATTATCACTGTAATAAAAAAATAGGTAGAGTATAATAACAACTAACTATAGAGTAGGAAAAACTATAATTGTTTAGATAACGGTCGAATGAGAGATTGCACGTATTAATCTTCCCAACAGAGTTCAAACATGAACCACTCATTCATTATGCTGAATACTGAAAGAACGTCAGTCAAATCATCGAATCTGTAGATATCCATTTGAAAGGCAAATATACAACCAGTAGGGAAAAAATGTACAAACTGTTTAATCCTTACACATATAAAGAGATGTCTATTAATATTGAATAATTGTATTAATAATTATTGAATAAGTTAAAGTCTATAATAAAATAAAATTTTGTCAAACCATTAAATAAGAATAAGACTAAAAACAGTAGCTCCAGTTTTAAACGTATCATCTCTAGTCATTACCGTTCGGACTATGACGTAACTAACACTGGATACTAAAAATTATACAACCAACTTGTTACTGACATTACATTTATTTATTCTAGACATATGTATCAATTATCTATTAGTAACATTGTATATCTTATGTAAATAACACCTTCCTTCATTAAAATGATACTTGACGAATGTAATAAATATGTTGACAAAACTTTATAGTAAGCTAACTATGCTCAGTATACTAACGTAACTTTTCATTGTTTAGAATGTTAATTATCATTGTCATAAACTATTTTTGTCATAGAATAACGAATCCATTAGTGTAAATGTGATTTCAATTAGTTTTATTCACATCCATCTTTATATTCATTATATATAATAATGATATACTAAATTAGTTTATTTTCTTGATTCAGAGAAAGGTCATAGGTGACAATTATTATTTCAAAAAGCTAAATGTTATCACTGTGCAGGAAAGATAGAAATAGTTGGTGATTATATTGATGGCAAAAATCTTTCACATGTAGTTGTTAACCCGCATCTTCATTGTTCTGAATAAATAAAAAGGTGAGATGAATCATTAATTTTCAGTTTCTAAGATGAATTTACTGTGGGGTGTGTTGCATTGTTAGTTAAAATGAACAATATGTCTTACTTAATCGAATCAAATAAGAAAGAATTGGAATAGTTTTCAATGCTATAAAGTTGGTTGGGGATTAATCACATTGTATTCAATGTTTAATAAATGTGTTGAATCTAATATGTTCGATACTTTCATCCAAATTATTAGGCTGTGGTGCACTAGCAAGTTAATAGGAAATAGAGAGAGTAGCTTCAGACATTTGAAATGAAATCGTTAGTGAAAATTATACTGTACTACACAAAGATAACATATTAAATGAACTGAAAAATGATCAAAAATGAAGGATAGAACTCACTTAGTAAACACTGAGAATAAGGTCAACTGTAAATTTTTGAGGAGGGTAGTAATTAAGTTCTGTTACTTATATTCATTTCCTGATTTCAAATTAAGAGTGTGTATATGCACAGGTATATAAATATGTAATATTTACACATCCACGTAACCGTAAATTTGAGATGCCTTATGAATTATTACTTACGACCACTTATTTTCCTGTAGTATATGGCTCTAAAATGAGAGTTGTATGATCGATTTTCGGAAATTGTAATGAGAATCTATGATCTACTAGGTCTGGAGTGAGACGGTTGTTAGTGATGAAAGCTAGGCAGTATTTTTTGATTTGTAATATTCGTCTAAATACAGTGAGCCAGTGATATAAACTACGAATCAATCTCAGTAAATTCATACCAATTATAAAGAAAGTTGGATGATGGTGCAACAGTATTACCAATTTTCTGGATCTAAAAATACATTCTAACTACATATAATACTCTTTGCACATGTGTGGCTGTCTGGACTCAATAGTCTAGTGGTGAACGCAGTGGCGTTTGGCACGAAACGAACTGAGTTCAACTCCTGGTATGAATATCAGCACTTGCATGCATGTACACACAGTTGATGAGTCTCAGATAAGACGAAACGCTCGTCCTAGATTCAACTTGCCAGTTACAATCCAACTTAGACAGGCGATTGTATTTTGACTAACCGGTACAGTGATAATTTCAATACCTAAAGTTACTGATATCAGGTCTTATGAATGCCCCGCTAAACCGAAATCAAAACCAATCTATTAAATACCTCAGGGTTCTCAGTAAATCACGATCCTAAAAACAGGCCGTTTTTTTACTTAACAAATTAAGCATAAACCTCAGACTTTAACAATACTATACAATGTGCCTGAAGAATCATTGTTATTCAGACAGTGCTCGACAGGTGTGTTAGTAGAACAGAGTAATTTTAGTTAGTTATACTTATATGAAATGATGTCCCAAGGCATTTTACAAGATAAGCAATTCAGAGATAGTAAGTTATTCGATACCTATGGGTTACTCACATATTTATCAGATGTCAACCTGTCATACTTTCTTGAATAAGCTAGTTGGTTAGCATATTATTGCTTAGTTTTCACCTGATTTTTAGAAAATCCTCTCCTATATGCTTTACTCGATTCACTAATTAATTGTTGTACTGTCTCCAAGTTCCAATATACAGTATGACACTAATTTCTTCCATATATTTCTTTCATAGTCCATTTATTTATTATTATTATTGTCATTATGTTTATAACAGGTAATGGTAGGTAGTACAATACACCTGGTATAAATTGAGAATACATAACAGAAACGAAAAAACTAATTATATCCTAATATTCTAATAGTAGTGTAAAAGAAATGACACTCGACATGTTACACTGTACCGTAAATAGCCATTTTAGAAACACGAAATTAATTTATCAATGTTATTATCTTGTATCAAAGTGTTTAAATTGTTCTCTACTCTAAACATGTATTTTAATATATACTTGACAATAAATAATAAAGTGAATGACATCTTCATACTGACATGTGTATTGCTTGTAGTAGTGTTCTAATGAAAGGAAAGACAGTGGAGCATCTTAAACATCTGGACCAGTATTACTTACAAACACGCATTTATTGTTATAAATTACCCTTCCTTTGTTATATTTGTTTTAAGTAATTAATTGTGTCTATCAACCAGGCTTATTTTCACAAAATATTTCATGGATCGAATTACTATGAAACTCAAAAATTACCACCATAATGGTACGTGTATTTTCATCCTGCATACATCTTATATACTCGGTAGATGAAAATAGATGTCACAGTAGCAACGGAATTGACGAAAAACATTCACGGATGATTATGAGTGCGCGTCCAATCATTCTTTGCGAAACTTGTAATAAAAAATTCTTTAAACAATAACTTTACTGCAATTTTACATGTTCTGTGATGATATTTCTTGATTTTGAGTAAACAAATTGTAGTGAATTCTACATCACTCCGTTGTCTCCTCTATATAGTAGCAATGTATATAGCATTGTATAAACTTCAGTATTAATAACTGTTATGTCAGTCGAAGTTAGTCAGTCATCCACGTGGTAGACATCTACAAATAATTACAGCTACTTAAAATCAAAATCTTCATTAGAACTACATTGTAACACGCATCATATATCTATAAATTGGATGGAAAAAAGACCAAACATCCTGGATACGAGCAAACAGTACGTAGATCATGCCCACAACAATAATAATAAATAACTGAAAGAGTAAAAAGGTAAGTATGCCAAAAAGCAGGCAATATTGCTTCTATTTAAACTTATTTATTCACTTATTTATTTTTACGTTACTATGGTTTCTGTACTTAACAATTCGTTTAGTTGATTTAAACAATATTCATTGTCCACATCCATTGTCTGATAATTGTAACGATTCCATAATTTCTCAAAAATAGGTTTCTTACTGTTGTTTTTGTTATTACCTGTTCGCTTGTAGACAGATGAAATGAGATAGAGAGACAGATTGCTGAAAAACATCTTTCATGAGCCTGTCTATATTCAATTACCCATATAGATATTATGTCTAGTTGGTATTTGGAATATCGTTATTCATCCATCATATGAGACTGATATACCGGTCTCTATGTTTATGTACTATTTGAATGGCCTTTGATGCACTCTACGTCATAAAACAGATTTTTTTGTCTAAAGTGTATCCATTAATGATTCGGAAAAAAAGATGATTTGTGTATATATGTAGTTCGATTATTCAAAATGCCTGAAATCTTAATGATAAAGAATATAAAACAAACTACAATTTTAACCCTATTCACTAACTTCATTTGTATTAATAAATACAAACAACAGACCTATGCTAATGAGTCTTAGGATTCTAGTGGACTACTTGAAACACTGGTTGATAAACTATTGTGTGTAACGTAAATCAAATTGGAAGTGAGATGAATGTAAACTGTGACATAACATCTTTTTAAGAGTTCTAATTTTTCAGTTGCTGATATTATGGACCGCGATTGATCTCTATATTAGAATATGTTCAGTAGGAGATGCAAATAAATCCAATCTAGTTCAAGACAAAATCTAACTTGACTAAAAACTGATGATACTGGAAGTTAGCTACAGTATTTTTAGGAAGTGTGGGAAAATGGTTACCGATATAGTCGTCTAAAGCCATCACGTAAGCCATAAAACCTGTTGGTGCTGAGCTTATTTGTGTTTCGGAAGTCTTTTGTTGGCGCTTGTTAGGAGTTTCCAAATAATGTTATTCCTAATTTTCACTGAGTGATATCATACTGTGATCTATGCCACTACCTAATCAAACCAGTCTCTGCTAGCGACTTAATCAGTCTTTGTTCTATGCAAGTTACATCACTAACACCTCTCATATGTACCCTAGATTTATGTTTTAGGTTAACCACACAGTTTTTAAAATTCAAAATGCGTTGTATACAGTATGTTAGGTCATTCTTTTTTCCATTTAGTGAGTATGTAAAGTACTTTGGATTGTAATATGTAATAAAGATCTCATTTCAAACATTTGGAGTTATTTGGAACTAACCTCCTTGAACATGTCAGCTTAGTGCAATATTATGTGGCAAACAAAAAATACGAGCGTGCTAGAAATTATGATTGTAAATAAAGTCTTTAATGAAAACTACACACTATTACTCAACACTTGTCGACTGAATGAGTGGAAATGGTGATTGAAAACTCCTGATATAACGCACTGACTCAATACCGAAGACGTTGAGGATAACCTTGGTCAAGAAGAAACTAAAATACGAAAATATTATAATTTACAATGTATTAATTTCCCTATCGATAAAATACAAAATTAGTTGTCTACTCTTTGGAGCTTATACTATCAGTATAGATAGATCAGGTAAGTTTTTCGTTGGGTGTGTACACTCCGTTTATATTAAACACCATTTGGTGATAAAATGAACACTAAGAAAAAGAAACTCAAAAAGGCAGATGCTTAGCTTGCTTCTGTTAATCATCATTAGATTCATATTCAATTAAATGAGCTGACACCAATAAAGGTATTTATCTAAACAACAAATCGTTTAATTGTTATTCTAGAATGATTAATTATTAGGATTAACTTGTATCTTCCCGTTGATTTGTTATGGACTGAAGCTGGTCAGTCTCTGTTGCTATATGTGCATCATGAGCGAATTATCTGGAGATAGCTATCAATCACAAGTATTGTTTAACTTGAATTGTGACAGGCAAGTTGAATCCACGACTAGCGTTTTGTTCTGTTTGAGACTCGTCAGCTGGATGTACCTGCATCCCGATGTTGATGTTTGCACCGGGATTCGTACTCAGTCCGTTCCGTGTCAAACGCTACCGCGTTCATCACTGATTAATTAATGTTAACAGATTTAATTACTTACTATACGGTAGATGGTCGGTGTTAATGGAAAACCAAGGTCATCATAGTACTCCATCGAATTATTTATTCTTTGGTTACCAGCCGTCACTAAATGTCAACCAATTTTAACAAACCATGACGGGTAATACGAATAATACACATAGCCGAGAGAATGATTAAACAGCAAACATTCATTAGATTTTTATGACCGCATTATAATTTGTTTAATCTTTGTCTGTTAAAAAGTAAAATTATAGATTTAGTTACCGACTAGCAACTAAACAATGAACATCAAATGAAGTCTATCAAAAACTTTCGAAATTTCAATTATGAATATACACTATATGAGTCAACAACATGATACACAAAATGGAGAATTAATAGAATTTGAAAATGTAAACCACTGGATGACAAGTCTGTGGTATGAAAACGTGAGGGCCAAAGGTCCTATTCTCTATACCTGACTAGTGGTTATGTATTATACTTCACAAGAGTCATATATTAGGACCAAAAGCTTTTCTTATGTTTGATCTACAATAGCTGATTAATTGCAATCAATCAGTGATTTAAACTACGAAATGATGAGTTTATTTTACAAAGGTTAGACACTTACTTTTGCTTTTAAATTAAAAAATTCCATGCAACACTCTATTTCACTCTACATTGTCTACTAACAGTAATATTAAAAGTACTTAGCTATATAATTATTTTACACACATAATTCCTTTCATTAATTTAAAGAGATCAATAACAAACATTTGTACAGAATTCGACGAATCCATTTTATTTCTTCTGGTTCTTTTCATCTGCCTACAATTTTTAATATTTCAGAATCCAAAATATAATGAGGTGTGAAACGACTTACGGAAAGAAAATTCTGTTAAATTGTGTTGCTGATGCATTAAACTAACGTAAGAAAGAACTAAATAAAGTTAGATGATGCCTTAAAACATTGCAAATATACATCAAAAATTGAAGATTATTCTAGAACAGACAAGCAGGCCAGGATAATAAATTACCTATAAAATTAGAATCCAATGATCAATTTAATTTAATCATGATTATTTGGTGTCAAATAGACTGTTTCTATCATTTTGTCATATAAAGCAACTCATCTTACGCTAACAAGTTATTTTCACATTTTAATATTCATACACATTCGGTCTTATTGTTAATCATTTGAATTTATGTTTACATTTCACTAGGCTACAATCAAACAATCGTCAAAATTTTTACGAATTGCTTTCATTATAATACACTTTATTAATGCTTAATCTTACTAAGTAACGGTAAAATTTTAAAACTAACTAACCTCAGAACATTCCACTCTATATTGATTTGTTATCTTCATATAAACAAATATTATTGTCGTTATGTTTCAAACAAAATCGCACTTTAAAAGTTTTCATTTAATTTTGCTAAAACTATGTTATGACAGTTATTGACATTAATATGTTACATGTAATCCATTTATCATTATTATTATTATTATTATTATTATTATTAAATTCATAGTCTATATTTGTTAGCATAAAAGTTAAATGCAGATTGAATACAACTAGCAAATATGTATTTCTTTTGTTTTAAACAATTGCAATATAAGCTGATTTTGATTGTACGCATACTTTTCTCCTTTATACAACTAAATTAAATATAGTTTTCTGAATACAGTTTTTTTTTCTGTTTTAATTTAATCAAATAGTTACTAAATGGAAAATCAATAGAAATACAGTTCATGTTAGTTTCTTTCCAAAAAAAATTCTAGAAACAAAACATTATGAACTGATTTGGTATTTTTACACTGTTTATTGATTTATTTGGTTTTTTACCGTATTAAACTTAAAAATACAATGCAAATAGAAGTACATACAGAAATAAAACCGACTTTTTTCATTTTGTAGATAATTATGATGAAATTGATATGATATAGACTTTTATAGATTCGATTATTCTGATTCACATATTCATGATATAAGTATATGAAATGATAGAATTCCTTGGTTATTTCTTCATTATACTGAAGTATTTTGTAGATGTACATAAATGTGTATATTTCTTTATTGAGATGGAGCAGATTTATAATGTTTAGGGTTTTCTGGAATGTTTTTAGTGGTATAAGTATATAATCTATCCTTTTCTTGTCATAGTTCTGCTCATTTAGCGAGTGTTACATTTTGATGAGTAATTTTTCATTAAGAATTTCATTGTAAATTGCTGGGATCATCCACAACTGTCAGCTATGACTGTGACCTGTGTAAAGGTACTGTATATAACAGAGGAATAGCAAATATAGTAGAGATTATGATTTATTATAAAAAAAATTTAATGAAAATTACAATCAACCATAACCTTTTAGTTTTCAGAATTAAAAGAGTGTCTAATTAAAGCAACTCTAATAGTTATTTGATTCATTCGTTAGATTATAAGTTAGAGATAGTATGAGAAGTAATAACTTCAAACTGTCTTCTTGGGTTTCACCATACAAACGACCACCAAGAAGGTCGTTAAAAACCATAAAGTACTTTATGAATAACAATATTGTTCTGATCTTAGGCCTATTCAAAATTAAAATGTTTTCGTATTAGTAAACAGTAAGTGATAAATACTATATTATTCACTAAACGTGAATGATAAAATGAAGTTTAAACTATATTTCATTGCTTTCGATAACCTTTTAATTCCTTTATAAACTGTGTGCAAATCACTGTGACAGCTGTTACATATCAGGAGAAAGTTATTGACCAGAATCTTAATCCAACCCCCCATTTTGATATGGTGGTACGAAGTGACTGTCGTAGTTAACAAACAGATCTATTTTGATACGTACAACAGTTTCCACATGGTTCTTGATCCTTGAAAAGATGGTTGGTGTGCAACTTAGCTAAAAGCAATGGCTTGAGGTCTGATAATAAATTATTTACAATGAATGTACTTGGGTGCGACAGCTGTAATTTGTCTCGCCCAGCCAACCAACATCTGAAGCAATACTCAAGAAATTCAAGAAAGAATAAGTCGAGCCAAAATATAGTACACACCTCCATGTCACAAAGATTTATTTCGCTGATGAAAAGGCTAATATATCAATACTAGTTACGAAAAAACTGCATGTGGTTGGCCTCATGCAGTTGTTACTTGGGCTCTATGATCAAGTTTTTAGGATGATAGGATCACTAATAATAACCCAATTTCTATTGAAGATACCTAGTGAAGAAATACCATTGGCATGGTCAACCAGAAAATAATGATCTCACATATACATGTAACAGTATTTCTAACTAACTAAATAAGTGAATAATAGGTGAGGATCATATAATTGGAAGATAGTAAATTTGATGATAAATCTTGGGAATTTGTAGTAATTAAATAAAATAAGGAGATCATCAATGTACTCTCTCTCTCGCGCGCGCTATATATATACTCAAAATTAACTTACTTTTTGCATCTTCAGTTACTACTCCAGTTAGATATATTATTATAATAATATAGGTTATACTTGTTTTAACAATACTGCCAGAATTCTGACTTGAAATGATTAAATTAGGCAGTTATAGGAACCTAACACTTAGCCAATTAACCAATATTAATCACCGGATAAAAAATTCTATAGTCGAAAATCGAGTTAGATAAAACATTATTTGTTACTACTTACCTGAAGATTACTCTGCTTAATCAGTTAAAGCTTTTTCCTCCCAACCATCGATCAGATATCTGTAAACTCTCAACCAATCTTGCAGAGTCTATTTATAATTTTGAATGTGGAATGTTGGATTAATAGTGAAATAGTTTGGATTCAAACTTGTAAGTCACAAATTCTCACATCGCTCTACTTATCTCCATTTGTGAAGCTGGATAGTATACCTAGCATCCATTCAATTAAGTCATAGATCATAGCTACTTTCGTAAATATGTGTTTAGTGCATATATAAGTCACTCAGATAAGAAAATGTTATATGAACTAAGCCTATCTTCATACACAGATCAATAGGTATTTTTCTGTTATATATTGAAAATTGATTGACTAACTATCATAATAAATTTGTTCTGTCTAAATATTTGCTATGATTATTATTGTATAAATTGATTTTAAAAAAAAAACTTTTTACTCAGTTACCTATAACAGTCAGAATTCTATTTTTCGTAAGCTAAACATTCACGAAGGCTAATGTAGGTGAGTGTAAATAATCAACAAGGCAAACTGATGTGATAACATGACTGATAAAATCATTTCACAAAATAGAAGCTCTCTTTTCACACTTTTCTATTGTTTACAACTTTAACAAATGGCATGATATCGCTTGCTTTGGGATGGAATGTGCTATTTTAATTTATGTTTATGAAAATAGTTATGAACCACAACATTAACCAATTTCAAAGTTTTTTTTTTACGAAGATAAAATAGCAATAATTGTGATTGAATACATAAAAATCTGAGCAGTATAGGGGTGTGCTATGAGATTTTTTAGTGAATAGAATGAGTGGAATAAGTAATATTTGGCACCGTACTAGACGACGAACATGTGAGTAGTATAATGGTAATGTGTTTAGTAGTAGTAGTAGTAGTAGTAGTAGTAGTGTAAGTAGTAGTAACAGTAGTGGATGGCACATTAAAGCGGTTGTTTCTTAGTTGAACTATGTATGTTTCATTATTTTTACCAATATAACATTATAAAAAACCTAAAAAAATATTTTTCTTTTTTAAATTATTTGGTAGATCAATCTAATCAGTAGTCACTCATCTAACTGGTTGATTTTATTGATTAGTGCTGATATGTTTATAGAGTTAATTTGCATGAATTTACCATATGATTGTTTTAATCGTTTGCATTACGATTACATTCATAATTTAATGATATCTATTAAGAAACTTTCAAACGTCACAGCTTTCTGTCGGTAACTTGCATTTTGCGATTAATTGTTTATATAAAATAATTACATTTTTAGTAAAACAGTTTACTTTGACTTGGCTTGACAACGATTAAAACTGAATATATTAGTTATTGGAAGTGAAATTTAGATACAGCTATCTGTGTTTACCCATGTTTACTGATTTCGGGAGTCGGAGGGGTGGGGTTGGAGGGACATAGCCACAATAATTTAATTAAACCTTATTTTAAATAAACTACACTCTGATTATATCCAACAACAAAAATTATTTTAAAATCAGTATATTATCTAAAATGGTTTTCAGTTGACTTTTGGCGTTTCATATTGAGACAATGTATATCTTTAGTGCACTAATCAGTAAATAATTAGTATAAAATGTTATATATGTCCAGTCTTGATGATACGTGGCTATAAGTAGCTGATAGAAAATCTCACTTAGTCTAGTCTTCAAGACAGAAGAAATAATACTCCATGTCTGGTCATTCAGATTGACAATCTGAAATGTCTTCATGAATTTATTCGAGTATCGACTGGCCTCCTGTGAAACAATTTCACTGACTTATCACTGATTAATGCCCATTATCATGTTTCTTTACTCCCTACTGTTGATCGAATTATATTCATCAGGCTGCTCTATGGCTAACAGTTTAAGTAACTTTTGATGTTCCAATGTATATTGCTTTTTATTTCAGGTAGTTGGAGTTTCTAATATTTTGGAAACAAAACTAAACTGGTAACTTCTCAGCGTTCAAGTGGTGACAATATTTACGATTTTAATAACCACCAGAATAGCTCGTTGGTAATTTATCTGATGGTTACATTGCTAGTAGAGGTGACCCTGAACCAAAATCTACAAAGAATATCATTTCAAAACGTTTACACATTTGCCTTTCTGTAGAATGCCAAATAGTATAAGATCTAGATCCGGTATATCTAGCGAACGTTTTGTTAGTTAACCATAGTATTTAATTAACAAAAGCAAAGGTTATCTTAGTTCCCTGTTTAACAATCTACGTTTATGGCGCTTTCATCTAGGAAGCACTCGAAATCTAAAACGCTACGGAAATTAAAATAAACTCCGACAAACAATTAAAGGGAAGAGATCTGTGTAGTCAGTGAACAAACGATTAAGTCATATGATGTGTAAGTCATTCGTAGGAAGTAGGTAGTAATCAAGTGTACTACTGAATAAACACAGTAAAGAGTACGGGTTTAACTAATGGAGAATGGAAGACATATTGATAACAAGCGGGAAAGGAAAGACGATGATGAACTAGAAGTTAAGGTTCTTAAAATCTTGTGTTCATACTAATTAAGTAAACTGAAGAAATTAAAGAGGAAATTCAGTAGTCAGTTTGTATTAGTGTATAATCCTCATCCAATGTCATCAGTATATTACCGTACCATTTCAGACTATTCTAGCTCACTAACGATTCTAGATACACATTTAGCTAGTTACACATAGTTACAATTTTTGAAATCTGGCATGTTGTCATTTGATAAAAATATCGTTGAAATTTATTTCGATTATAAATCAGTCACTTTCAAATCATTACATTTGATTAAATCTGTAAAGTGCTGAACATCTAAAGCACAAGATCAATATTACTAAGTTTAATGATTTATAATGAATGTACCTTGATTATCAGCTTTCATCTTGAATGAAAATAGCTGTTTAAAGCAGTATTCTTATTATTCGAAAATAGTTCTCGAATTGGTAATGAAAATTACTTGAATTCACTAAACAGGATGTAAGTGGAAGTGTACGGTGGGGGGGGGGTGCTAATCATACACAAATATAAATCACTTGAAATAATTTGTTTATGAATTTTAAATAAATCAATACCTAAGTTGTTTTAAAAAAAAATTTACCCAATTGGCATTAAATGTCCTTTAAAACAACTGTCAATTGTTTAGATTATTGATTATACAAATTGGACTGTGCTAATAAACAATTTAATATTATCGTAAAAAAGATTAATCGATTTATTGAACAAAATTGTTGTAGCTTAGGTAGTATGGTAAACATCCAACATCTCATTATTATAATGTAAGTTAAGAGGATTTTATAATAATGAATTTTAGTTAACGTCATTTATCCAAACGTAATCGATAATTGAACTGAAGTTATCCACAAATTGTTCAATGCTCAATAAGTATGTTATATTTAGTACTTTTGGCTCTAAATAACCAATGTATTGATAGATTTTTCGAATGTAAAAAGTTAAGAGTATTTGAATTCTAATTCAGGTATAACCTAATTGTATTCAGAGTACTTTACAACAGTCTGCATATGAAAAACTGTATTTGTAAATAATTTTCCGTTAATTTACTAAGTGTGTACAGTAGATTATGACATTAAAAGGATGAACAGCAACTGGAAACAATTGGAAAGGATTGTTCAGGACAGAGTTAAATGGAGACTCCTGGTGAGCGGCCTATTCTCCTCAGCGAGGAGTAACGGGCATAAGTAAGTAAGTAAGTAAGTACAGTAGATTAATACAGTTCTTGTTTAACATTTCATTTCAAGCATAAACACTTATTATTTTTATGTTTTTCATATTATATGAAAGTTAGTGTTTAAAATGAAGTCTTTAGTGAAGATAAGACTGTAATATGCAACTAACATAAATAAATTTTAAAAAATGACTAATAATTTCAAGTATAACACAGTGAATATCAAAAACATTGTAGAGAATCACAGATAATAACTACGGCTGATGATTTCAGTCTCACTGTTGTAGTTCAACTGTTGTTTATATTTTTTTAAAAAAATCACTTACCGATGTTTTAAATGGACTGATGTCAACTTCGATTTTTGTTCTTTTACAATACTTTTACCCACGGTGTTACAATCAAGCCACACAGATAAATCTTTCTAAATACATAACATGAAATTAAAATTAAAAAACAAGAAATTGGTTCAATAAAAAGGTCTCTTTTTTGTAGCTCCATTACCAAAGATGTAGAACAGTAAAGTTGATTTAGACAATATGATGTATATACCTTCTACATCTCTTACTTGTCAAAAATTCATTCAAAATGGACCAAATTTCCTCTTCTTGAATGTTAAGTTGATAAAAATCAAAACAAAATGTTACAAACAGCGATCTTCAGAATACTCATATAGGACAGTCAACTGAAAAATTTATATAGCTGAATCCCTCCCTATCAGCTGTAAGATCTATCTTATTGTATCCTTCATTTTGAGAATCAGGAGAATCGCCATCTCAAATGTCATCGATAAAGAAGCAAATTTGCTTTAAAAAAACAATAACTTAAAATGTAGATAAAAGCATGGAACAAAAAAAATCCTGAAAAATCTGCCCCTTAGAGATGGTTTACATGAATATTGATTTCAAAGATGACCTAACTGCCTTGACATTTTGATAAGGAAAGTCATGAATATCATTAAGTGAACATTCTTTGTATCATTCTTGAGAATGGTGTTCTTAGACAGACCGCTACGTACAAGTAACTCTCACATTTTACCTCTCTGATATGGAACTATTAAATTGTTGATTAATGTATTGCAAGATATATCGGTCGTGTTTGCGTTGTCCAAGGGACCCCAAGACCATTGCCCCGTATGTTTGTATAAAGACAACAGTCATTGAATTAGAATTCCCATTAAAAACATCTTTTCACTTGGGGTGATTTGATCAAAAGTAATTTGTCTTTCAAAACCCTTAATAAAGCAATCAAAAAGTTGCCAACAACGGTGTGTTTCCCTCTCCAATGTACTGCTGAAGCTCTTGCCAAACACAAAGGAAGACCATAACTTAATTGGTAAATGCTAATTAATGGATGATCGTCGTGCTATAGATATATGGTAGTGGAAATTCTACCATTGGATTTGGACCCTGTGATGAACAGGGCTAGGCGTTTGCCGTCAACCCGAAGCCCCTCGTGCATAATCTGGAGTGCACACTGCTCAGGAGACAGCACTAGAACGAAACAGCTGTCCAGTGCTCCCTGGTTTTCATTGGTACCCTGCCAACATCAATCTGTGACATATTCAATCAACTAAATTCCATTTAGTTAAATTATTCGTTTAGTTTTCCTCAATTTCATTAATTTTAGAAACTTCTAGCATATTATCCCTTTTCTGAGAAGAAGACGGATTCATCCTTGTTTCTATACTCTTCACTAACATAATTCACTTTCAGTTACGCAACCCAACTACATAATTATTGCTCCTTATATGTTGCAAATTTTATGCATTTCACAATCGAGTTCCAAAATCTTGTAACAACTGTGAAATCATAAATAAGGATAACAATGTCTCTACGTCTGTTTTTTTTGTTGCTTTGTTTGAAATATATATATATATATATATATGTATATATATATATATATATATATATATATATATATATGTATATATATGATTTCAGGTATTTTCGTCCCCCTTTTATTTGTTATTATTTTTACTGTCTGAAAAAATTAACTTGGATTATGAGATTTATATGAGATGCTACTGATATACCATCCTTGAATACTTGTAATGCTAAATGAAACTTATTGTAATGTTGTAGGTACATTGAGTCTTCATCAATCCATTATTTATTTGCTTGTAGTTTACATTGTTTCTACTAGTAATATATCATGTTCTTAATGATTGTCATGAGATAGCTGAAATTTGTTAGTCTTCAATTTTTAGAATTGATCAGAATCATTTTATTGTAGTCAATGAAGTTAAATCTCGAAGCAGGAGAAATTACAAAAGAAATGAATCAATTGTACTCGTTAATCGCTACAATAATGCGAAATTTCAGACTAATGCAAATAAATTCACACTCTGGAAATGTTCGTAACTATTTAAACCCAGTAGCTTAGGGAGCAACACATTGACTCTTGAATTTATATTTAAGCATTAGGTTCGAATATCAGCATGCAAGTCAACAGCAAGATGAAGTAACATCCAACTGACCAATCTCGAACAGGACAAAGTGTCCCTTATTGATTCTAATCCTGACCACAATCCATCTATAGCAACACTTAAGACTAAATAGAAGTATCAAAGCAGTTCGCTCAAAATGTATTGACAAAGACTAGTTAACTGCAATCCTTAGTACCAAAAATGAGAGTTTATACATATTATGGTTGGTAATTCAGTCAGTGATGTTGATTCCGTTAGGTTATGTGGAATTTAAAGTGCACTATTGATCTTGTCAAAGAAACTACTTAATAATCAATGCTCATATTATTTTAACAAAATATATATATAGACTTTTCATTCTTAAGTTTCCACGTTAGATATATAAGCAATTATTTCTACAATTATTCACTTGACGGTAGAGGGCAAGTTAGAGGTAGAAATAGGGGTAGAAAAAAAATTGTCCTCAGTCTAATTGTATCTTACTATCCTGATAAACTCATTATTATCTTAAGAATGGCTAATGATTGTGTCCAAGACAGGACTAGTAAAACTTCCAAAGGGCATAGGTACTAATTAACATACCAACATATTCATCTGTCGGTAATACAAGTTAAGTTAGTTATAATTAAATGTAATGATAGTAAATTGTCAGGCTGACGTTTACAACTTTTCGTATGTTAAATTAGTGTGTTGGATCTACCATTTTTGGTTATTATTTTATTGATTTAGTACGTGAAGCTTGAACTGTAGTGTTATTTTAGATATATTTGAATCGATTTCCTTTGATTTGTCATGGAATGAAATTGATCAGTCTTTGTTGCTATACGTGTATCCTGAGCGGATGGCTTCGATACAGCAATAGTTCTCAAGTATTGTTTTAGTTGGATTGTGGTTGGTAATCGAAATCCTGGGACTTGTCAGATGAATATGCCTACATCCCAGTGTTGATACTCACATCCGCATTGAAATTCAGTTCGTTTATTGTCGAACATCATCGCGTTCACCACCAGGCTACTGAGTCCAGGTGCATGCAACTGACGAGTCCCAAATAGGGCAGAACGAATGTCCTGGATTCCGCTAACCGGCCACAATCCTATTCAAATAATACTTGTAGTGTTACTTCACGAGACTGAAGTTATCTGCAGTTGTCTGTTATTAATATGTCTGATATAACTCAGCCTGATATGGTAAATTAAAATATTAGTAAATATATTTTAATAGTTAGAGTATGTGTTCAAATCTTCACTGTAAATAACACTAATATTCAGCGATCGTTCGGTAAGTGAACAGAAGAATGACCAGATGTGTTCTGTGAACTTAGAAAATGTGACTTTTGTGGATTTGTCTATTTGAGTCCAAAAGGCAAATTGTTTTACTGTTCATATTATTAAGCTTAAAAATGGTGAGTTACAAATTATTTGAATGCATAGTACCTTCGCTACTTTTAAAATCGTTCCATTTAATTTCTCGTTTTAATAAATCGAGTAATAATATTATTCAAACTCACACACAGATTGGTTTTACGTAATCAACAGTGTCTGGGACTTTTAGTTATCAGAAAGGGACTATATAATAATCTTCGGAATAAAATAAAGAGAAATTCAGTAAAATTTGCTTATAGTGATGTGATGAGTCAGAATTACTCACCAACTTGGTAAATAAAAAAGGTGAATATAACAAATTATTATTAGTTGATGGAATATGTCACAGAATGATGTTGGCAGGGTACCATTGAAAACCAGGGAGCACTGGACAGCTGTTTCGTTCTAGTGTGGGACTCCTGAGTAGTGTACATCCCAGATTATGAACCAGAGGCTTCGAGTTGACGGCGAACGCCTAACCCGCTTCACCACTGGGTTGGCATTTAATTAGTACTAAGTTGAATAAACAACTTGGCTCATCATTTCTGAACAAACAATTATAGCTTAATGTGTAACCTTATCATAAGGGCAGTACTGCATGTAAATTTTGATATTTACTTCTTATGAACGGAGTTATCATCCTAGTAAATTTATATGAACAGAACTGAAAAGGGTGTCTAAAATCGAACTGTTTTTAGTTTGGCATATAGTAATGGTTGCCGATGACCTGTATACGAGATAAATTCCAAAAATTCTAGTAAGAAGTAATCAATAAAGTTTGCAACTAAACTTATTTATGTCAACAACTTTCAACGAAGATATCATTCTATCATAAACTAACAGAAGTTAGTTTATTGGATTTTCTGACTCACTAGGTGAATGATTTACAGTGAAGTTATTTCTTTTGTCATTTATCTACCATGTGTTAGTACAAAGTTTGTGAAATAAAACAGTGACATTTCCTTCAGTAGTCTGAATGCAACAGACTTTCTATTAAACCAAATTTTCGATAGATGTATTATGTTATATCAATAGTTCATTGGCGGACATTGAAAATAAGAATATTTACAAACTTGGTACATTAAAGATAATAATATGGCTAATGAATAACATTATCATATTTTGTTTTCATTTAAAGTACCGACCTTTCAGCTCATAATAAAAATATCCTTTAACTTTCTATTAGTATGACGTTATTTTGAAAATTGCATTTATTTATGTTAATACGAATTATTTGTTTAAGTTCTTTTCTCTCAACTCAGTGGTCTAATGGTAACGCGTTCGTCACGAAGCCAGAGGGTCCTGGGTTCAGTCCCCGATCGGGTCGTGGATGCCTATCGCTGAAGAGACCCACACTAGGAAGAAACGGCTGTCCAGTGCTTCCAAATAACCAATGGTTGTCTAATTCAGATCAATTTGTGATATCAAAACTGAATAGTTATTGGTTAGTTGAGTGAAAAATATAATATTATTTTATGGGTACTGAGATGAGAGGCACTGTCAACACATATGACCTTAGCAATCAGAAACACATTATTCGAAAGACTGTCTTTTAAAACTGTATGTTGTGGATCAAAACAAGTAAAAGCAATTTTGACAACGATACAATATTGATAAACGAATGGTTGATAAGAGTGGTTAACATGCTCATATTTACTTACAGCCTTTACCGTTCACAGAAGAGCATAGGCCGCTCACCAGGATTCTCCATTCAACTCTGTCCTGAGCAATTCTTTCCACCTGTTTCCAGTTGCTGTTCATCCTTTTTATATCTGCTTCCAATTCTCGACTAAGTGTGTTCTTTGGCCTTCCTCTTCTCCTTTTCCCAACAGGATTCCATGTAAATGCTTGTCTCGTGATTCAGTTCAATGATTTTCTCAAGGTATGTCCCGTCCATTTCCAACGTCTTTTCCCTGAATCTCGGCTTTTACCATAAGGCGTTATAATCATTCCATCCACTCCTAGGGTGGAGTTTAAATGTTTTAGTTGCTTTAGTCTGGTTAGCGTATTTTTAGGAAGCTTGTGTTTTACGGGTTGAAAATCCTAGCCCCATGCCCAACCCACCTTCTCTACCCAGGGTTGGGATCCGTAGTAACCCTAGAAGAGCTACAGATAGAGTTACATGCACATAGATCAGCAATATTTCTGGATACATGGCTGAAGCATTGGCTACGTGGAATGTTTCTAAGCTACTGAAACTTATGATTCCTTGTGTATCTAAATTCTAGTTTACATGAATTTATTATGTTTAAGTCATTTGGTAACATGCCGTGCAACCAAAACGGCCGACCTATATCTATACAATAGATGCAAAATAGACTTTCAACACAATAGTTTCTGCATTGACTAACAAGTTTAGTTACGATATGATTGTAATTTTCCTGAAATTTTACAATTACTAATTTATCACATGGTGAAGCATACTACAGTACGAATTCATAGTTTAAGAGAAAAACAAAACTTCTAATTACTAAAATAGGGCTTAATATATCTGTTTAATTCAATTTTGATGGCACGAATTGATCTGAATCAGACAACCATTGATCACCTGGAAGCACTGGACAGCTGTTTCGTCCTAGTATGGGACTCCTCGGCAGTGCGCATCCACGACCCCGTCAGGGATCGAACCTAGGACCTTCTGGTTCCGCGCGCGAACGCTTTACCATTGGACCACTGAGTCGGCTCCCAACGGTTGATATTTCCAATTCAGCCAATTCGTGATTCAGATCAATTCGTGCCATCAAAATTGAATTAAACAGTTAACTATCTCTACAAACTCCCCTAATTGTACTTAATATATCTGTCTACAATATTAATTAAAATAAAGTGTTCATCAACGCAATCAAATATTAACAAGCACCCTTTGGATATCACTACTACAATCAGTATTGTTACCATTACCACTACTGATATTATTACTAATCATTTGCGTCACTTTATTTTAATTTTCTGAAGTAGTCTCATTGATAGAACAGAAAGAATATGCTATTTTAGATTCTACATATTTATTTCAAATGTATTCTCTTTAGTAGGTTTAGTGAGATTTCTAAACTGGACTGAAACTAGGACGTTTTGTAGGTAGCTATATATTTAAACCATATTTTGTTCAAATTTACGGTAAAGCTTAAAATCGAATTTGTGTGTTTAGAAGGAAGCAACTTTCAGTATTTTCCTGACGTAGTAGCAACACTGTTAATTGTTCATATCAATTTTCTATTCTTTTTCATTTCATAATGTTATTTGTTAACAAGCTAAATTTAACTGGTTACATATTATATTCATTAATTTGACAAGGTAACAACCTAACCCAAGAGTGACATTATTTTGGAATCATCTTGATCTCATTGATACACTACCACGTTCTCTCACATTATGTTATTCAGTTACACCATTTTACGAAATATTTTTGTAAATTCACCTGAATTCTGATGATTTTCGAAACACTACACTGAGAAAGTTTTTACAACAGCTTCTAGTTAAACCTAACTTATAAATTTGATATTGATACAATGCTTATTCTGTAGGCAATTGAGAGGTATCTATTAAATTGAATTTACATTATTATTCTACTCGAATGGTAGTGAACAGTAACTTTTAAAATGAAATCACCAGAGAAATTTATGACTTGTCTAGAATTAAATTTTAATGGTTGCCAATTTCTTATCAGTGATTTTAAAAATCTTTATCTAAACTGCTTACACAACAGATAAGTAATTCCTGTGGATGTTCGCTTTTTTTATCTGTGCATTTCTCTCATTTGATTAATGATTACATCACTTAAAAATACACCTCTACCCCCCCCCCCGCCACCCCGTAGAATATTTATTTTGTATGTTGACTTTTCAGTATCTCAGACATAACAAACTACTCTTAGTATACAACAATGCCGTTTATTTAGCATCGTTTTTCTTATGAATCTGGAATTTTTTTTCCATACTAATTAAATATAATTGGAATTTTATAGGCCAGAATATTCATCTCCAATAGGGTACAAATTGTGTTGTATTGGTTTCAAATAACAAACAGACTATGTAAATCATTGGTTTTTTTTTCAAGTAATTTCGTTTCTTAGTTTAACACACATCAATATATATTTACTCATTTTCTCTCACTCTCTCAACCATAGAAATTTTACGATAATATCTGATAGAGAAAAAACATTTTATGTCACTTCATAGTGACCTATCAGATGCACTAACTAATAAGTTTCAGAGGTCTAAAGAACTAGTGTAGTCGTCTGTCAAACCCTAGAAAAAAAATGCTTTGATTTGGTTCGCTTGCATAGCACAGGGTCAAAATTACGCCTCCCTTAGTAATAGAAACTAGACATGTATGTCAGTTTAATCTGCCTGCCTCTCTAAATGTATGAATCAGTCTATTGGCCTGGAAGATAGACAGACACATACAAAATTTAAATCACTCGTGTCACTGAGTCAGCCTGGTCTTCAGGATTGTCCAGTGTTTGAACCTGCGTGCCAGAATTGGCATCAAGTCTAGCATTTACTGTTGAACCTATATATACGTTAACTGTTGTCAGTACATTTGAATACATTCGCTTCAGGACTCGAGTTTGGATTGTTTTAGTGATCATTTATTTTGCCTTGCAAAATTGAATAATATTTCAATAAATTTGCACATGTTTTCGGTCTTCATATACATTAATATCTACTGACCATTACATCATTCCTGTAGCCTAATCTGGCCGTGGATCACATAAAATCACTTGTTTCCATGTCGACGACGGTTGTAGGCCAGAGGCCAGCTCCTCACCGTCCTTTTCGTGGTTTAGTTCAAGTGGGTTATACTCCGCCATCACGAGCTACACCTCCATCAACTCCTGTCGAGTCCAAGACGCGTGAGGAAGCACTGCTTGCAACTTCTGTCAACGGATGCATTACTGGTGTTAGTCATATAAAGCCTTTCTTTCTACCCCCTCGTGGTCAGGGAGAGGGAAATCATGGCTCTGTGGAGAAAGGCTTGGGTTACGGAGCATTCGGAGTTGTATGGTAAGTTATGTAGTTCTTAAAATGTTGCTTTGCTCGTTTACTATTTGAAATCTTGGTTATATCAGCTTAATGTGCTCGTAAATCATTAGATTCACTTAGACTAAAGGAAGCACGTTCGTACATGAGCTATTTGGTAACTTGTCAGCGATATTGCCTGTTACGGCTATATGATTACCTGCTATATAATCTGTCAGCAAAAATTCAGTTAATTGTTTATCATCAGTAAGTACTAGTTCTTTTGTTATTTCAGTCTCAGTGCTTGAATTGCACTAATTCTGTTCAAAGTAAATACTGTGTAACATTTCACTGATAGTAAATTCATTCCTATCTTTATTAAATTTATGACAGAAACACATTAACCGTTAGTTCTGTACACGGTCATATTTCCAGAAGGCTTGCACCATTGGATAAGTGTCTGTTGACTCACCCTATCTAGTTTAAATGCTCCAATCACTACGTTTATCTTCTTTGTGAATCTAAGTTTACGCTTGTTTAGTTGAACGTGCAATAAACTTCGTAAATCATGTAAAAGCCATTAAATTGCCGGATGAAATATTTCGTACTTACCGGAAACTTACAGAATATCCAGTTTTCACCAATTGAGCTTTTGGAAAATTTGATGATTACGTATATTTGCTCTTATGAAGTCACATTTGAAGGGAAACATGGAGTAATGAGTTCTCCTAAAAGGACCATATGTAGTGTATATTCTGTTGGACCGGGACACATTTGTATGCTATATTTTCAATGTAGGTTTAGCTGTATCATAAATATTCGGTTTTTCTGACAGCTATTCAGTTCTGATCTTCAATTCCAACGCGTTTGGTCAGAACTGGCAATAATCGGAAAGGGTTGATAAAGCTTTACGTTGTATCAACATAGTACACTTTTGATTGACGAAAAACTTAAATAATTACTTATTCAAAGACTATGAAGCATCTAACAATTAGCAGTTGTGAATTTAACTCAAGTTCGCGCATTGGGATATTTTACTTGGTAACGTCAAATCCACTGGTGTTTTATTGTTTATTATAGCTAAGCAAAGTTAACCAAACTATCTGTTTTAATTTTCGGATATGTATAGTTTAGCATCTCTAATTATCCCTAAAGAAGCAGATAACATCAAACCAAGTTGTCGGACCAATATCGGGGTTAACTAAAGTGAATTTCCGACAAGGCCCACAAACAAACTGCGTCATTAATGCAAGCTTAACTTACTCATGACTCAATTTTGAGATAGTGTTTTAGTAAATCGACGCATAGATGCGTCTATTAATAAATTACTTGGGGTCAATCCCAGGACTAACTTCTTGTCTGTTTCTTTTTTATAGTCCAATTGGTCTAATCATGACACGAAGCGATATTGGCCATATGTCTTGTATCCGTTTAATTTTAAAGTTCCCTTCCTGCTGGGTGAAATACCATAAAGCATAATCACAACTTATTTGTGATAGATGCGTTTCATTCATGCTAATAGTCGTCACTTAAACACATCGTAGATCCATCTTTACCTTACGTACTTATTTTTGAACGATGATTGTGATGAATTATTGAATCGTTTGTTGTTTTGAATATTATATTTGAGATTCAGGTGTATTTAGATGGCGGAACTTGTTAATGCTTGTTCGCACCACATTATGGGAGGCTAGTGGTTAAGACAATTGGTTTTTAACTATTAGGTTCGAACTCTACATATTTTAACAAGGGGATCCAGGTAGTATCACTAGACTTATCAGTGTGATTCATAGTCGAGCACATTAACATGTAAATGAGTCTGGATTATGTTATCTCTTCACTTTGCAGCAAATTTCTCATAAATTCACTCATATTTCTTATGCAAGTCATAGAAGATATTTATTCTCAATTCCCTGGAAATAAACAGTAAAATGATCACTAACTACATTCTCAATCCGTAATTTTCAAATTCGTATTGTTTTGTCTCTTCAGTTGCACTTATATAGAGTGTAGTGATTGTTTCTGGATGTCTAGTTGCAAGTCGAAAGAATTACTGCATTTGTTCAGTTGATGAGTCTACTACTAGGCAGTTGATGATTAATCATAAAAACGTGATTTGATATTGCTCATTACTATCTCGGAATTACCTCAGCAATTGATTGGGTTTACTGATTATACCGATTTCAGTTCGTAACAATGAATTCACTAGCTACATACTTAATACTATTTAGGTTTCTCACAGTATATAATATTTCTTTTCCAACAAATTAATCCTTTTTTTCTTAAGTGCATCGCCTTCGAAAAAGCTAGTATGACTTAGTTGTAGGCTGATCAATTTGCAAATTTGCTGGAAGAACAAAGATTTCAATCTGACCATTTCGTTTCTTTTTATTTGGTTTTCTTACCATTCATGATCGTACTTTGAACTGCTATTCCATGTAATCGGGATAGTTTCCTCCTATGATAGTAATCAAGTGATTTAATCACTTATAAGACCGCTTTCACGTAGCTCATATGAGATTTATTTCGTGTTTTGAAACTTAAGTAGTTGTAATATCTCATTTCGTAAAGTTGCAAGCTTTGAAAAACTCGAATTGACAATGCAAAAATAGTGCCTAAAAGCCCGTTTGAATGTTGCTTTGTTATTGCTCCAAATCTGTGTAGTGGACAATAGATGGAGCTATAGATTATGGCTTAATCTCTGAAGTTCCAACTGTTTAGTCATAATTCTAGACGACCTACCCTTTTATTTTCATTAAGGTTTCGTTTCATAATTTTTTTGTGAATCAGCCTGCTTATTTGAGAAAGTGAATTGTGGTAATATCTTAACTAGCTGACTTTGTAGCTGCATTATGTACTGTCACCTAGTATTTCATAAGTTTCCATATTGGCTACATGAAACCAAACTTTTAATCTCCCTTAGAATGTCAATCAGTTCCGTCTGGTTTTATTCGTTTTGTGTAAAAACTCAATTAAAGTACACAACGATACTGACGGGATCCACTTTTATGAACATTGATCAAATAATCCGAAGCTTGTTTGAATGTACTCCTAGTCTCTCCCCCCCCCTCCAGTATAGAATATACTACTTCAGAACTGGTCTTTGTTCATACTTTATTTAATGATATAAAGTGTAAGAGTTAAACACTTTAAGTGTCTGTTGCTTCTTGCAAGTCAGCGGCTTTCCAAATCTCCATATAGATGAGGGATCCTGTTTTGATCATTTAGTGACCTCTATAGACTACATACTCATATATC
This sequence comes from Schistosoma mekongi, assembly GCA_034768735.1. NCBI lineage: Eukaryota > Metazoa > Platyhelminthes > Trematoda > Strigeidida > Schistosomatidae > Schistosoma > Schistosoma mekongi. The sequence goes on along the minus strand of CM068307.1, from coordinate 30,193,740 downwards.
TGAAAAACGAATGTTGTGTAACAATTCAGTTTGTCAACGTGAAGGTAGTTTTTGAAGCCAGCCAACTTTCTAAATCTGCAAGCATTCGACTATAAGTGTCATCGAATTGTTGCCTGCCAATGGTATTCTCATTAAGTGAACAATGGCGACATTAAGCCTAAAAGTCGGTAAAATTGTAAATTTTTAGCATATCATTAATCATAGTCCCGTATATTTTCTCTAACCAAAATATACAAACCTAAACATCAGACCCATCACAGTCATATTGCAGATGTATTTTTTTTAATTTAATCCAGTCTAAATAATTTAAATATAACTTCTGGGTGCGGAAAGTGTACTATCTACGTCGCAACAGGTGTCTTAGTATTTAGAGCGTTCGATTTCCAACCATAACACAAAAGGGACAATAACAGCATTTGCAGAATACGTTGAATCCAATGCATTTCGCGACATTCTCATCACTTGGATATAAGTTATTGATTTTAAGTAATTCACAATATTAATATACACGTACATTAAACATGTAGTAAATTGTTTTTATGATGTAGTTACATGACATTTGAATGATGATAATTTTAGAAATTAATGAAGACGACTTAACTACATAGTATGACAGAAACTCATTATAAGATATATAGTACCAAGATAGTTATTTAGGAATGGCAGTTGCATAGAATAGTGGCGATATAATTATTACAGTCTTATTGCGAATATTTGAAAGTAAGGTACATAGTAAAACTTACTGTATTGATTTTAACGTACTCTAAGATTCTGCTGTTTTTGCTTAATTTAAAATCATAGAAAGATACGAATTGTATGAAATTTCAACTATTAGGTTGCAATATTTTAGTCCCTACAACTTACGTCCATTTGGACGGCAGAGTGCCATCACCATCCAAGCGGTGTACGAATCTGTACTTAATGAGTGAATTATCTGTACGATGTTCAACTTTTATTGATATCAGTAAGTGATTTGATCAGTTGCATATTGTAGTAACGATATTAGTAACAGACGACTATAATAGTTGAAGGATTTTTATATTATGTTTTCACTGGTAAGCTTGGACACCGAAATCTTATGTTTTATAAAACTTTCAACATTTATTATTTAAAGCTTTAATTTTATCGACCATGTTATACCGAACTCTTGTTTGCCTTAAATTGCAAGTTCAACATCGTTTAACAGTTTCGTCATTACGTTGGGTAGTTAACAGTTCGTTCTGCTCTCACTATATGAATAGTTTTACAATACAAACCTCAATCAGGTTATTTTCCATTATGATGACTAATCTGACGAAAACAAAAGTTGTATGTATATTTCCCCAAGTAACTGTTTGATTTTCCGCATTTTTTTATTCCTATACAAATTTTAGGTCAGTTATCGATCCACGTGACGGCCAAAAAGTGGCACTTAAACGAATACCACGTGTTTTTCATAATCCTATCACTGCAAAACGTGTTCATCGGGAACTAAAAATGCTTTCTTGTCTTAAACATGAAAATGTAAGTGCATCATTCATACATGTATTCACTTTTATTTTTATTGAAGTTGCACATTAAGTAAATCAAACGACTGTCTTCTATTTCACCGCGGAAGTTGAATGTAATCACCTCATTTCTACAAGATTGAAATTGTTGGTCCTTTAACAGAAATTTAGTTCCGGTGCATTAGAAATCAGCTGAATGAATTTTCCCTTATTATTATAGACTTGCTGTTGGAATTAAATTGCGAAGTGATACCTTATTGATTGAGATATTTAACATTCAATCTCCACGTAGTAGGTCCGAGTTCGACTCATATTACTTCAGCTTAACCAACTAGGTAGTATCACTTGGACTGGTAATCTTGAAGCTCATTAATTCTCAAATACTTCTATAATTTAGAAAGTTTGCTTCTAAATCTAAAAAAAATAATTGTAAATAACTCAACAATCTACTGAACTAAATAAAAATAGAATTTTGGTTTTGACAAAATGAGAAGTAGATGACACTTTTCAGTATGAATACTGCGATAGTTTTTATAGCTGACAATGGAATATCAGTAATTGACCACTTTACAGTAGTCATTAAAGTAAAACTAAGCGAAATTGTGCATCGAGCCAAATTACCATACCACATCAACAGAACGTAATGTAATTAACAAAGTGATTCCTAAAGCAATAGAAAAATAAGAATTGGATTTACTAAACAATCAGAATATAGTTCTACAAGATGAAGTGAAAAGGTATACATAATAGAATACTGGGGATCATAATCTACAATATGAAATAATGTGAGAGCACCTTCACTGTAGTTTCTTCTAATCCATATTACTTAGTATCTCTCCCTACTGATTGTGGTCTTCACATTAGTATTCCATGCTTCAAAAGTATGGATTAATTGTATTCAGTTAATATTATCCAGAACACATTTAGCTAAAAGAATAAGCGCTTTTATCCAGTCAAGTAAACCATAGATTGAAATTCATCCACCTAGTCTAGCTTGGCACCATGAATTGTCCGTGTTTGGTAGCCTAACCTGACTATTACCAAATAGGATGCTTATTCTAGATCCCGGCGTTAGTTATAGTTCACATACAATGCAGATAAGGTCTAATATTTTTTTGTTGCGTTGCTTTATAATGATGACAGTTGTCAAGCCATTTTCTGGTAAAGTACAAATAATATAAATTAATAGTTCAAAAGCATTTTAAATAAAATATCGAATTAGGTAACAGTGGAATTCAGGACACGCATTTTGTCATGTTTACAACTCATTAGACGGATGTACCTTCGCCCCATTGATGATGATACATTCATTACACTTAGTACCCAATACCAACGCGTTATCCATCGAGTACAGATAGCTACTAACTTGTTTACAGGCTACGGATTTGTACGTATGGAAGTGTAATTTACGTTTGTTTTTATTTAAAACATCATTTGTCGAGTCTATGCTCCCATATGCGCATCCTTATCGGTTTGCTCCCATATTGCCTTTAATCACAAGTTGTTAGTATGTGGATAACAATATGATGCATGACTTGCTTTTTAAATCCTAGCAAATCGAAGTGTTCATCAGTGCGTCTTTTTTTTAATTTATTTATTACATTTTAAAGTATTTAACATTCGATATCTTTTTTTCATGTTCTTTTCAGATTGTAAATTTAATCGATGTAGTCAAATCAGAAAGTTATTTAAATTTTGAAGAAATGTATCCTTTTATTAAATATGTTAAGCAGTAACAAACACTACATTGACTCTTAGTAGTAGTGATGTTATGTATGATGATGACAATGAAAGCTTTAGAATTAAACTATCTAGTTAGAAGAATGTTGATGGTCAAGCCTATAGTGTATATATTCGTATATTTGGCTTCGATACATTATATGTAAGCTCCAGTGGTACTATCTGGTTTCCTAAATCAAAGTAAGTAAAGGAGTACTCGCACTTGCTATCTAACGGTTGAAATTTGAATACTTTAAGTACTAGACCATTCTGGAAAATACTACACCATTAAAAAGTCTCCTCTGCAGCCATAAATTTACTCATTCATTTAAATAAAAATCGACTTTGTCTCTACTACAATGCCAAGTAAATGGAATAATAATTCATTCGTTTAGCCTATAATAAGTACAGGTTTGCTGTTCTAATCTCTATAACTACATTACATTAGATACATTTAGGAGGAATTCTTCCTTCAGTGTAACAGTTTTTTTTAAATATTAATCTACAAAGGAAATGAGGTTACTGTTCTTTGTCTTGCCTATTTATATAACATTTTCACAAAACAAGTAAACCATACGAAAATAATATTTATTTATTCATGGGATTCGTTTGCATTTATTCAAAATTTTAGTACTATGACTCATCCATCATTATTCTGATAAGTAGATAATCTTTATACATGTCTTAAGGTCACGTCCAACAAATCCATATAAATACATACATACACGTACATAAACAAGAACATGTTCTCCCTCCTTCCCATGATACTGTTTTAAGGTCAATTTATTTTGTGACTACTACTTTTGACTAGTTTTTTTCGTATATGCCTTGAAAGTGAAAGAAATGATAATAATGGTCTGATAGAAACACTATACATGCTTTGTTCATAATTTACTCTTTTACTATTGGTTGCTATTATCTAAACGAGCCGTGAATACAGCATCGTCAGCATAACTTATTTTAGTGGTGATTTGAATTACTTAGTTTAAGATTTGGTCATCTTTTGTATTATAATCACATATTTATACAGTGAAAACAAGTTGTCGAATCCCATAAGGAATATCGGTCTTCTAATAACTACAGTTACACTTCGCTGATAGATGTTAACTGGCACAAAACGTAGGTGGAACAGAGTTTTCTACCAACTACTTCTAACTACACAAAGTAGCATTACTATGCGTGGTATGCGACACAACCAAACTGTATCACGGTGAAATCACATCCTTTATAAAATTACTCAACTAAAAACGTAGGTCGATTAAATTCGAATAACTTAATTCATATAACCATTGTGTTCAAAGTTCATGGGTTATGTGTAATAAATGCAACTAGATATTATAACAAACTATTAACATAAATTACAATTCAGACATTAAACGACTGTATGCTTCTCGTAGTTTATTTGAACTGATAAAATGTCATTGAGCTATGTATTCCAGTTGTTATCGATTTTTGTAGGTGCATGCCATACAAATGCATTGCCTTAATGGTTAATTATATCGATCACCTTATCATGTGATGGTCAGATTTTAGTTATGAATTAACACGGAATACATATAATAAACATAAGCTAATAATCATTACATACACAACAATAACTGATTTGTATTGTTTACAGAAAGTAGTCTGCATGTTTAAAAAGAACCCAGCAACTTCTGACTAAGTGACATAAACACGAGCATATCACATTCATTTACGTAAATGAATATTATGTCTATATTTTCTATATCTTTAATCTATTCTCTTATTGCTAAACGACTTCAGTGTGGATCGTTCGGTATTATTTAAGATGGGCATTATATCCTATGCTGTTGTCCTACTAATCAGTTTGTTTGTTCTTGGTATAGCTACGAAGTAATTCCTGAAGGATGAAGTTATCCCCAACGCATTCAGTGTTCGATAAGTTACTGTGTTCTGCATTCTATACCATTTGATTTGTGAGTGTTACATATTAGTTTAATTTTCATTTAAGACTCCATTTCAAATATCTGAAGTTATCAGAAATTGTCCACTACGTTCATTTCAGTCTAGTACATGTCTACGGATCGGATGAAATATACACTAATAAACGAAATCTAGAATGTAAAGTACACTAATACAAAGCGCTCATCCACTAAATGAACGGAGAACATTGCGAGTATCTTCACTGACTCTGAAACTGATGAGTAAGAGGTGAACTGAAACGCTACACCTTGAATTTCACTACGAAAACTGATATCATTATTTTGTTTTCTCGTTCCTGCTAAACTATACTTAAGGGACAAAGATAAATATCACTAGTTGTTTTATTTATTTATTCAGTAGGTATACTTTCTTAAACATCATTGTTTATTCCCTTAACCAAGTTGTTTGTTTGCTACAGTTACTTCCTGTTTGAATTAATGCAAACGGATCTACACAAAATTATTGTTTCTCCACAACCTTTATCTTTAGATCATGTGAAAATTTTTGTGTACCAAATATTACGAGGTGAGTCGATTAATGACTTTCCATGTTAATTCGTCAGTATTTAAGAGTCAATAATTCATTCATACTGTTTGATTGCATTACACATAGAATGTTAACTCATCACAAATTATTTCACTTCGTGAATCAATTATTCGGTTATCATGCTGGAGGCCATCAATGTAACCTAGTAATCGTACTTTACTATAGATGAGTATTCTAGTATCTCATATACTCTTAATATAAGTGTTAGTTGGTTGGAGGTTGTCTGCAGGAAATCCCGTTCAATTTGGGGTTCGCTCTAGTTAGCACACGTCAGCAACCCGTACATAATGTCTTACGGGTAGTGTTCGAATCCTACCTGTCCCGTCATGTATAATCGAGTACGGGCTAATGTCATATTTACGTAGTCCTACTTACTGTTAAAAACTTTATAATCAAGTAGGAACGTGTGTATTGGCTTTAATTAACATTGGTTTGCTTACTACAGATCATACGTCACATTGAAAATATCCGAATTTTCATTTATGTATCAGACTGACTAGATCTATGAAATCTTTACTTAATAACGTTTTATTTTCAGTATTTTCCAAATCACTAAGTTAAAAAATTATGAGAGAATAAGATATAGGGTCATCCAACGAAAGACGTAGTTAGGAGGGATTTTGTCAACAGCAGCATCTATTATTGTTTCTAATGGGTCCCTACAAAAGCTAACATAACTTAAAATTCCTCATTTGTTTAGTTTTCTGTTCCGTTGTTTTTCTGTTCTAATATATTCGTTACTAACTTCGTGATAGTGTCGCTAAGGTGTTAGGGTGGGGTGACATACAACCAGATTTCTATACTAAAACCATGCCCAGTTTTCATTCATCTTGATCTGTTGTTTTGGTATCGAAATAAGAATATGTTATGATAACTTAATTAAACCTGGATACTTTTGCAATTAGTGGCTCTTAATTTATTGATGACTGCGAAGATAATATAATGAAGTAGATTTACGTGTTGACGTTATGTATAACGTCCTCAGTGTTCAGTAGATGTGATACAGCCAGCATTTTCGGCCACTATACTGTTCTCTTAGTGGGTAGGTGATGCATACCAAAGCATAGTTTTCAATAAACTTTCTATTTCAAGCTCTAACTTTCGTTATGTATTTTTTATCAGACATGTTGGTCTGTACTGTAATGAACTGTTTGCACTAGACAGTAGATATCTCGAGACGCTTGACATGAACTGTGAACTGAAAATTTCACTCTAATGTGCAACACACTCAATGAATGGAAAACATGGTTGACAACACACACTTAATATTATAAACGTCATGGTTAACATTAACTTTCTCTCAACCTATGACGCTTAAGTAGGTCACTCTTTGTAGCTAATATTTACGAAAGCCGTTTCAACTGAATTCAAATGTGTAGATATAACAAGAAGATGGGTTTGTTTTAAACAGTAGTAGTTATGATGATCTTGTACTTTGCATTAATTGTAGATTCCTATGCACTTTTCTTAACAGTGAAAAGAGTTCAAAATTCATTAATTTTATTATCTATGAAGTTTATTTACATGAAGGTCACATTAGTTCCTCTGTTATTTACTTTCTAGACATACTACAGTCTTCACGCTTATTGTATATTATTTATTCATGTTTAGTTATTAATTTAATTTTATATAAGATCATGTTTTATGATCATATGTACACATACATATGATTTCAATAATAACATGCTGTAAAAATCTGAATCGCAAATGTGTCATTTTAGACATTTTAGGTTTTTTTTTTTAATATCATTAAGTAACGATTACTATCTCAGTTATCGAATTGGGTATAGTTCATAATCCAGTGCATGTAACTAAAACTTTTTCAAGACTGACTATATATACAGTCAAAATTAATTGGCGTATATCAGGATCCTCCCCCTCACCAAAGTAGAGAATATCTTTCTATTTTTTATGTATATAGTGACTTCCAACTTAAGTGTTTATGCAATTTTTAAGAACAAGCAATATTTTCTAAAATGTGGATTGTGTTTAGTTTGTCATCCGAGGTAAATTAATCCTCGGTGAATTAATGCAACTAGTCAGATTTTATTATTTCAATGGAACTCGTAGTATGAAGTTTCGTATGATGGGTTGATTTTGACCCTACAACACTATAGTGAGAGTGTGCATTTATGGTTGAACCCAAATTTTCCGATCTTTAGTCTAGTTCTCAACCTCGCAACTACTGATTTGACACCGCATGATTTACACTCCTAAATCCAATCAATTTACACAATTCAAAGGAGTCGTGTGATCTGAAGAAACAACTGTTCAGTGCCTCCCGTTTGTCCTATCGATGAATGCAATCATAACAATCTGAAATATGAATATACATTACTTCTTTTCGTTTCACAGATAAAATTATGTTTCCTTTTTAGATTCTGTATCAGCTTTTTTTCACAATAATATACCTTAATTGAAAATGTAATCTATTTTGTTTGCTTCAATTTTCCTTTAATTATTTACTTATATCTAGGGTTAAAATATCTCCATTCTGCTCGAATTATACATCGTGACATTAAACCAGGAAATATGTTGGTTAATTCTAACTGCTTGTTAAAGGTAAGCAGCAACGACAATCTCTTTCAATCAATCAGTCATTAACAACAGTAAACCTGGTATATGCACCTATAGGTCCAAGTTGCCATACCCATCAGCACTAGGGCATGGTCAGAATCCAAACTCGTCCCTCAGAATGAGCGGCAGTACTCTTCGGATCCTCCCCAACGGTATTTGATGCCGACGTGGTCTATTAGTGTCTGTTACCAGGTTAAGTAATGTCTCTCTTTATGCTTAAAGTCTATAGTAGCTGTAAATAGGCGGTAGTTTGAACATAATTACATCAGATAGTTTTCCCTTGACTGTTTGTTAGGCTGGGATGCTGAACGAGTTACTTGAGTGTTTTTCAGCTTGATTTAGTCTGCCTACGTGAGCATCGAAATCCCCTTCTGTGATTGTGTCTGAGAGAAAGTTAGGGGGGAGGCATGAGAAGTAAAAGTAGTAGAAACACAAGAAGGAGAAAGAGTTTGATCTTAAACAAGGTAATCTTGAGTGCTATTATAAGAATGAGAGCGGTTATCACTTCCCTGTTGCCCACACCGTGTGAGAGTTCTTCTTGAGATAACAAGAAATGAAAATGGATTAGAGGTGGTTTTGACAACCCAAATGTGTAACCACAGTGCCCAAGAGACAACTGCTTGAGGTCGGCCACCAACGACGTTCCCGAGAGAGGTTTTTATTGTGTTAGCTCTGTACTTGTTAAGGCCTTACCGACGGAGACGGAAATCTGTGGAGTAAGGTGAAGTGTGGGTTTTTAGAGCCGACATTTTCTAACCTCACTCCTCCTTTGTGGGAAAACAGCTTTGCTGTTACGCTGGTTGTCCAGAAGAAATACCTTACTACAGCCACGCCTCACACAAGTCGGCAGCACGGCTTCGCCATCAGACCATAGGTTTGTTGCTTTTAGTCTTAACGGTTCTCAGCTAACCTTCCTGGAATGGTAGGACCTGAAGTAACAGTTGTCTCAACCAGTATGGCTCGACATGTCCACCACAAGAGGCAAGCCCAACCACCACTTCACGGTAGCAGCAGCGAATGGGTGACAATCTCTTTACCAATAGTACAACAATGAATTTCGTTGGGTGTTGGTGATGTTGACAATGTATGTTTTTTTAACGAAAGTGTATTATTCATATGTGCAACCACTTAAATAAACAGCTGTTTAATAAATACAGATGTAATCTTGTTTCCGATGGAGTGGTGTTTGTGGGGACTTTTGAAAGCTGTGGTTCACATCATGGACTGCCTACTAGAAATCTATAGAAAACTAGCAATCATTGAACACCCGTTTTGTTTTAACATAAAACTCTTCAGTAATGAGAACTCATGACAACAGGTATCAAACGCAGGCTCTTTAGGTATCATGGCAAGCTATTAGCTTTGGCTACAAATTACTGTCTCCTGCTTAGAGATTAAGCTCTTTATGGGACCTAGTTATCCTCGACGTCGTGGATGGTACACCTAGGGACCACAACACCTAGGTGAAACAATTGTCCAGTACTTCATGGTATTTATTGGTTTTCTACCCACATTCAGCTAATGATGTAAACGACAAAATTACTTTTAGTAAGTTTTGCCAAAGCTTTTCTTGCTCTTTAAATGAAATGATATTTTTAGTTGATTGAATACGTCACAGATTGATATTGACAGGGTATCACTAAAAACTACAGAGTACTGGACGACCCTTTTGTCCTAGTACGGGACTTCTCAGCAGTGTGCACTTTACATCCCGCCTGCAGCAGAGGAACTCCGTAATAGGACGAAACGGCTGTCCAGTACTCCTTGGTTTTCAGTTATACCCTGCCAAAACTAATCTATGACGTATTTAATCAACCAAAAGTACCAATCTCCACAAACCATCTCATTCCAATTAAGTAATATTTATAATTTATTTTATTATAGATATGTGATTTTGGTTTGGCACGAATTGATGATCCATTTGGAGAGGCTGTTCTTACTCAAGAAGTTGTTACACAATATTATAGATCACCGGAATTGCTTATGGAAGCAACTCGTTATTCATATGCTGTGGATATTTGGAGTGTTGGATGTACATTTGCTGAACTATTAGGTCGACGTATTTTATTTCCAGCAAGTGAAATAAGTTGATTTTATTTCTCTAGCTGATGTTACTTATTTACCAGGAACAGATTCGTGTGTAGCTGGTTTTGAGTAATAATTCGTTAGGTGATATTAGTATACTAACCTGAACGGCAGTCAAATTTTCAGATCTTATTGATCAATAAGTCACTGCCTCATTGTCTACTGATAATTTTATTCTTTCATTCTGATAATCGTATGTCGTTAATAAAATCGGATCACTACCTGTATATGAACCATTGAACTAGTGGTTAGGGTATTGGACTTTCAACTTGCAGATCTCTCACCACCTATTTCAGTTTGGGCAGCTTATTAGTAACACTAGCTATTGAACATAATGTTTAGTATAGAGTCGATTATACAAATCTGTACTTGAAAGCGAGCTACATTATTTCTTATATTATTATTATCTAGTGTGTCGGTCATCTGATTCATGATGATAAGACGTTGTGAAATTGTATCGCACACACACATAATAATTAGCAATTATTATTCTGCACTAGCAAAATCCTTGTTGGCAAGATAATCTCGTTAAATACGTCATCTCGATTTTAGTTCCTCATAGTTGTTATACTCTTATCGTCCTATTGTAGTTTTATTGGGAGGGAATCATCCTCCTAACTTATGTATAATTTCCTCAAGGTTTTAATTTTCAGCCACTAAGTTTCAGGTGCATATCCGGCCCCATCTATTTCATTTTAGGTGGTCAGGTAGTATTACTTGTTCTCACATATCTAAAGTTTAGCGCAAAGTCGACTACATGAATCTGTACTTGATAAATTTAAAGCTTAAACTTTGATCATCCGAAAATATGCTTCGCTTTCTCTTGTAGCCATATTGAAACGAAAGAATCGTTCAAGTAAAATTTCAATGGGTAGTAATACAGTTTAATCTAAATATATTGTTGTATGTTTATACACTTATCTTCATAATATTCCATTTTCTCTGTTGTTATAATCTCTCATACATAAGTTCAAGAGATAATGATGTAAACTACTTTTCTCGCTTCCCTTATTGAATTATTGACCAAATAATCTTAGTCATCATCGAAGTCGTTCGCTCTGTTATTATTAATAATTTTGTGTTGTTTCATGTCAGATAAATAGTTCATGTTCTATCAGATCTGTACATGGTTTTCTTCTTTAAGTTTATATGTTTATTTATTTCTCCCCAATCATTTGTACATACATATATGTAAGTACACGTACATAGACATACCACTGCAAAATAGGGGAAAACTACTACTTAACATTTCTTCTGGTGGTGTGTTTTTCGAAATGATTGTTACAGAAATACCTTTTTTTTCATTTCTCTTAGGTTTTAGATGATGTGAAGAAAATTAAGTGTAGGGTTTCTCGTTATTTACTTGTAACCACATAACATCGAAATTTAGTGTTCACAATGTCGAGTTACTTTGACTAATGACTACATTGCAACTTTGTCTGTTGTTACAAAGGACTAAACAAACACGACATCGGTCACTCCTCAACAGTGTGTCTCAGTCATAAAGGACATTAGTTGCAGTCTGAATAGCTCAGTGGCAACACCACCGAATATGGAACTGACGTAGTTCCGAATACCACGGAGAACACTGGTTCCCTAATGAATAGAAGTAGATCCTGTAGGCGAGTGCTAAATAGCACTGCTCAACCACGTGAATGAAGAGATAATGTTAGGTTCTATGATTGTCTTGATATCAGAAAGTTATTGTTAATGGAAATAAAAAGATCAAACTCTTTCCCGAATTCATCGATACGAAAAATGCTTAGTTGACTGTTGTTATTATTTATGTAAAAAACAGGCCACCCTCCAAATTGTAATTACAAATGCTTGAAGTGGATAATTTATGCGTACATCGATTTAGCATCTGCTAAAATACCATTATTGTTACAGAATGCTTAGTCGGGCTTTAAAAACAGCTAATCTGTAACACTATATAATGATGGATAGTGGTTGAGGCACTGGATTCTCAGTCATTAATTTGAGGTTTTGAACGTCGCTTCGACTAATTTACCTTTTCTTTAGGCCTTTTCCTTTAGAGTGTGACTTAAAACCAAGCGTACGAATGCACACCCGGAAATGGTGATTAATGTCCATCTCTCTTGTCAACAGGTGTGTATGCCATACACCTGTTGCACTTTACTTCAAAAATGTATGATAATAACATAGCATTGGCGGTAATTGGATATTGACTTTGAGTTTAGATATCCGTAATTTCACAAGCGTATAAAATTTAATCGATTTTCTCCATATGAATTGAAAGTGGATCACGCTCATCCGAATTTTTCTGAATATTACCTTCAACATTTCACCAATATTCACCATTTAGTTATTTCACTCACTGCATTATTTTATCAATCTATTGTGTCGTCATAAAAATGATTAAGATAGATCTAAAAGCGTTTTATGGTCGATTTCTGACTTGTATTTTTGGATGAATACGTCTGGTAACAATGATCCAAATGAAGAAACGTAAAAATGTGTATCCTATTATAAGCTCATTTTTACCATAAAAAGCTATTATTTCAAGAATTATTGAGTGTACTTTGAGTGAAATGATACGTGTGTATGTGTTAAGTTAGCTAACCTATAAAACACGTAAATATGTGACTAAATGAACTATATGGTAAAGTTTACAAAAGTCACACAGTTGTTCAAATTTGGATGTAGTACTAATGTTATTCAGTGACTTCGTTTGAGCCTTAATACGTTAAAGAATGTGAATTTCTATTTGATCGTCATTTATTTAGTTACATGTTTCAAATGGAGTTGCACTTTCGTCTTGTAGTACATTCCACAAAAGAAAAACATACAGTTCCTGTTTCTTTTTGCGATTATTGTTATAATAATAATTAGTGCTACTAATTTAAATTCGAGCTTTGCTTTAGTAGTGTAAGGCTTAGTGATACTACTTGGGTGAAGCAGCGTTTAAACCCAATGTTCGGAAATATGGTATTTTAATAATCACTATTTATTGATCACTAAATAGTGGATAATGACATTTGTCTAGTTCTTAATGCAGGATCGAATCACGTCGACCAAGTTAAAATGTGACCAGAGACTCGAGGTTACGTGTACCTTATCTTAGTGTTGAGTGGTTGTAAGTAGTCATCAGGATACTCTGTTTGACTCTAGGTTTCACTCAAGTCGGGTGATAATCACCAAGTGTTATCAGATATGTTGCTTCACTGTATAGCCCCTTAAAAAAGTATATAAAACGAATCTCAGTATTAACTTTTATCTAACTCGCTTTTTTATAATATTTATCTTTTTATCGTAGGCCCGAAGTCCTTTAGAACAATTGGAATTAATTATTAATCTTACTGGAAGTCCTAGTCCTGGTGATTTAGAAAGCTGTCATCCGGATGCGTGCTGTTTTGTACTTTCATCAAGATTACGTGATCCGAATCTTTCTATTCTTTATGCTCTTACACCTGACGTAAATGAATTAACTGTCCATCTGCTGGGTAGTATGCTCAAATTCAATCCAGTTAGTTAATTACCTTTTTGAGTCTGCATGTTGCAGTGAAAATCTTTTTTTTTGAATCGTTTTCCTGTATTCACTTTACATTTAACTGCATTCTTATTGATTAAGAAATTGACAGGACATTATGTATGACGCATTTAATATTACTACGCTACTGAATGTTTAATGCCTGATACTTTATGAGCATGCAGTTATTTCAATAAGCTTCAAGTTGACTTAGTGCCGTGAAACATAGTTAATGACAGGGGAAGACGAGTAATGTGTAGCTATTTGATAGTGGTTCTTCGAAGTTTTTCTAGCATAACTTGGAGCACTGTTGAAATAAAATCGGTTGATGGGGTTGTGAATTTCACCAACTACAGTGGACAGACGTTACGTACGCCTAACTATCGTCTCAACATGCAATGCTGTTTAGAGTAAGAAAAAGTTGGGAGAAAAACAACAGACAGCGTCACTTCAAAATATGATTAGTCGTTGGTCTGAGCTATATTAAGTGCAGACTACTTGGTTTCCGCGGGATAACCGTGATCATTATTTGGAAACTGGATGACATGGCTCACAGTCGGTCACACTGTAGCAGATACATTCACACATCCTGTAGATAGTGAGTTTCAGCATTTCTTCATGTATATTTTTTCAGTATGTCTTCTCGAGCCGTTTTCTGAATATTTAGTCTTTCTAGCTATCATTTCTACCACACTATTTCGGTCCTCGCCATACTAATTTGATAGGGCAGTTTGGTCCAACGCACATTTTGTTAGGCATCATAGACGTACATCTCCAAGATTTCAAACTGGTTAACAAAAAAATTAGATGGCATGCAAGCAATCGTAGCCTTTAAAAGAATGAAAGCATCTAGCGTTATAAAACATTTATCGAAAAATGTCTGAAAATTGAGTAACTTTCACCTTTTGAAATAACCTTGAATTTCACGCAGACAATCCATAATAAAATAAACCGGTACTTTTTCTTCTCTCTCATTCAGTAAAAAATTATTTTATTAAACTGCGTGTAGGGTTGCTTTTCTAAAACAGTATAATCGCCAATTGAAAGACATACAATAAACATTGTTTACTATTCTGACATACAAAGGGATAGAGATTCGCACTTGTGATACCGGTTAGTAGTGTATCGATCAGCCTTAGGCGAATGACGCATTTTTAGACACGTCTGTTAGTTATTTAATATAACAGGCCTGTCTATGATTATAGGTCTATGCAACTAACCTCCATATGTACCTGTTCATCACACTTAGATTCTGTTTCATTTAGATGAGTTGTCTCTTCCTCATCAAGATGAAATTCCTATTGGGGATATATATATATATATATATATATATATTCCCTTATCATTTTGTATCTAAAGCTCATCTAAGCAATCTGTTATTATTATTATTATTATTATTATTATTATTATTATTATTATTATTATTATTATTATTACTTCCGTGATATCACAGCATAAACATATTCACATTTCAGACTAAACAACTATTACTACAGGGAATAGTTCTTATAGTAATATGCTACTTACGACAACTATATAAGCTCAAACTTTAGTTTTCGTAGTTAGATCTGTTTAACATAGTGATATAATTATGATGAATTTATGTAGCGTTAAGTGCACAGAACCATAGAAGTATCGTTTTTTGCAAGAATCGTACATTTGTCAACTCATTGAAGTTACCCTAGATATAACAGGATAGGACACTGCTGGTTTTTAGACACTTTATAGATTTTACACCGAAGATAACACATGGTAGAATGCTATGATGGTTAAAAAGAACTGTAAGTTAGAACGTAAGGGTATCAGTCTCTTAAGTCAGTTATCTATCTTCGCTGTTCTGTGATATGACTGATGCTTGACAGAGCACCTCCAGCTAGCAGTGTCTGTCAAAAAATAACAAGGTCAGTATTATTATTAAAATGATATAAATCATCTGGAACTAAACATGTGATGGGTTTAATGTTTTAATAAATTTCCTAAAGTTGTCAGTTCTCTGTAAAGACTTATGTCAGTCAGATAAAGATAACGTGGTTTTCATATGTCGCTTAATCCGACTTCGTAAAAACACTGAGTTCAATTGACTTACAGAATTTCTCTAGGTGCTAAACACTAGGTTACATATATGATAACCTTGTGCAATTGTGCATAATGTCCTTAGTCCTTCATGTATCACTGAAGTTTGAAATTGTGAGATGACTGGAGTCATCCGTAACTGTCTGTTACAGACATGACCAGTTCAATGCAGCCCGGTAGGGTAGATGGAAAATACAAACGTAGTGGGAAATTTTTCTTGGTACGTAATCCTTATTAAACATCACACTACATTATTCAATATTCACTAAGTAAACGGACATACGACCGAAGACACTAGGTATGACATGTATAGTGGACATTGAAGACGTTTCAAAGAACCTCAACTCAACTAATTGTGGTGTCACGAATGACTGCCCAATGTTTAAAATTCTTGCGCTTTTCAATCTCTGGGCGTACATGCACCTAGTATTACTTTCCTGTTCGTAACTTTCTCGCTTTGGTCTTTTGTCACTGAAGTGAAATATATTTGAGCAAATTCGAACTGACGAAGAGCAATAAAATCAACAATCTATGGTAGCCTACTAAAAGAATTCACTTTATATAAGCATCACCTTTTAGCTAAGTAGATCTCGGTTTAATGGTTTACTTATATCTTGAAGTTTCTTTATTATTTAATTTTTCTGTTGACGATGAAGTCAGTTTATAGATTTTAGAGCAAGGATATTTAACGTATTAATCTTCAGTGTTAAAACTCATCATTTGTTAAGTTTTAGTAATACAATTTTCACTCGAGCTGAAAAATGACACATTACTGGATACCTAAATTGTGCTAAAATAATTTAGACAGATTAACATAACTAATGTGAATATATGGATTGTAGTAAACAAATCTAGATCGTTCATTTTGTCCCAATTTGAAGGTTTTCAGCTGGAAATACAGGTATCTTAATGTTGTTGTTCACATTGAAACTGGAACCCAGTTATCCACCGTGCTACCGAGTTCAAATATCTACTAACTATTTCACGGTCAATTTATTCAAAAAATCGTTACAAAATGTTTGCACCTAGGAAATCCGCTTAAGATTGATCAAATTCTATCCTCAGTATTAACAATACGATAATTCAACCGTTCCTAATATAGTTATTTATCGTACATGTTTGTTCTCACTTTTAGCGTCAGCGTATATCTGCTGCGGATGCATTAAATCATCCTTTTCTAGAAGAAGCACGCTTACGTTATCATTCATGTATGTGTTCTTGTTGTCATGATATCTCATCGAATTCCGGTAGCGATGGTGTTCAGACAAGTGGATTCTGCTGTGCACCTTCACCATCAGCTTCATCGTCATGTGCTTCATCTTCGACACCATCATCAGATTCAATACAAAGTGGTAATGGTAAATGTTCAATAAGCAGATATGAAGCAAAGACTGCTGCTAATGCTGTACCATCGTCTGGAAGTAGTAATAATCATTCAACATTTTGTTCTACTGGTGGTACGGCTAGACGACGTTATTTTCATGATCTTGATCCGATTTGTTCGGTTTTACTCCCATTTGATTTGGATTCAGGATTTCGTCGTCTGTCAGATGCTAAACGTAGGTTTCCTTTTTCAGTTAAAACAAAATGCGCTTAACTAAATGTCATTACTAAGTGATTATTTTATGCTACATAGTTATGGCTTACTACTTCATCCTAATTTGTGGTCCCTCAGCTATACGTGCCATATACCGTTTCACACACGAGATCAAATTTATCAGCTAATGGTTTCACTTTAGGTACTGATAGCCTCAACATTGATTTCTCAGTACAATTTTAGGAGACCTAAGATAACACTTTGCAAAGTCTTATTTCTAGTACTTGTGGAAGAAGTCGAAGACAAAATGGCGATTGTTAGTGCGAATTTATGAACTATTAGAAAGTGAAAAAGTAGGTTGAATATTTACAGAGCGATCTCAAGTTCTGTTAGGGAGTTGTTATTTGTCACCTCCCGATTGTTCACCTCTCTAATGAATAACTGATCCCAAAAAACCTAAAGATCTTGATTAGGAGGTGGGGTGGTCTTGGTGACAATGGCAATCAAAAGTCTAAAAGACAACTATTTTAGGTTGGTGATGATCATTTGTAAGTAGTTATTGACCTTTTAATTCAGTATTTTTTAGACCTTGCTGATGGAATGGTATTTTTATGGTCGACCTTAGCTAACTACTTCTTTTCATTGTGAGAAGACGGTTTCCCATACTGCGAATGAATACTTCTTACTGGAGTACCTGAAAATGAAACTGGAATAGTGATGTTTCAGGCAATATAGGTTGATTTAGCTGTCACATTATGCCACTTAGACCGACCATTCAGGGTAGCCCCTACTATCGAATATAAGCTTATTAACGAATACGGTGGTCTGTGTCACTGAGCAACATCATCTGATACCATCAGTAAGTTATTGAATCATTCTCGATATTCGCGTTGTGCGCTACCAGTCAAAGCCCACTAGGGCTTCAGTTATTTATGAAACTGGTTACTGGTGAGTATGTGATTTATACGATTATGAAGGTATGGAGTTTACTAATAATTTGTATTAGCAAAACCATATAGTGTTATATAATATTTTATTTCATAACTCATCTGGATTTTCATCAGATTTTACCAATACCATGTCAGTAAGATTCTGTGTAGCTTCAACGTTTACAGAAGCTTGATACTAAGTGTAAGAATAAATTCAAAACGATCGATATTACGAAAGTTTAATTTCAGACGTTATTTTCACTTTGTCTGTTCGAATATAGAGAGAACATCTCAGCTAAGGAAAATAGAGGTATCTCTAAGTAGTGGTTAGCAGAATCAGAGTTTCTTCTACTTGTCAAGTTGAAGAACACTCATGTTATATACGAAATCATATTCTTTGTCCGGAACTAATATCTTCCGAGTCATTGGTTCTTCTGGTACTCGAATCACAGAGGCAATTTCGGTGATTAATACATTCAGCTTTCAAGTAACAGGTGAAAAGTTCGAAACCCTATCCGTCATCTTGGCGCCTAGGCAGTATCAGTAGCATTCATGTATAAACATATAGTATGACCTATAGGAGATTTCACGAATCTGTGGTTAGCAGTAAATAAGTTACAGTTCCTACATATATATGCAGACGGATTTGGGTGTAATACTTCTCATTAAAACATTTATATAGAGCCACAAGATTTATGAATGAGGGAGAATGTGGCTTACTTATCAAATATAGATCCATGTATACGGTTTTGAGTTGCACATTATTTGTGAGGGCCAGTAATACCACTTGATATCTCAACACGAATCGGGTGGAGTTCGTTTGAAACCCATTAATTAAAAGTCGAACGCTTTAGCCACGAAAATGTCTCTAAACATTTGAATTAACCACCGACTATTCGATTTTTCTAATGAAATCGAATGTTTGTTTATTTACATGAATAATGACAATAGCTATTCAGATTGTTGTTAAGTTATTCGAATGTATTGAGTCGAGTATATCTGAATTCTAGCTCTTGTAATGATTCCCTTTACATGGGAATGTCCCGGATAACCACAGTCATGAATAATTTTCATTGTCTATTTTAACTTGTATTTTTTTGAACTAATCTTCACAGGTGTCTTGTGGGATAGTATACAAGAATATTATCGTCGAGATGATCGTTTAACAAGGGTTGTACTCAATAGAAACGCTGCAAACTATAGCAACTTTATTAAGTAAGTTTTTTTACCCTCTTTGCACTGTTGGATAATATATATTTCGATATTGATTTTTTATGTAATAATTCAATTTGAGAAAATTTTTCTTATTATCAGATTGGAAGTAATACGTTTGGAAACTGGCAAGTGATGCCACTAGTTGGTCTAAGTTACCCCGTTAGCGATCAAGATGTATACCAAATTAGTGGTAATATAATCCATAGTAAAGAGATTGAGTTTAAAAAATATGACTCAAGAAGAAAGAATACATTCTTAGGAGGGAAGGTATAAAATAGAGTAAAGGAAGACGATGAGTGAATACATATGCACCATTGTGACTGAGTTTGAACCATATCACCTTACATCTCCAACATCTAGTTTCTGTAATTGTGCGGTCATCAACTAGGTACTTTGTATTTACAAACATCGTGCACACTAACAGTCAGGAGCTGTATGGACTGATATATATATATATATATATATATATATATATATATATATATATATATATATATATATATATATATATATATATATATATATATATATATATACAGAGAGAGGACATATCTTGTCTAGTAATTAATAGACAGTTACTTTTTCCAACGACATATGCACACGAACGGCAGACATCTTTGTCTGATATGTGTTTCTTAAGAAGAGAAATACGAATTTTGATATTCCTGCCGTTATTTTACATTGCATGGTGTGACTGAAACTTGTCATAGGTGCATACAATTATGCATGATATCTAAGTGTGCATGTTTTTGTTTATATTCTGAAAATAATTTGACTAACTGTAACTATGTATAAGCTGCCGGTGCACTATCTATTCAAAACTTGTTATTAAAGTGTACTTAATTTAAGGTAGGTAAATGTTGTACAAACTAGTGTATGAAGTAATATTAACAATCTTGATCTTAGATGTAGCGGTTGTATAAATAACACTCCCAGGGGATGAACTTTATTGTTAGTAACATACTAATATAAACTGAGCATCAAGGCCTTGCGTTAACTGAATATCAGGGTAGGTATTAGTTAAGGGACGAAGTTAGCTACCTTCCAACCATTTTAAACCTTCTTCATACGTCTCATTCTGTCACCTGAATCCAAGGCAACTGGGTCTTCAAAGATTTAATTGTTTTTTTCGAAAAGATTAATGATTAAACTTGTAACTTTAATGTCATTACTACAACAAACTTTACTAGAAGGATCTTACATATTTAGATTCCTATTTGACAACGAGAAGTAATCCGTTATCCATCTTTAAAGGCTAGATGGTGAACGTAATCAATGATGCACTGAATAAAATTCTATGAGTACTTATAGAGAAGGGTTCTTTTCACCCAGGTTCATCATCAGTAATCTGAAATCACAATACTGACAAGAATTCTGTTTTGTGAACAAAAGGGAAATGGCAACAGAAATATTAAAAAAAACAGACGATTATTATCTCCAAGAAGGGAGTTTTGATCAAAAGAGTCCTGAATTCTTCTCTGTAGTAGAGAATTCTCCTAGAAATAGTCAAAGATAAATTAAATCTGATGGCACCATGGTGTACATTTACCAGTTCATTCATTCATGTGGAGCAAGTTATATTGGCCGCATAAGGCTCCCAGTTTTGAATGAAAATTCGGACGACACTCTACGGTGACTGTCTAAAGGTGGTTGCAAATCAGCTAACACTAAACCGTTGATCAACACTGATCGTGTACTACCACCTGAATCACCTTTTAAGTTCATCTACAAAACTAAAAGGGTTGGCACCTAAAGAGTCTGAATTAGAAATTTTGGTAATCCTTAGGCTTCAGTATTCATCAATTCACTCTCGTTCAAATGCAGCATGTCAGGTCATGTTTCTACTATGTTCTTAGCACCTCTTCCAATCTATCAATTATTATCACTACTTATCACATTGGTATGTTCATTCGTTATAGATTGATCTCTGTTGGGTACTATGGAACACCAGGGAGCATTTAATAGCTGATTCACCCTACGATTAGATTACTTAGTATTGCACACCCTTGAATCTTAGAGCTTCAGATATCACAGCGAATATATGCAAACCACTACCACTTGTGTCAAATGTGAAAATAATATTCCCGTCAGGAAGTGGAGCCTGTAGATTGTGTGCCTTTGAGGATCGGGCAAAAAGAGGAACGAGCAAAAAAGGCGAACCGACGAACCAGTAAGCAATTACGTTTAGTAATATAAGTAGTTGACAACAATAAGTCATGATGCATAAATATGATATGATGGCAATCTGACAATGTAAACTAGAAATTGATAGAATAAGAATTTCAAATGTGTTATAAATGAGCTTTACAAAATACACTAGTGAAACATTGATATATTTCTGTTTTTTTTGTGCATAAAGTGTCGTATTAAAATATTTGATGTTTTATGGCTTAACAGCAAGAATATTTTAACGAACAATAATTTTCGAAATTTTTGTCATTATACTTATAAATAAACACCGCGTTACATCGGACAGACTATCAAAGTATCTAAGTAAACATAGTTGAACTAATCAGTGGTGTGGATTCAAAATAGTGGGTTTCACTTAGATTATGTGTAAATAGCCTCGAAATTGTCATTTTATTACAAATTTTGAGTAAATCTGAGATGTGTTTAGCAGAGAAAACGGAAACACGCGTTTTATCATAATTAAAATTCACCGACCCTACATCTCAGTGTTGATGTGGTCGTATTGATACTGGTAGATGCCTTTTTAAACTCAACATATGGTGATTAAGGCGTTGAAATTTTTATGCAAAAGTTACTAGTTTTAATTCCCAATGAGAGGACATTAACACTTGGATGCCGACACATTTAGCTTAGAAATTTCAGATATGACGAGATATGGGTGAATTCCATTATCAGCATTATTTAAATTTAACTAACGAAGTTTATATGCTTACTCTGATATTCTGCGTAATGTAACACGATGTTCATGAATTTATTTCTCCAGTGCCCTAAGAAGTTATCGAAATCAGTAGCTCATTAAAATGTTCTTTTTTTTTTAACTGTAAGAAGCAATTCTACTAATATACTACCTAATTAGTATCTAACCTTATACCTCTCCCCACTTCACTTCTTTTACAGTTCGTCAGTTGCACAAGCCAAAGAAATTCCCGCTAGTCATCGTTGGCATTAATTAATGAAACAGGTTATTCGAAGTTTGTTAAAACATTTGTATTGAAGCAATATGTTATCATTTTTAATATGTTTAGTGGTCCAGAAATTGTCTTCCAAGCGTTTAGAGAAAATAAGTCAATATGTAAAAAGATAGTTCTTTTGTCTGCTGCCACTTATCTCTGACCTTCAGTTTCTATATCGATTGTCAGTGAATGCAATACCAATACAAAATTCGTCATATTCTGGGAAATATCCCGTTCTATTAACTGGCATAAACATCTATGTGTATTCGATCGGATGTGTAATTAATCACTTTTATTGTTTATTATACAACGTTATTATTGTAGTTAACATTCTTACTTCTAAATTTGTCGTATTTGTTTTATTACTTCTTTACATGAATAACAGTGTTATTGTATTATTATTGTTTAATGTATTTTGTCCTCGTTGTTTTTATCATTTTAATTGTCTGAGGGTGTCTTTGTGCAATTGTATTCTTTTTTTACAATTCTGTGTAATAGGGTTGATTGTGTGTATGAGAACGCACGCGTTTCAAATAGTTTTTGTGCTTTCTTATAAACTCCTTATTCCACCACCCTCTATCATGTCATCGGTATCTTCACCATAATCACCATTTGTTCTTTGTGTTTTTTCTTTATCAACATAGTCATGTGATTTCATTCTCTTGTTTTCAATTAGTTCTAGATGTTACACACACAAACTGACGCACTCTTTTATTGTAATTGCTTACTTATCTTTTCTATGGTTGAATTTTTGCTGTAGGCTTTATTACAATTTATCATTTAGCGATGCCTAAAGGGCTTTCGTTACTTGTCCCCCCCCCTACGATCCATAATAACATTAATACAAATGAGTCTGTGTGGCCCCATTCTTCTTATGTCAAGCTAGTCTAGTAGCTATTCATACATTACTGCCTTTCTTTATCAGTGTGTAGGGTACGTGTAGGTGAGAATTATGTAATCCTAATCTCAAATCTACATTTACACTCTCTTCTACATTAGTATTGTTATTTTATGAAGATATTGAAATTTCTGTTGCTTTCCGTCTGTGTCTCTGAGTGTAAATATTGTTTTAGGCAAGAATCGCTGTGTGTGCCTCATGTGGATATTTCATAGCTCAGGTTGATTTTAAAAAACGTGCATGATTAGGAAGTTTTTAACAATAAGTACTATTAGTATTATTATTACAACTGCTTTATTTTGTAATTACAAATTAATGTTCAATTCATATGCATCATGTCCAGGAATATGAAACTAGTATTGTGAATGATTACAACAAAATCGAAGAAACAGGTATATTCACTTGAATTTTTTTTATTGATTTTTATTTTCAAATTTTCACTGTTTTTCAATCTTTTTAAACAGCACACGTAATTTATTATGTAACTATTTATTTATGCAGTTATTTATTCAAAGTAAGCAACAATCTCAATTATATTGTATTATTTACCAGAAATCGACAATATATACAATGTCCAAGCACATTCAATACACACTCCCTCGTTCTTTCAACCAATCTTTTTTTTATTTGATCTGCCTTTTTCATTTTTACCGAAAATTTTATTCATATACATATAAAATGGAATTATAGGCGCCCAAGTAGACTTCTATCTTTTCTGCATTCTAATTCCTGCTATTACCAATACAAACCATACAATTACTCTGTGTGCTACACTATTCATCACTATCTCAAACTCAATATCCTCGCTTTCATATTCTTTTATAATGAGAATGTTGGTAATGTGCTGTTAATACTGTTAGTAATTCTTATGTACTTAGTAATCCATTGATTATTATGTTACTATCCTTTGATTTTTTAATTTAAAAAAATAATTTAGTCCAAAAAATTGTCATTACTAAACAGTGTGAATGAAATTAATTTCAGCATATAAACAGTGTTTTCCTTTGGTCTTTCGGTTTCCATATGTTTCTATTTATCTTTCTTGGCTGACTTTAGTGATATTATTATTACTGTTCTTCATATATGAATAATAGACAATGTAGCATATTGAATAATATCCACGGGGAGTGGAAAATGGTATGAACTAGTGTTCTTTCTTGTTTGTTTCTGTTTCTTAGATTGATCCATCAATCACCATTGTGCTGCAGGTCTTGCATTTTGTTTTATTTTCCAGTTTTATTTGTTTGATTTTTTCTACACAAAATAGGTTTTTTTTCTTTCTGTGTGCTGATCATATAGACGTGTACACCCCCACGCTTCTTTCTGTATTCGCTTCCCACGTACTGTGTGTACGTCTGTACATCGGGGTTTGTGCGTGCGTGCGCTTTCCTCTCCTTGACTATGTTTACTTGTTTATTTATTATTTTCTGTATCGTGTTGTTTGTTAAGTGAAGGTCAACTACACGCAAGTGTTTTCTCACGTCTTTACACTGCTACCATGTATACATTAACTGCGGTTAGTAAAAGAGAACAGCATATTAATGCACGATATAATTATCAATTATCATTGTTATTATCATTCTTAGGCATATATTGTGCTTTATGCATGAGTATGATTTATTTTCTTTTCACTTCTACCTAATACGTCTTTTTTTCTATGTTTTATTTACACAAAAACACAAATAATGTATGTGGAGTATTGTTTTTTATTTACACAAATTACTTTCTTTCAAAAATATGTGTATTGGCGAATGTGAAGGCATATTTATTCACCTTCTCTCCCACTTCCCATCATCCTTCATATAAACTCCAATAGTAGTTACCTAATACATACGGCGATTATCAGAAACGTAATATGTACAGCCCCATTTTTCACAACTACTACAACTACCTATGCAACAATCTAGTTCGGAGGAGAAAACCATTGAATTTCTTTCACAATTAATGTTTTTTTCTAACAAGGTCGATTTTTTTCCAATGTGGTGATGATGATTACATGTAACGGTATTAATTTATCAGTGTGTGGTGGTTTACTCATTATTCTCGCTGTTTATTATTGTTATTAATATTGTTGTTGTCCTTGTCGTAATCACTTTTTAAAAAAAAAACTTGTTGGATTCCTTGTACAGTTATCAATAATATCATTAATGATAAAATCTAATTTTGCTGCAAACTTCTATTGTGTCTTCTAATTTCACTATATTTTAAATAAGAAATCCATGATAGAATGAAACAACCTCAAAATTAATGTGAAGGGATAACTTAGCATTCACTTTTTCTTGTGCTAGTAGATGGTGTTACGGACATCACGTTGTTTTTATATGCTATATCTATATCTATGCTTACATATAATAATCATTATTTAACAATGATATTAAAATAACAATCAATAAAGAAATGTCCTCTTCATTCTCATTTCATATTCATAATTCTCATCATTATACAAAAGTTTATACTCCAAATCGTTTAATTTTAAATCGAATAATTGGGCTGAGGCTATACATATCATTTCCAATATTGAATAAGTGTATTCGCAGTCCCGTCTACTCTTTTAGTCACTGAAGTGTGTATGTTTAAAATGTATTATTCATTAATAGAGTTTGGATCTATATCTACAACTACTTGCTTTTAAGATATGCAGTGCTGCCCTGCCCTACATACCGACTGAAAAATACAAACGCAAAGTGAAATTTCTAACCTAAAATAAAACCATTTAATGGGAAATATCGTTCAGCGAAGCTGAAATGACCTAAAGCTATGAGTATGATATTGATAAATGAATGTGGATGTTCTTTATTGAAATATGTTCACGTTGACTGGATTACGATTGTATTTCCATTTAATCATAGTGTTGTCAATTTTTTAACCGTTTAGTTTTCATGTTATTATGGTAAGTACTTTGTCGACTGTGTCAAAAAAGACTTAACCATAAGTTGGTTTCAATCGAATCATCGACTACTTTGTCTGGATGGTAAACCACGTAACTAATCATATATAATCCTAGTCATAGGTCACTGAAGTCTCCGTACCCCAAAGTAGATTGAAGTCAGTCAGATGAGTAGAACCGAAAAATAATTCAAGTCTACTGGAATCTTCAGTCGGTGATCTCAGTCACGACAAGAATTTGTTGGTATTTCTACAGATCACTGATTTTGGTTTTACTGTGATCTGAATTTCTACCCCTAATCGTCATTCTTGTTGTTACTAAGAGGAGTTTGATGAGTAACGGAGTCTTGTAATTGTCAAAATTAGTGAATTAGATTCTATTCGGGAGATGATAGTGCGATAATGGTTACTTACGAAATCGGATTCCTGATCCAATCAAGACCACCAACCAAAGGTGTGTTTGGTGAATCAAGTAGTTACTGCCTAATTCCTTAACGTATTTGCATGTAGCCTGGGATATTATTTAGGCACCCAAACTTAAGGAGGAGGTTTTCTTGGGATGCCACTTTCAAAGGCTTTAACCTAATCCACATCGTCAGAAAACAAGTTCCTATGGTAGGTGGTGATTAAACCAGGTTTGTACTCTACCCTAAAGAGTTTAGTTATCCAGTTGGTGTGGAAACAAGACTTTCATTATCCATCAGATGAACTTTTCATATCTACTAACCCGGATTAACTTGTAGACGTGCGCTCTTCTTTGTCTTACTTTCATAATGCCTATCATGTTAAGTTGGTTAGTACTACCCCTACGTCAAAGGGTATGAACGCTTGACCATGTGAGTACATTTCTGGATGGAGATCATACCAAGTCATTTGGAAGCTTATTCGAATCAATTTTGTTGGATTATGCGTGATTACTTCACTAGAGTGAATTATACTGTTCATGTTACAACAACTTGAATAATGAAGATTAATTTTCTTAAAAACAAATATTTACTACAATAATTTATAAATTATCATAGCTTTTAAACAATATTAGATTCTTGTCACTACTTTAACTATGTAAGTGATAGTCAATCTTGATTGCACGTTGTGTATATTGTATATTTTATTATCTTTCAAACCGATCAATGCATTTTTCTGTTGTTAACCAGCTGATGAGAATCAATAATTTCGATTCGTATTTCGTTTCAATTGTTACGTTTCTACACGCTTCCATCTCACAAACAGATCAAGTAACTTTTTTTAACTGTTTATTGAACAACAGAAAAGCAAAACAACCGACAGTATCAAACAAACTTCAATATACTTGTTAAAAGTGACAAAGAGAATGTTTCTAGAAGGAAAAACAAAGTAGTGTGTAAATAATAACAATAATAATAATAATTATTGTATGACGCAGTCATAACAAACTGAATGCATATTGTATAGGTGCATATTTATATGCATGGAAATATTCGAATTGGAGAAACCAATGAACTGTTAAAGGTAAAAATCTCACTAGAAGTTACCTGCAACGTTTTCAGTGCGCAGTAAGTGTATACAACATTTTTAGTCATAACAAGATCATGTAGGGAGTGAGTGCATTAAGGATTTTCCTCTAAATAAATTATTTTAAACTCTAACTTTCACTATATTGGTGTCTTTCATTTGTCATGTTAAACTGAGCTATTCTGGACATGTTTTTATGGAAAATAGTTGAGGATGACTCTAAACACAAGAAGTGATAACTTATGAAAATCACACTTAAATACACATTTCTAACTCACTAAGTGAATAGAAAAAGGAATATTCGAAATTTTTGGAGCAATCTCAATCAAGATTTCTATAAATGAAGACCAAGATTCAGTAATGAATATAATACTCTGAAATTATTCCATTGCAAATTTTTAAAGATCAGCTCGAGTGGTCCGATAAGATAAAACATCCCATCACTATTAGCGAAAATGTCTTTTTAAGAAATACTTCGTGCAATTAGTTTGCCCGATAAATGGACAATCACAGATTCCTTACATGGGATAACCTTAGCGATATATTATTACCCTAACTCCCTTTCAGTTTTTAGTAATCTCGCTATATTTCTCACTTCATATAGTAGTCAAGGTGGTCTAAACCTGTCTAGTAACAATGGTGATTGTACGAAAATTATTCTTTTCGATAAATTCTCTTGAGATTCTATAATTATAATCGTTCTAATTTAATTTATGATGTAAAATTATCTTGAATAATCCTATGTAATCATCTGTTTAAAATTTTGAAATTGTCTTGAAAAATAAAAATCAGGCTTTATTTATAAAGAAAATTAACCATTATTTCTTATCGCATATACTGTTACATTAGGTATTAAGTACATGGCTTCATGTAATTCTAACTGATGCTGCACCTAAAGGTTCAAATTTCGATTCTGTACGGAGTCATGTTTTTAATAGTAAACAGTCAAACGACAGAACGAAAAAATCTGTCCAATATTCAACGATCATCATTGGTTCTGTAGATGAAGTTCCCTTATCATGTGTATACCTTACATGCTGATTGATAAAGCTCTTCTGATATATTTAAAAATATACAAACAGTTTTGAGTCGGAGTTAAATTTTGCTGGAGTTCATTCCTATTACTTGGATAGAATCCTTGTGAATCTGTAGCTCGACGGTTAAGGTCATATGTTCGAGACTCACTCCACCTATATCGGTTTTAACTGTTGGTTAGCATCGCTGTCCGTTACATAAAATGTGACCTTAAGGCGAGTATTACAAAGATCTATAAATGATAAACGCGTTACCTCGTCATTTAAAATACATCTTTGTTGTATTGAACTAAACCAAAACAACCCGATTATCTAACTAACTACTATATTGCTTATTTCCTTCGTCGTAAACTAAAAATTCGAGAAAAAAAGTTTATTTTCTCTAATATTCTTTGCGCAAGGTACATGAAATATTTTAGGACGGATCACTAAAATAATGGCTGATTTAGAACGCCGTCAAATAATCAGTACTCTCCCTTTATTAGAACTGTGCCATTCATATGCGAAGGAGGTTCAGTGGAATTGTTCATTCTTGATGTAGATGTGCTAATGGTACTATCCGTGAAAGTTAAACTAATATCCTTGACCTACATAGTAGCAATGGTTGTCCAATCGCATTCATCAGATAAAAATAAGCTGGATACCACCAACTGTTCCAAAAAGTCCCTTTCCTTGACGCTACAGTTCAAGTACAAAGCTGGATGTGGAAATCTGTCACAACGACCGAAGATATCATAGGAACTGTTTAATGTAGACTGGCGGAATGTGTTAATTTTACAGTTATCCAATAATCTCAACAATAAACAAAGGTAGACTTCGAGAATTTCTCATATCTTCATGTGTTCATCAACCTAACTACCTTTGTTGGGCTAGTTATACGGAATGTACAATTCATCGAATTTGTCGTCGCATCTTTAAATATCATACTACTTGGCTGAACAAAGAAGAATGATTTAAACTCGATTCTTGCTCATCTGATTGACACAAGAAGTCGAATGGACTGGAATAAAGCTTTCTGAATCATTAACCGTGTTCTATTGGAAGTATCACATGGTTGATTTGTTATACTGTATACTGTCATAACAATTGGCATCCATTTGGACAAATGCGATGCTTAGGCAGCACTAAACTTTGCTGGGGAACTTGAGCAGCAAAAGATGACCAATGAGAACACGGTTGAGAGGTAACTGGTTATAGAATGGAAAATCGACAGGAAACTAGGTAAAAATTAAAGAGGATACAGTATTTTAACATGCTCAGTGAACTTAGTAAGGTTAGAAACATATTAACTCATTTTAGTCGAGAGGCCTTAAAGAAATTTCCCATTTAAATTAACTCCTTTTGCAAGCACCCATTGCAAAGTATAATAAATTCATCACGAGTATCTCCTAATTGTGCTACAGGCGCATTCAGTCTACAAACACAGGAAAGAGTCGTACAAATTAGTCTAAGAGCTTGTGGATTACTAACATTAACGTCATTATTAAAAATTGTAACCAACTGACCCAAAGTAAACATATTTAATTATATTCTACATGCGACTATGGTTTCGTTATCGTGATTCTCATTAATTCTCTCAAGTTCGCCATCAAAGTTTCAGTTCCACCACATTTTCTTTATAAAAACTATCGCAAATCTTATTTAGGTCAGACATATGAATAGAATATATTTGTAATTAATCTCAGTGAATGAAATTAAAGAAAATTCTAACATTCCGCTTGGCAAGCTGGTCCAAGCTTCTTCAGGGAAATAACAAAATCAAAAATTATCGAATATAAATGTAGATAAGAGGTCAAATTTCAGTTATCAATATCCAATTGTGTACAGAGTATGGTAAAGATTACAAGAGTGATTGTACGTGAACTAATGTAGAATTGTTGTAGATCAAGGTGTGTATTTGCGTGTTAGGGTAATTTAGCATTTTGTATTCTTGCATCATTTGACTATTCTATGGAGGAGGGAAATGTTGAATCAAAGTATTAGTTACGTGAAAGTGATTGCTTGTACTAACTGTGATACAAATTTGGCTAACTGATGCAGATTCACCGCCCCCCCCCAACCATCCAGTGAACGAGGTCAGTATCCAGGATATGAGTCCTTTTTAATACCAAAATAATAATGCACTTTTGTATACAAAATGCAGATTGTCATAGTTCGTAAAGGTCACCAATTCCTGTCAAATATCGATCGAGACCACTAACGGACCAATGAAATTAAGATGTGAGCACCAGACCTACTTATTACTCATCATATTACCTCCATCCCAGAATGATGTTGGATCCTTTCTGCGTAATAATCATATATCGGGATTGCGTAAGTCTTCCCCCCCCCCCAGAGAATTACATATTCTCCCAATTTAGTGGGTTTTTCCATTTGCAGGTAGTAGCGACAGTGACTAAGATTAATTCATCACACTAAATGGCTTCCTTTCTTGGTCCTACTTTATGCAGAATTGTAAAGTACTTAAGCATGGACAATTAGTGAGTTTTTACTGGCACTCAAATGACATTTCGTTTGAGTTCACTGGAACACTATTCTTCTGAAGGCTTATGAACTCATTACATAAGTTTTCTGTCTTTTGTTGGTGTGGCACTACAACAGGATGTGTATTCAAGTTGGGCTCGTTTCTGAATCCTTTTATCTCGGATCGGTAAAGATATCAGAACTAACAACTACATTTTGCATATTGTATTACTTGGTACTGTTTCGCTTAAAATTTGTCTGGTAACTTTGTTCACCATGCATTCGTTCCTCATATCAGGATGCCGTCAGTCAAGTAAAATTCAGAATTTGATTATTGTAGCATATTTTCCTACAATATTTCAAAGAATTCTAACTGAGATTAGATAAACTGACTTTCCCTTAAATACAAGATTGGTTTAGATTCATCAACTACAATTGATATGTTTCTCAACTGCAACCTCGATCGCTACCGTTATAATTGAGGGAAAGATTGTAATTAGTATATCGACTGTAATAAAGGTGATTATTGGCATAACCAAATGGTAACCGAATACTCACTTCTAAATTCTCAAATGTAAAACTTCCAAAGGT
Source organism: Schistosoma mekongi (assembly GCA_034768735.1). Taxonomy (NCBI): domain Eukaryota; kingdom Metazoa; phylum Platyhelminthes; class Trematoda; order Strigeidida; family Schistosomatidae; genus Schistosoma; species Schistosoma mekongi. The sequence continues at coordinate 30,161,632 of CM068307.1, read as the reverse complement.
TCAAATCAGAAATGCAGTAGTATGTATTCCAGTTAGGATTGAATGATTGTAATAAATGATATTTATTCATAGTTTGCGTGAACCAGGCATAATCATCATAGTTTACCCAGTTAGGGGAAGGTGGTCGACCATTTCGAGGAAGCCGTGCTAAATCTTCAAGAAGTGGTACTGTCATTTGTTTTATTTCACATTACTATTGTAAAACATACATATGAATCTAGTGCATGTAGGAAAACTAACTGAAAAGGAGTATTTCATGGTTCCATTTTGTTTTGTATTAGATATTTTAATTTGTTTTGAATTGGAAAGTTATTGAATTAAAGGAATTGTTTTTAAATATGCCTCAGTTCTTTTGTTATTTTTTTACTATTGGAGAAAAAGTAACAATGTATAACTGACTGACATCTTGTTGTTCAACATGATATTTTTACGGAATCAGATTTGTTTTGCTCAGTTTCTATATTGACTATTTTGAAGTTAAATGAATCACATCATAACAACATACGAGTTGTTGTTGTACAAGTTTCGCGCCATCCACTTATGCTTTGTTTTTATTTGTAGTGTTCTAATGAGATTAATGTGTGTTGATATTAGGCAGTTAAAGTTAGTCTGCATGAGATCCTGTCTAGTCGGGTTTTCGTGTTAATTGATACTCGCTAGCAAGACATAGTGAGGTATTCGATTCGTGACCAACTTGTACAGCTATAGTATTTACATTGAGTGATCACTGTCTAGTGATCACTGTCATGTTTGTTTAGTCTTTAATGATAACTGAATTCCATCGATCATATTGCAGTGTCAGCAATATGTGAATATAGATGACTGAATAATATTTGATATATAGCAGCCCAACTGATTAATAAAGTCGATGGAATGAACAAATTGACTTGAATCAATAATTTGATGACGAAATCGGTTTCTTAAAAGAATGGCTTTCTGAAGATGAAAACAATGACAAAATATCAAAATTACGCAAAGATTCATTTGAAGTATTATAACTGCAAATTGTATATCAGTTAATTAGTGAATAGTTACGATGGAAATGTAAGTCATAAAATAATTTGTGCTTGTCAACTTTCATTCATTACGAAATTCGAACATTCAGTGATGCTGCCTTTTCGTCAACTGAATTAGAATAACTCTTAAACATGATGTGTGAAGAAACAGAAAGTAAGCCTTTCAGGCATAACCGTCTTTACTTTAAAAAGTATTTGTAATAGGTGTGGTACTTTTCAATTATTTCTCCCTATAAACTGACATCAAATGTAAAACTATTAATAACCAGAATGCACCGTTCAAGAAAGTTGTTTCTTCGAAAATTTGGAATTCCTTAGATCAATGATTATAGTTTGAATTCATTAAATGTTACTGAATTGAAACTCAATGATCACATTTTCAAGTTCTAGGTAAAAGTAGTGAGGCGGTTGATGAAATTGTGAATCTTCATTGATCGAGACATTCGTTACACATACTGAACTATCGTCTATATCGATAGGAATAAAGCCAGGGGAAGTTACGCCAAAACTTGGCATCGGTCCATTAAATTGTTGACTGTCAGTTTGATTCATATTGATAGATGGAAACTAGCCTGTTAATGTTCGTGCCAATAGATAAAGACGTTGTGTGATATAGGTGAGAATTAAATGCAATTGCTTGTGTCTTCAATTTTTTGTCTTTCCTCGAACTTGAACTTGTAAATTATCTAATACCACGAATTGTTTCTTTTTCCTTGAATCATACTTTATCTGCTTAGTCTTTCTGCCACATCTATGTCACTATTGTTTTAGTATACATTTTGATTTGCAGATGCTGTTTGACAACTTGGACAGATGCACACATGTCGGATTCTACGTTTCTCTTGTTTGATTTCCGACTAAATAACTGGATTCTAATTTTAATTTCAATTAATTGACACACATGCCGGCATTCAGTGCCAGTATGACGCATCGAATTTAATTAACCAGTAAATATGATTTTAAAATGAATAATGGATTGTCTAATAATGTTGTTTCCAAAATTACAATTTTAACGAATTTTCATCTGTTTAAATCAAATGAGTCATTGCTTTCATTCATTTTTATAATATGCTACTCTTAACCATTTTCCTAGTATGACTCATCAGAAATTCTGGACAACCATTCATGTGGTTGTCGTTGATGCCTAAAGACAATTCTTATTTTGAAGAAAGCAATAACTGAATTACTTTTAGCATTAATATGATAAATAGTAGTAGTTGCTTCTGTATGACGGAGAAGTTTTACGTTATTAAATAGCTCCAAATTACCTAACAGTGCTATAAGGATATACGTCATAGACACAGGTCACTCAATGAAGTTATGAAGATGTGACTACTATTCGTCATATTAACCTAAATATATGCGCTCAAAAGGAATTTGTGGTTCACCTGACACTACTATAGTGAACAGTTTCTAGATATCGTCACTTTTTTTCTATTCTTCCTTTTCGTGTTCTTGTTTCTTCAACTGTGTCAAGAACTTTTGCATTTCGTCTTGTTTGTTCTTCCATTTTTCATTACAACTCATTCATTAAAGAACCTTCAATGTTCAACTTAGCCTTTTGGTTACCTACATTCACTAAATCATTTAACTTCCTATCAATTTACTACCTTAAACTATTACTATCATCACCATTATTATGGTTGGTTACTTTGGTAATTACCGATTCCTACCATTTTGTCTACTGTTAACAGAACAATTAGTATATGTTTCTCACACTCGATTACGTCATGACATCCCTGTCTCACTTACCCTATTCATCTATAAATCGAACTGGTCATTATGATTGTTATTCATTAATGAAATCAAATGAGACCATTATATGCCTGTTACACTCAATATTACACTTGTAAATGCCTTATTTATACGACGCTGAACGTATTTGGAAGAATAAGGGCACAGAAAATGGGATGATCTGCTTCATCCCACTGTGCTTATTGTTCATGTTCTGCGAGAATTTGCCAGAGGAGCGGATCGCTTAAAATCCTCTGGATAACACCTCCCTGCCTTAACTTTCAGTCTTTAGATAGTCCTTTGTCAATTCGATGTAGGACAGCTCGTGAGATTCCTACCCGAGTTCACACTAAGTATTTCATAATAACACATTCCCAAGGCAATAATTCAAATAATTACGGAACTAAACACTATGTCCCAATTACGGAGACTTGCGTCGCTTTATTTGATCGTTTATAGATACTCACAAATAGTCATTATTTCAATCATTAAAAATTCTAAAGCTATTGAATTCTACTTTATATCATCTAAAACTATTTTGTAACATAAGACTTTTGAACTTTTTTTGTGAATCCCATACGTGTTTGCAAACGTAGGAAGAATCGTCTGTCAACGAAACTATTTTTCAGCTGGGCTCAAAAAAATCTCATGTTCCCAGTAATAAATCAAACCAAATTGACCTTTAGGCCAGTTTTGAAATTTATATGATATGAAGTGGGGCCTACCTCGAAAGATAAAGAAAGGTGATCCAATGCTAGACTTATAGATCTAGCAAACCAGTATGCTATCATACCAGCTACCCCATTATGTTCTTTACAAAGGGCAGAAATGCCATAATTGAGTTATTGAATAACAATGTAATAATGATAATGAGATCTGATAATTGCTCTGGTGTAGCGATTTAAAACAAGCATGAATATCTATCAGAGATACATAAATTATTGGATGGTGATATACATTCCATCATAGATAAACAAAGTAAGTGATATGTCGGGCACCTAATGAAGATTGACCATCTTCGGGAACTGTGCTTTAGAACATTATTTCAATTATTATAACTGTGGACAGTTTAAACATTTCATTTCTAAGACTGTTACGTTCCCCTTGCCCGGTTCTCTCGTTTTGTATATTTGCTCTTAGTATATTGTTTATTTACTATGAACTACGCTTACTTAGTTGCGTACAAGTTGTACCATTCACTGCCACTCTTCCCTTTGCTCTGTACAAATGTTAGATTCTTGATTGGTTCACTGTGTGGTCTGAATTTATGTGTATATAAAGGCATGATTAAAATATAATACGATCTCAGATCTCGGTTCTCAGTTCTGATTCTTCTATTGTCGGCCTGGGGGGGGATGAGTGGGCTAAGGTCAATTGCACATTATCAACTAGGCACACATCTCATTGGTGTTCGCGTCCACCAACCAAATCATCCTCATTCTTTTTCACGTCATAATAGTAAGGACATGACACAGAGAACTGAGACAAGAATTAATCAGCTGTCGAATCAACCATTGAAAGTAAAAACAATCGGTGAGACAACTAGCGAATGTTCGGAATCTAAAGGCACCTACTTACCTACCTAAAACTCACAAAACGAAAGCACATCTTAGCAATGAGTAACTCACTGTGCCATATGGTTGCTTGATGACTTGTTCAATTGATTAACCCAATAGGGAAAAAACTAGCCTTACACAGTTTGAATGGTAATTTTAACTTGGTCAAAGAAATATATAGTACTAACTTAAATAGAAAATATATAGTGTTATTTCATGTAGAAATAGTATGTAGTAATTATGTAGTAGTAGAAGAAACTATTGATATCATATTTAGCTACGCTGGTATAAATGATCATTATTGTTATGTATAAAAAATGTACAATTCCAATTTTAATGGGAAGTACTTTAGCCATAGGTAGTCCACTAGTCTCGATATTTGCTGACACCTAGAAAATACTGAGATCATGGATACAATAACAGACTTCAATATATATGAGATATATTGATGATACATTTATTATACGTGACAACGAGGGTCATGTTTTTCAGTTGTTTGACTGTCTCAGTTGAGCTCACCAGAAGTTTAAATTTACATGGGATCATGAATTACAAAATAGTATATATGTCTTGAACGAAAAGATAACGTGGAATAAAGATGGATCATTTCCATGACTTATTTACCACATCCTGTGCAGGTTAAACGCATTTCACATCTACTGTTCAATCTTAGTCAAAATGTTGTACCTAACAGTAACCAAATTGTTCTGAAAAATAATTGGACAATGAAGTACAAATCATTCGTGGAAATTTGGTCAATATTGGTTATCCTATAAAGTTTATGTGGATTCTACATAAACGCCTATGTAATTATTAATTTGTCACTCTCCTGTTCCTACTGTCGAACATACTTTGTTACTTGCTAGAGTCTTGTACTGGTTTGGGATCAAGTCGAAGTTGTCGTATCGTAGAATACTAAACAGGAGTAGAACACAATATTACCATCGCGATTGTAGTGATTTCGTAAAAATTTGTCATTCTAATATTGTGTTGTGATGAGTGACAAGTGATGTCCTTAAGTAACCTATAACTCGTTCATTTACTATTTCAAGATAGTCAGTATTATCGTAATGAAATAATAGATCCAATCAGTCGGTGTTATCCGCAACGTTTTTAGTTCTAAATAAATGTATCGTAAACAATATTTTTGATAATTTTCCTTCTATTCAATGGTTGAATCCTCCAGATTACAATGCAGTATTTATCAAAGCCATCATTTGGAGCTCTAACTTTTACTAAAATCTGAAATGTATTATTCATCCAGTTAAGCTGGCTGGATCGTTGAAAACAAACGAATATTTTACTTCTATAACATAGATTCGCAGTCTCGGGTATACTTACTGATGCGTATTTAGTTAGATGGTTAGTGGTCTTGCTATGTGAGGTTGATTCCCTTTGGAAATTGTTAATTGACTGTGGGAACAATGAGTTCTCTTTAATATGATGATAGAGATCACTGTAATAAATTGTCTACTTTTTTCCAAAACTTATTTAGAAGCGAATTTTCTATAAAAACTGTAAGAACAATGTCTGATTGAAACTATTCCAGATGTTCACTAATATATTGTACTAAGATGAACATATGAAGTATAGAAAACTTACGGGAACTAACAGAAGATTCGGCAGTCTATGATTAGGCGTTCAAAAACAACAAAGATACAGAAGCATGAGGATTAAAGTATGACTTTCTTGTTTCTCATGAAGCTGGGTACAGTAAGCAACAGTGATAATGAAATCATGTTAAGATTTATCTTTAGGAAATATTATAATCACAGCGTGTCGAAATTCCATACTTTATTTCATAGTAGTCACAAGGAGGAACCATAGCATATATACACATTCCGTATTATAAGATTAATCGAGGAAATCAGAATTGATGTTCATACAAGTGGGTACTTAGACATAGATACACATGTAATGACGGGGAAATCACCTGTATGTTATTTGCTTAGTGAAGTGAGTCATCATCATCATATCACCTTTAATGCATATATGTAAGTTATGACGTATGAATCTAAAAGTACACATATTTAAGCAAACAATGTTGTTTTGCTCTTAAGTGATTTTTTTCTGACTCATCTCTGTCGAAAAAAATAAATGTTAATGTAAACATCAATGTTCAAACAGAGACTGACGACCATGATTTCTCAGCTTTAACAACAAATAGTCCAAGGCATAAGTAACTGAGGTTACTTGCAACTTTAGCATTATTCACTGTACCATACTCAGAACTTCCAATCATGTTTCGTTCATATGATGAATGATCTTAACCGCATAACCTGTTGAATGAAGGCATTTTAATCAGTTAAAGACTAATGGTTTAAAATACAATGGAGAATTTCATAAACAAAAGAAAACTGAGTAGTTGTAAAAATAGATTGTTAACATTAATTCTGGAAATTTTTGAAATCTGAAGACTATGTATAAATCTGGAAACATCTCTTTTAATCACTTAACCTTAGCTTCTAAATAAAGTTCCATTTATACTGCCAGTTTTGTGTTTCTTGTTTAGCGGCATAACTGAAGATTACTGGGTAGTAGGAAGCGGCTAGAAAGTTGATAATCTAAACATTCAACTAATAACCAAATTATAATTGTCATTTTATTTTAATGACGTTCTTCGTAAATTCAAAGCTTCTTCAACTGGTGTCAGTGAGACTAAGCCCGAAATTAAGCAAATGCGTAAAGACATCAACGTCTATTTAAATTAGTTTATCAGTAAGCAAGTTACTGACACAAAAAGTAAGCGGTAACTAGTGCAGTTCAACTATGCTAGGAGTAAGATAAATATTACCAGTGCCAGCCAATGAATGATCGTCGTAAAATATCACCAATTAACTGCAGTTACATATATAAACTACTCGATGATGACTCAGTAGCTAGAGGCTAGTCACGAGACCTCAAGGTCCCAAATCCACTCCCTGGTGGAGTTAGTGGAAGCGAGCTGCCACTGAAGAGTTTCACACTACGATAAAACAACTGTCCAATGATTCCTAGTTAGTCAGCAAGTGATGTAAACAACAGTCTCCACAACCTACCGACACTAATATTTAGCAATAAAAATAAGAATAGTATATAATGTCATACAATCGCAGAAATTTTTACAATATATTTTGGTTGATTACTCTGCATTATATGTTTTGTGACAATAATGATCATAATAATATAATACAATTAAGTATAAAATAAATTCTTCTGAAAAAAGGATATACAGATAGTGGAAAATGGAACACACCTTGATACATACTGAATGTTTAATGAGATAATAACGAGGAAATACCACATATACATACATAGAAAAGTGATTACGAAAAGTCTCCGAGTGAAATAAAAGAGGAGGTATAGAAATATATTTATTCCTCCACTCACCTCATACATCCACATCTACCGTCAACAACAAATATGAAACAAAGGAATTATGACCAAAATAAAAAGACTACCAAAAAATTTAAAAGTCTGATGATTCATTTTCAATACAGTTGTATGCCTCCGTTCCGAGTGGATTAACGATTAGCTATTCGGTGTAACTTGATATGGACCATACGCTTCCCATTGACCGGACTGGTCACAGGCAAAAATCCATTCTGGCCGAATAAATATCAAATTGCTATTAGTTGACAGTGCCTAGTTATTTTTTTATAATACACGAAAGAGTAAAGAGAAAAATTATGAACAGAAGTAAATGAAGGGGAATATATTTATTGTATCTTTCACAAGTGTAATTTCGTAAGTCGAGTAAACTAATGTTTCGTTTCATATCGATAATAATGAAATCTTTAAATTTAACGATGTTCCGCAGTGAAAGCGAAGTACGGAGAAGAGGTAATCAGAATCAAGAGGATAAATTTTGGGGAATTTTCGGCATGAAATGCGAACTGAGGATGTTCGACAACTCTCTGTGTTTAGTCATTATCTCTAAAGGACTGCTCACAGCCAGTGGCAACATCATTTTAGTAATACTCAGGTTCGGCAATGAGCTCAGACACAGTGGTGACAATTTAATTGGTGTCACTATCTTGAAATATTGACCATGATGGAATAGTAATGATTTACAAACAGTACCCCGGCAATTCACATATCGCGCTTGATTGCCGATGCTAAATGTAGATGTAAAAAGCTGAGAGGTGATTGGTTTATGATATGATGTCGCGAGTTAAAAGAAAGCTGTATGGCTTCCATCGTTCCAGTATAATTTCTTAGTTGGGGGCCCAGAGATGGCACAACTTAGTGTCTTGAGGCATTGTCGGATATAACTTAGAATAAAAGCTAAAGGGAAACTTGGTGTAGTCTCCTTCTACGTTCTTCGTGAGATAAAAAGGATTCTTGACCGAATGAAATCCTTATTGATTGTATTTTATACCGAAGTGTATTTCATAAAAGATTTTCTTGCTCTCTTGTAAAATTTTACTTTAGTGATTACGATCGATCCCCTACCTATACTTACTTCTTCATAATTTTATATTTCGAGTTGTATTGTGTATATTGTTTTTGGTGCCTTATAATGCAGACTTATTGTGGTTATATAAAGCGATAATATGATAAATAAAAAAACTATATTAGAGTGTGAAATGTTTAAAGATATCACTTCAAACCCAAACTTATATCTAAAATTTTCCTTCATGTTAGGTTGGGATACAATTGCGAGTAACTCTAATTACTTTAAACGAAATCTCTGATAAAAATTGTATTCTAACGTAGAAGGCTTACTAAGTTAATTGAAATGCGACGGAAGATGCCAGATAAAATACGTTTATTGGAAAATGAAAATAATGAATATAACTTCAGACTTTGTCTTTCATTACAAAAGATTCACAACAGAGATAGTGTTCAATTAAAATTATGAGGAGGAATTTCATTTTTACCATAACACAGTAAAAATGAAATAAGAAATATAAGTTGAGGCTCTATAGAGCTCTACAACAGAGTGAAAAATCATAACCAATTAAATGAAAGTTAGTCAATAAGTTAAACATCTTAAAATTTTTCCAGATTACAAATAATAAATAAAAACTCAACGGAATGAAAAACACTACCTAATCGGTTAATTATTGCAAATACCTAGATAAAAACAAAACAGGGATTGATTAGTTCTGCAATTAATGAACTGAAAATGATAAATTATGATGAGACTCGTTTAAAGAAAAATAAGGTAAAAAAGAGAAATAAGACTGAACAAATTTGGATTTCAATTGGATTTTGGGCGAGATTAGTGAATTTGAATTTGTCATCATGAATCGACACTTGTACTAAGAAGTCCTTAAGAACCATAAAGTATTGGATAGCTATTTTGTTCTAGTATGTGGTTCGTCAGTAGGGTAGACTTATGACCTTACAGGGGATCGAGCCTAGTTCCTTCGTAACTGTTGGCAAACGCTTAACTTTTAGAGAACAAAATCAATATGGGCTAACTAGTAACTAGCATTAGAAGGAAATTTCGGAGCTACAAATAAAAAGAAGTGAGAAGTAGAATCCAATGAGGTTTGGTATGTGGCAATTATCTACAAATGGCAATAAACGAGGTGACGTAATATATCATGAGCTAATAGAAGTTAAAAATTTCAGTCACCAAATGCCGACTCTGTGGTCCAAGGATCAAGAGTTCTCTACGAACGCTGAACGTCCTGGGCTTGATCTCTGGTGAGGATACGAGTGCTAGTCAGGAGTCTCATGGTGGGCAAACCATCCATACAATAACTAAGGATTATCTAACCCAGGTAAATTCGTGCTATCAAATTCAAATTCGAGATTATAAGTCTCGGAGTTATCAATAGGATTTAATTTTTATGCTTAATGTAATTTCATTAAATTACCTAAAAAAGAGTAATAAGCATGTCTAGTGCTTGAATCGTCCTACACATATTGTGATGCGATAGGCTATCGTTTCAGTGCCATTCATTTATAGTAAACCTATAAAGAAATCGTTTTCCGAAATGGTACATTGAATAGCAAACGAGGTTGTAATGTTAAGTCTTCAAGATGGATTTACTATTACTTCATTCACCTAGTTTAACTGAGAATTTATTAATAGAGCTTTTGTAAATGGTGATGAATCTAGTATAAAACTCAAAGAAAGGTTTATAAAGAAATCTCTAATGTGAACATATTTGGAACTCAGATTAAGGGGGTTACTTAGCAATATTTTCACAATATTAAAATTTAGTAAACCCCTTAATGTCACTAAAATTTAATAAGTTTCATTACTTTTGTTGCAGAATTTATGCAGACTTTCTGTTAGTTGATTGATAGGTAACTTCAATATTAAGCGGTCTCCCAAGGTCTTCCTTTACTAATTTTACTATGATTAACAACTATAAACTCTTCAAAATAATAGACAAGGAAGTTTCGTCATGTTAGTTCATTTATGAAATAGTTTTCTTCAAAGATTTGTTGTACTTTAGTATTATAACACCAAAAAATAGGCGCAAAAGTTTATGCATCATGTACTCGAAGTCGTTTCATCCACTGTTTAAAAAATTAAAGACATTACCTGTCATTCTATCAATCATAAAAATATGTTTGAAAATGTATATGAGAAATCGAAAACCATTTTTAACCATATCACGTAGGATCTTCAATCACACATGGAGATTTTTTCGTAAATCAAAACTTGAGTTTCTAAACTTCTTTATACCACTTAAGAGCGATCAATGTCGTCAAAGTCTAATGTGGTCTTACTATACAACCTAGCACAATATACTGGTAAGGGTTTATATTCATAACCAAATAATTTTGCATCTACTACTGTGCTAACGTGATATTTAAAGCACACGTTTTCAGCTATTACGACATTTCTAGTTGAATTTTATGCCATTTTGTAAGGCAATATGTTGCAAACCCTTTATATAAGATTATTTAAATAAACATATTCTGCGTCATAACTTCATCCGAGTTATTGGAACAGTATGACAACCATAACTCGACATTATCTCCTACAAATTCGAGTACATGGTATACATGCAATTAGTGTATCAGTTACAATTTGTAGATAAAGTGATAACACAGACAAGAAATCCATACACATTCAATTGTCTCTTGTCTCCTATCAATCAGTCGGTAGCAATCAAAGTACAGTACGGCACATATTATCATACCATATGAGCATGATTATACGGTATGATAAGATGAATACCAGATAAATCGAAGTAATCATAGTAGCGATAATAATGAGATTATTTAAACATTAAGAATATTGTAAATGGAATGTGCTTAGATGATCCAGTTATTGATGATAAAGACTGAGATTGATCTCCGGCTATTGTATTTGCATTCTGAAAGAGTTGCCTCGATGTAACATAAGCTCATAAGTGTGATTAAAGTCAGACTGTGGCTGGTAAATGAAATCCAGAACATGCGTCTCGTCCTGCTTAGGATTCGTTAGTTGGATGTGTTTGTAGCGGTAATGCTCAAACAGAGACTCGGTTTAAACTCATTCGCGTCAAGTGTCACTCCGTCTCTAAAAACAACAACCGGAGACATGAACACAGTCAAACTGGATACAATAACCACTGCACGAGTGTAGCTACCTGGATTCAGTAGCTCAATGGATAACGTAGTGACGTTTAACACAAATTGACTGAGTTAAGTTCCCATGCGAACATCAACACTGGGCTGTGGCATTTGCATTCAGCTGATGAGCACCAAATAAGATGAAAGGAAGTGTCTAATATTCCATATGTCGGCCACACTCCGGCTTTAATCATACGTTGTATCAACGCAATTGGTTAAGGATTAACATAAAGCAACAAACATTGGCTAATTTCAGTCCAATAATAACATCAACGGGGAGATACAAAGACATTCAAATTACACACTCTTAGTGTGTCGTATTATTATTGTGATGCTAAGAGTTAAGTGTTAATCTCAAGACCTTAAAGTTCTGGGTGCGCCCTACTGAGATATCCATACTGTTAATCTTTCACTAGTTGTCAATGTTACCAAACTGAGACTAATCCAAGATGAATACAAACATTTAACGAAAACCAAATTCCACAAGGTCGCTTCCACTTAAAATGGGAAACAATGTATATTTCCTTTCTCTTGATTTTCGTCAAGCAAAGATGATATGTGTTGTAATTATTATTAATAACTAGACTCCTACTACCTATTTCTTCAGTCAATGCTACGTAAGCCAAATGCAAAGAGAGGGGAACTAGCGAAACCCAACTGATACGACACAATCATAGGTGAAATCCGAAACAATTATTTAGATGGACAACACATCTAATCAAGCCTGTTAACTGGTATGCTCACAAAAATGCTACTTGAGAATAAAAGCTATTATTATTATTAGGATTATTATTATTACTAATGATGATGATGGTCTCATTATACAAGTGAGATGAATACGTAAGTATATAATTTCACTGCATGACGGCACAGTATAATATGAGAAAAGTAGTAAGGCAGGAACGAGTAGCGTAGAAAATTGTTTTAATCAACCAATTATAATAAAGATTCAATAGACAAAGAATGTTATTCTTTTCATGTGAATAGGCCATAGTTGTTAAGTGTTTATACGGGACAATGACAGATAGTCATCATATAAATGTAGTTTTAAAGAATTAATAATAATAATTAGATGTATTTGGCCCTAAGCTTGTCTGACATGTTCTAATAAATACACGCGTACCTGAAATATATCCCTACGCACATACACATATAACTACCCAAAAAGAAAGAATGAAAGAATGAAGAGTCAAGACGATAATGAGAGTGGGGAAGGATAGAACGAAAAGTAAAAATAAACGGAAATATGAAATGGAAATAATTTATTTGTTTATTGTTTGCTTATGGCCAAAAACTGGATCAGTGGATATTTCGAACAAAGTGTGTGTGTGTGTAGGTGATTATCAATGAAGCATCACAATCGACACACGGGTCATCTAGAAGTAAATGACGAAATGATAAGTTATTAGTATTAAGATAAAGAGTGATGATGAAGGAAACGAAAAGAGAGGATTTTGATGATTTCGGGGGGGGAGGTCGCTAGCTTAGGGATGAATATTTTAGATGAGTACGTGGATGAGTCATCAGACACAAAACACTGCTTGAGGCCAAGTGAAACACCGCTATATTTATGTATACCAGTTTTGGAAGCGTGGAAAAAATTTGCCCCAATTATAGGAAGGCAAAAATCTATGTTAACTTTAAATACCAGAATATTCCGAGTCAGACTAAATGTGTATGACATGGTGAAAATAAGTGTTACTTTTTAGACGAGCTAAATTTAAACAAGCTTAAACAAATCAATAAGATTATTGAATAACCATGAGTACATATAACTAATAATTGTGACAATAGAACACTGTAGGTTCAGTGTTTATAAATCGACGGCAAATAAAGACGTTCGACTATGAGTATCCAACATTTTGCCAAGTAATCAAAATACTGTTAGGATTTTAATTGGAGTGGAATTCGCATACTCTTGACTCGGTACATTCGAAGATCTCGAAAACATGCCTCATAACCAGGGTCAGGTTTCGGATTCAGTGCTTACAGGTTACGCCAAACAGCAACTCATTATCAACTAGGCTACTGATAACCACTAACTTAATAAACAGGTATGAAGTAAACGTTTGAAATTTCTAGTTGAGGAGCCAACACTAAGATGAAGCAGGTACATTCAAGTAACGATTCGCAAATACAGCGAAATATGCGTCCTCAACTCCACTGCTGGTTATACACAAATATACTATTCAGTGTTGGTATTTACTGCCTAGTGAGAAATAGGAAAGCGAAGTATCAAGAGGAGTTACATATACTACATTTTCCGCAATTACATAAACAGGCATATAACTAGTATTCGTTTAGTTTTCTCCGCAAAAAATTTACGACAGCTAGGTAAATATGTGGTAATAACTTCAAATTATAACCACTTTCCCAGTGAGGGTGAACTTGTATATTCCCGTTGATTTGTTATAGACTGAAGCTGGTCACTCATTGTTGCTATATGTGCATCCTGAGAGGATTACCTCGATATAGCGAATTTTTCACAAGTATTATATAAGTTGGATTTTGACTGGCAAGTGGAATCCAGGACGAGCGTTTCGTCCTAGATTCCACTTGCCAGTCACAATCCAACTTATATAACACCTTCCCAGTTGTTTTTGTCCCGTATTCATTAACATATAAATCTTTCTTTCTTGGATGGTATTTACAATCTTTCAAATTGAAGGTGAGGTAAACGGTGTTCTGTTGATTATCATTACACTAATGATACTACTACTACTAATAATAATAATAATAACAAAATATTATCAGCAAACATTATGAATTAAAGATCCGGTTATAAGACTATGTTTTTAACTTATTTCGACATAAAGTGGATAGGATAAATTAAACAAAGAGAGGAGAATAACAATTACTGAGGAATAATAGAATCGAATAACTGGATTATGGCTATCTGCATAATTATTAGTGTCACAATTTTTCTGATATGTAAATTTGAATGAAGAAAGAACAATGAATGTAGCAGAATACAATGGATACATTTATTCCTTACGAAATTCCTTCAACTATTGTTTACATGGAAGATAGGACAATTATATCAAAAAAATTGCTGTGTATACTTGTTATGTTAGGCGACTTAAGAAGAATAACTAACTTTCAAAACTATATTTCGAAAGACTTTTAGTTGCTTTAGTTGTGTCTAAAAAAACACTTTAATTTCTATCATTATTATGTCCCTCGTGCCCTGTCCTCCCGTTTTGTACAATAACTGTTAGTATATCATTTCTCATTTATGAACTACAGTTAACTGATTATGTATACGTTACCTCAATTCACTACTACTATCTCCCACGTCTTGCATTAATATAAATTCCCTGATTAGTTGGGTGTGCGATCTGGTTAGTGTATATATGAAGGAATGGTCGAAATATAGTACGATTTTGTCTGGTTGATTTATCATTTTCTGTTCTTCCTGTTTCCGGTTTGGGACTAAGTGGGACAAACGTGCGGGGACCAACTAGGCACTTCATTGGCGCTTGCTTTTACAACTTCGTGTGCACAAGGTTATATCGATTAAATGGTTATACGCGTCAACCATAACAGCTTTTTTGACGTTATAACAATGCTTTGTTAACATCATGTTAATAAAGAATTCGAAGAAAAAGTAATAATTATGCAAGAATTGTCAGTCAGTCAGTTACAACGTAAAGTTTATACATGTGTACATCACTTCAAGTGGAATCATGGACGCCTTGCTGAATGTATACACTTAGTTTCAGTGTAGATCAATTCAGTGGAACCTAATGAATTTATCATTATTTAGTGCATTGATTATTTTGTAGAAATTCCAGATGCTGACACGGCATCTGCTGTCAAGAAAAAGCTGGTAAACGGCAGTGTTGAGAACCTATTGGCCTTTCATTCCCAGTCGGTTCAATAATTGTTTAGATAAGCAGACATTAGCCCCAATTTGTGTTCTCCCAATGCCAGAGCTTTGGGACGTATATGTAGACTGGCATACATAATCTGAGGCAATATGAAGTGGTAACTTGTCTACATTTATCTATCTCAATGAGAAAGTCGTTTGATTCAAGTAGATTAGTAATGCAAGCGAGTATATTCTTCTGAACAAATCACTCTAGTCTAGAATTAATCCTGTCGGTTATTTCATCACCTTTAAAGTTAACTTGTATGAAGATTATCTTCACCTCGATAGTAACAGATTCCATTTTATGTGCCTACTTTTCTTCCCTTACTAATAAACTTTTATGAAGAAGTATTATCTTAGAGACCTCCAATTATGGATAACTCCTCCTCAAAGTTCTTCCTCTAGGCAAACATTTTGTATACGATTAAGCCACACTTCAACAAAAGATCTTTTGTAGTTTATTGGTCAAGAACTAGCGAAATTCAAAATACAGACTACTCTAGATATCTTTTTGAGAAAATAAATCTTTGAGTTTGTATACTGGCAGCATGGCATTGAATACTAACGTATAGTAAAGAAAACATGTTATCATGTTTATGTCCGATTGTAAACAGTATGTTGGGATAGGTTTTGTCGAGAATAAATTGGAAGTATGTATGCATTAATTACAGGTAACGAATGTACCACCAACATACATGACATTGAATTCCGTATTACTAATGGTTGACTTTATTTTTGTTTGTTTCAGGCTAGATATTCGACCGTTTTGAGCAAAGTTCCTTACGAATTATAACCCTCCTCCTAATTTGTCACCAGCATGATATAAGGTATACACAATACTGTTTTCAAATAATTACTATACTTTCAACAGGTAACTCATGGTAAACAGAAATAATCGGCTAATTAAAACAGACCTAGAACCGGAAAATTTATGAAAACAAATACTCCTTCAAATAAAAGGTTGAACAGGAATCTTGAGCAAGCTGTCACATGGTTTACTGTGATTCGCAAGATGACCACAGTTCGCGATAAATTCTAGTTTTGAAATGACTGATAATTCATAGCTACTTGGAACTGAAACCTCTTGTAAACCACAGTAATATGATTAATATTCTTTTTCTCTAAGCACTAAGTATAAACAAATAAATAAATGAACTACACAAATACGACTTACAACTAAATTCGAATTGAGGTTGGCGTACGATAAGTATTTCGTCTTATTTGGGGCTCATCAGGTGGGTGTTCCTGACACAGCCCAGTACTAATGTTCACATTTGGGACTGGAACTCATTCAGTTTGCTTCAGAGGTCATTGAGTCCAGACAGCCACATACGTCCCAAATAGAACAAAAAGAACTTCATAGGTTACCTATTGTCAGTCACTACTCAATTTTAATCAAACTTATGAATTAACGCTGTATTGGGACAATCCACAAAGATAAAGATGATCACTCGATAAGCCACAAATAGGTCGAAATTGGCGCAGTAGGGTCTAATTACCAGCAAAATTTGTACTGTAATTATCCTTTGCTTAATTCTAAGTTGATAATAGAATAAAAACATGTACATTCGGCATCTTAACGTGATTGATCAATCGTTCAGCACTCAACTGTTTTCATGAACCCTATGTGAAATCAATACTTTGATTATTCGTTTTACGTGGATAGGAAAAGCTTACCAAAAAAGTTCGATTTAATGTTTATAAATTAAGTCGCTGAGATTTTAATGAATATAATTTCCTTTTTAATAAAACTGTCTTTGAATAATAGCTAAAACAAATACAAAGTCTACATATAATGATACTGAAGTGGTTTCATATAGTTTAGTTTTAACTTTTTGTTTGTATTCATAACAAACTGATTTCAGTTTGAAACCACTGAAAATTGGGTAGCACTGGACAGGTATTTCGTCTTAGTATGGGACTGATCGGTATGCAAACTCGACCCCATTAAGGGACTGCACTCTCAACCACCAGGTCTTGGAGGAAAACTTAATTACAAGTACAAGTGGCCAGCCCGTACAATGGCATAATTCACTCTCCAACCAATTCGTAATATAGTCCAATGATCAGATAATGATATTGGAAATAACTATTTCACTCCCAGCTTGTTTGAACTCGGGTCACAACTTTGTATGAGAACTTTAGAAGTTTTGAAGTTGGTCACTAGAGATTGTGACGAGAATAGTGATGTGCTGACTGATAGTACTCCTTATAAATTATTGACATGTAATAATACTGCTTATATTAGTCCCAACAACCAGGTATTTTCAGTGCATATCACACAACTCTAACCTTTCATACTCCATAATTGCAGTTAATCACTATTTAGGTACCCTGTCTTGTACCCGTTATATTAGCCAGTATTTCTTAAAATCACGCTCCAAACTACGTCACATTTTATCCAAGTTATGTTTGAATGGCGGTTTATTAGTGTTGTTATTAGCTAAAATACTATCCACAACGGTTGTCTAACTACTTACTCTGAAAGGTTATTAATAATCTATTCATGAACACTGGATGCCTGGTCAGAGGTCTGGGTCATTTTTCCAGCTCGACATATGTTCCAACTAACCATACTGTTTTGGAGGTTTTTGAACAAAGTAATTATAACGATATTAAACACCAAAGGATTCGAACGGAAACATAACAACTGTTAGCATCTTTTCTTCCCTGTTTATCCCATAAAAAACCAAGAGACGATCATACTGGGATGCATCCAT
Organism: Schistosoma mekongi; assembly: GCA_034768735.1. Classification (NCBI taxonomy): domain Eukaryota; kingdom Metazoa; phylum Platyhelminthes; class Trematoda; order Strigeidida; family Schistosomatidae; genus Schistosoma; species Schistosoma mekongi. Next base: position 30,143,229 of record CM068307.1, on the reverse strand, counting down.
ATTCAATATGGGTAAAAAAATAGGTGTAGAACGTGGACGCATCGCGATCAGAAATGAGTGGCATATACCGACTGTTACAATTTTATCTCATGCTAAACAGTCATTTATTGTAATACTGCTAATAATCCTTTGCTTTATACACTAAAGTTTAGTGAAACATATGTTACTACTACTATTGGTGTGTATGGCATCTTAGATAATTTATAACCCTTGATCGTTTAATTTGTATAACTGACTAACATCTATGCCATCATGCCAACTTGATGGCTAAAAAAGATTGAATAAGTAACGAACTAACCATCCTATATATTTGGCTGAAGCTATCCGCAACTCACTGCTATCAGCATGTTCTATTTAGCTCAGTTCAGTATACCGGATGAAAACCCAAATACATTTCAAGTTGGGGCTTGGAATAAAATCTTCGATGAAAATCGTGCACTAGTATGTAACACACAACAACCAAATGAACCGTTAAATCGTTAATAGTGTTGGGAACCACAGGTTTTATTTTCGTAGAGCAATAATTTAATGATTAGACAACCTGATTCCTAACTGTCGATAAACGGTACGTTCTAACACTTCCCCTCTCACTGTTAGCTTAGGCGACTGAGTAGAATACTGTTACAACACACATAAAAGTATAGCTCAAAGTGGAGTGCATAAACCTGTCATTTAATCAGCGAGTTACTGCGTTATCGTGATTATTACACGTCTTCACGGTTGCTATTTCTTTGTTTTCTATGTACTGATCTTAATAATTCCAGTAGTAAGCATGGGTTTACGTCACTTATGTTTGAAGGAAATCAGTTATGCAGTCAATTTAAGAACCTTGAAATAAAACCTCTAAAGAGCCTTATACAAAAATCAGCCAATAAACAAACGAAAAAATAACTAGGAATGCTTGATAGATGACACTTGGTGAATACTGGAAATATTACAGATCATCCCAAATCACAAAGAAAGATCGTATTTATCGGATAGTTAATTCGTAAATGGAAGATGATAGGCATAAAATAAAATGCATACCATCAGCATTAAGTTATAATCAATAGTAGTAATGGTAGAGTAGCAATTATAACAATAAAAGTATGCTGGCAAAAAGCACTGTGCTTATGATATTGTTGTTTTAATCTAAAAGTTTATATACTTATTTCATCCGATTAGTTAATGCATTTATGTCAATAATAATAATAATAATAATAAAATAATAATAATAATAATAATAATAATAATAATAATAATAATAATAGTAAAAATAATAATAATAATAATAATAGTAAAAATAATAATCTATCCAAACGCATATAAAAATCAGTGGAATTACATATGATGACCTTAGATCAGACTTCATAATAAATAACAGACTACAAAATACCATGAATATATATTTAGGCTGAAGACGATGTTTAAGACTATTTATTTATTCTTATTGCTATCTACTTTTCGTTCAATAAATAAAAATATACTTGGCATCTAGTTCTTCTGAAAAATATGGAAAATAAAGAAGCCACTTTATTATAAACAGCTGTTTTGTTGTGGTATATGATTCAACAGTGCATATATATATATATATATATATATATATATATATATATATATATATATATATATCACGAATAAAACTACAGTACATTCGTAGGTTGCTAGCATTTAACTATAGATGTCTTTGCTCGAGTATGTTGGGACCAGTGAATGAACAATGTTGATATTAGAGGCGAAGTACTAGACGAAAACAGTAAATCAGTGGAAGAGGTTGTGGATCTTGACTAAATGATATGGATTGAAACTGTACTACGCAAGCCCAACCACCGCTAGATGCGTTATATTGACTGACATAGCAATAGGTTAAAAGGTAGGGACAACTGAGTCAAGACATGAAATCATTCCGTGAAACTATTGACTGTTAGTTTAAGCCATGTTGATAGATGCAGACTAATAGTGGTTAGAAGATGTAAGGTAGTATGACTGAGAATTGGCTATGTTGACTTACGTTAGCTTTTAGGTTTCAAAATTATTTGACAAGTTTTACTTTTCGAATTTATTCTTTCTATTCAGCCAGTCACCAAAAAAGTAGTACCTAGCACATGCGATTTTACATTACTGGTTTTCCTTCATTTTTAAAGAAGAGAAAAAGGGTGATAAATAACAAGAGTGAAATAAACTTACAGAATCAAATTCTGCATCCCAAGAGGACCTTGTAAGAACGTATTGAACTTCGTTGCTCATATACTGATGTAGTGTTCTATGACCGTAAAAGGTGAACAGGAAAACAATGGGAAAAAAGGAATCATTAATCCATGCAAAAAATTACAAAATCCAGTAATTTCCACCTCCCAACCTTTACTAACAAGTCATCATGTACTCATTAGCGAATAGCTTCTAAAGGCAGTTCTTAGAGTTCTAGTGGAAAACCATAACAAGTCGATTTTCACAATATTGAGTATCAAACAAATATCACAAATAACATCGGAGGATAATTGCACAAGATAGGCAGTCGCCAGGAGTATGAAATGTCAAGTCATTGGATGCCAACCCAATTATATGAAAACCTACAGACCGTGAATAGATCTTGAGATGAATACTGCTGCTCAGGAGTCCTAAGGTAGGACGAAACATTTGTTCAGTGATTCCTCTTTACTATTGGTCTAGTAGGCGGTCACTCCGTGATAATATGATTTAGGAATCTCCATGACCCCCTCTATACAAACAAACTGTTAATCATAAGTTTATAGAATTTTTCTAATGCAATAAATATACATATATGAACTAGAGATTAGTAAGTTATACGATTGAAGTCGATGATATTTTGATTTTTAATTGTCAAATAAAGTGAAAATGTAGTTTGTTTTGTTTTGAGAGTTCCCTAGGGATCGTAGTGTTTCACCTACAAATGTATTAATACTACGAACGAATTGGAAGCAATTGTCAGAAAGACTTAAGCATAGATGTTCTACTAACGACTGTGCCATATAAAATGAGACACAGAAACATAATGAGTCCCACTGACAATCCCTACTATTGTCCGAAAAGTAGTAGTGGTAGTAATTATATCAAAACGACTAAACATTAAGAATGTGGTCCCAGAAGACGGAATAACACAGAGAGTTACCATGATAGAATATTTGAACTGAAGTTGTAGAGGAAGATAAAATGTTGTCACATTAGACTGTAATTCGAGTCACTAAGCTATCGTTCAGTTATGTACAACTGCTATTTTATTAAATTCAAATCTGACTAAATAACAGAATACAGTGTGCAGTGCATGGGATGAGTTAATGAGGATTCATCAGAATCTGAGCTTCGCGATAGATAGTATAAATAAGCATATCGATTACTTAGCTTAAACCTGGTCGTTTCGACGAAAATGTATTAATAACGTACTTAATGAGTAAATGCTAGTCAGTCAAGTACAATGCACAACTTGGTACATATGTCCACCAGTCCAGGTTGTCACACCTCATTAGCTCAGTAAATGAAAACTAAAGTAGTAACAGTAGTAGTTACAATAGTGGTATTAGAGAAGAAAATGAAGAGGAATAATATAATTCCGAAAGAATTAATTCATTGACAGAAATAATCTAGTAAATAGATGATGTAGGAATGTTATTTGCATATTAATAATTTGTAGTTACTTTACGCATTAAAAGCTAATCACTTTCATAAACTACGATTGGCTGGACAAGTAACTTTCTCTTTCTCAAGGTCACTTTGGGTGCCACACAAATCCGTCCTCACACTTCAGTTTATGGACTATATTAAACCTGAAGGCATTGGGTTGTTACGAGATTGAAAACTAGGACTGAATAGTTTTCAAAAAATAATGGATTTTAATTCTTTTTGCATCAAATACTCAGTTGAAAACTCCGATTTGTGAAAAAGTTATCCATAACATTGTAAATTCTTATTTCCAGTACATTTAATCTATGAGTACTGCACATTAAAATGGAATTTTTATCGAAGATTTAATGTTAAGCTCTAATTTTCAAGAATTCAGTGTATTTTTTATCAGTATATCGGATGATGCTACTTTGTATATTACCACGTTTAGGAATAATTTCAGAAATGGAGATTACACTATAATATTCATCCATCAGATGAACAGAAAAAAATAACAGAGAATATTGAACATAACTTATTTACAGAACATTAAAAAGTTTCAGGAAACTTCATTTCTTGTGACTGAAATAACCTATAATTTGTTATAGACACAATTCGAATAGAGCAGGAACAGCAATTCAAATTCATTAAGGGAACTGAGTGCATGAAATCCTTCCACCCCCTCCTCCCCCACCAATTAACAAGTTAGGTCAGTCAAAAAGTAACATACATATTTGGCGACCAAATACAAATCACTTAGTAATCTATTGTAATGAGTAAACATAATAATGAATGTAAGTGTACACAAATATCTATCATTCCAGTACAGCAAATGGACATTGTCCCAAATTTAGTTTGGTCTACATATTTTTCATCGACTAGACACGTGACCAAAGTTTGAACTATATAATGGACACCCATACTAAGGTGTAACTGTCTCTGGTTGTCTGTTAGAAGAATGGGAAAGTTGTAACGGTCATTTTTTAACCAGATACAAATAATCAAACTAAGGATTTGACAGCGATATGGAATAACAAAACAGTAAACGAATGAGAAAGTGTAAATAAAACAAGACAATTAACATGCTATGTGTACTGCTGAAATACTTTAAACATGCAGTTGATTTTAATGGAAGAATTACGTAATAATACACAATACTGTTTTTTTTTTCAACTAGTCATAAAAAAAATTAGTATAAATCCTGGTTTGAATAAATATTGGCACCTGACAAGGGTAAGGAAAGCATAATATTTTTCATAAAAAAACGCCCAGTGGACAATATCACATCATATTTAACCGTGCAACAAAGAGATGAACGAACAGAGCAACACGAGAACACTGCCACAGTAAAGTAACAGACATAATAAACAGCACTAACATGAGCCGAAGAGATTAATTAAGTAGCGTGACGTTTTTAGAGAGGTGTGGAGTCTACAGAATCTGTGGGATTAGTGGGACGATTACTACAGATCAACAAAAACAAGCAGAAGAGTGCATACTGCAGCAACAACTTTGATCAACCTATCTTGCTCTTTGTAAACAACGAAACACTTAAAAAAACATCGAAGGAAATGAAAATACTAAGAGACTTTGATTATCCAGAATGTTGACAAGCTATCCAAACGCATTGGGCAGTGTACAAATTCTAGTCAAAATGAATTCTCATGATGTTCGGATCCCATGACAACGTAATGGAAAACTAAAACCACACCAAGAAGCTACGAGACATTTGGCAAAGAATAACTATTCACCGCAAATTTTAGGGATGGTAGAGATATTCTAGCCAAGCGGTAATAACGTTCAAATTTCAGCCAAGTCGTAAGTTCAAACCCCAGTTTGTCAACTTAAGTTTGGGGAATCGGATAGTATCAACAGCTGTAAACCGAGTACACGAATCTAATCGTAGAAAATGAGGTACATCAGAAGAATAAGCTCTGATAAAATTCTTCTTATTGCATTATCCAAATTTATCAAAGGGACAAATTGTTTTAAATAAGCAACATTGTTTGAAAATTATGGATAATTGAAAGTATACATTGTGAATAGAAAAGGTTATCGTAACCATACACAAAAAGGATATTTGTAACGAATATAACAATAACATAGGTGCAAAGTGATATGCCGGGCACCTAAAGAAGATTGACTATTTTCGAGAACTGTTTTTCTGTAGACTATTTCATTATTTTTGGTTGTATTCAAGGTGAAGATTTCATTTGTAATGTCATACAGTTCCCCCCCTGCCCTATCCTTCCATATAACATGTTAACCGTTAGTATATCATTTTTCCAGTTCACATTCACTATTGCTCCTATTTTATATTAATGTTAGATTCCCAATTGGTTTACTGTGCGGTCAGGTTTTATGTATATATAAGAGAATGTGTGAAATATAGTATGATTCTGTTTGGTTGGTCCATTGTCTTGTTATTCTATCTCCGGCTTGGGACCGAGTGGGCATACGGCAGACGCGGAGTTATTGACTAGGTACATCCAAATGGCGTTCCATAAACCAACTATTTATTATGCGACATAACACAAAGTGTGTTTGGAGTTGTATTCAAATCGTTAGCTCGTGCCAATTTATGGAAAATTCAAAACAAAAATTACCTTCTAGTACTCCGCAACCCCCCAATTAAGTGAACGGAATGAATAAAGCTTAGAATGAAATTGCAGATGACCCTGGCCCATTTAAACTTATACTTGAACTATACATAGAGTCTAAGCCATTCTTATATTCGTTGCAGCTTGTCCACACAATTTGATAGTTCAATACTTTCGAAAAAATCCCTTGTTGTAATGAAGATAGCTGAATGAGTTTTTTCTTCATGTTGTCCTTAATGTTATATCACGTGTAGGGTACCGAAACACCATGTATTGAATACTATTACTAGTACTATCATCAGTTGTTCTCAATATAGTTAGATGTAAAGTCACACATTAACAGTCTGTTCTATAATAATCAGAGATATTGATGAAACCGTTATTATGATGTATATTTTTTATCTTCTACTAATCAGAAAAAAAACGATGAAATCATGAAGTGGAAATATATTTAAGCATGCTCTTTGCCTTTTAAACTGTTATACTGATATCAAAATATTAATCTAAATTTATATTTAATATATTCACGCCCGTAGGGCTCATACACCAAATGAAGAGGAATCGATTCAGTCTGTGAAATACAAAAGCAGGAACAATAATATACCAATTTTTAACAATAATTATACCATTTCTACACATATAACTATAGCAATTCATTGATTATGTACTTATTCAGAGTCTTAGTAATCGTTCTTAAATTTATAATAATGTAGTGTCGGTGCAACACAAATCCTAAACATTAATCTAACACGTTTTATCAGAATCTTTAGTTGGTGGCTTCCATTTACTCCATAATTTCCTCAGTGTTTCACTTCCATTTTTCCATCACAACCATCAGTTGCTACTGGTAACGTGATACATCTGGTAAGTGGGGTTGGCCATTACATTAATCATAGTAAGTAGTTTTCAATAATGTCCTACGAGGATAAGAACGTTAGTTAGGGTTTGATAAGTGGTTCTATAAAAATGAATGAGATTTCTCATAAATGCTATCACCTCCAAAATACTTGGTGTGATCTTAAGCTTCAATCAGCTAGATATTCTGAGAGTTTTGAGATTGAAAAGCACTTAAGCACTTTTTGCTATTCAGTAGTTTGGAAATATATCAGCATTTTTAGCACGAGTATCGTAATGAACAAGCAACATGAGATATTTAGAATTTTGTCAAGTAATTTAAATATAATCGAAATTCACTAGGATTAAAATCCAGGCATTCTTAATTTATAACATTAGATTACGTAGGTAACATGTCGGATAACCAGAGCTGAACGAAGTATTATCTCGCACGTTTATATCATGTCGCAAAAATTGCACATGTTTATGACAGTTAACTTTATCATTATTAGTTCAATGTCATTATTCAGATTGCGTAATGAAAGCTTACGGAAGTGTATTCAACCACGCTTCGCTTTAATAACATTTTTACGACCACCAAAATATTAATCCAAATTAATGCTAAATATACTCCCACTCATGAGCTTCCACTACAACTGAAGACCAATCATAACTAGTAATAATAATTTCATCTAATATCATTTTACCTCTCTGATACATCCGATACTTGAATACTTTATACCGATATTCTAACTCCCCTTCTAGTTCAAAGAAATCTCCTACAAATGAGTTTCAAGTAAAAGACGATGAGAAGCATGAAACGAAGCTTCACTTCTATGGTTAGTTTAGTTACAAAAGCAAGGATATATATATGAACTCGAGCTTTTGAAAACGCACTATAATTAGTAACAAAATCGGTAATTCTAGTTGTTTCTTTTCGTTACCAATTGATGTCAGTCGGGTACCACTGAAAACCAGGGAGCATTGGACAGCCGTTTTGTCCTAGTGTGGGACTCCACAACAGTACACAATCTCGAATCCTTGGCGCACTGATTAGACGAAGTATTCTTAGACTAGTGAGGGGCCTAAGTACACTCCACTAATATCATTGTTGTGGTAACAAAATCATTGTCTTGCAGTAATCATTTTTAAATTTGACTGAAATAAGAGGGGCTACAATTCATGTTTAGTTGCCACAAACTAAGACTAAACAAATAATGCTATATGATCCTCCAGCTATCACAAGTGACAAAGTTTGTCATTTGATTTACCCTAATTTATACTGATTTTATACCAAGGATAATACTTCTTACTTCCTTTAACGTCGAGAAAACAACATGACATAAAGAAAGGTAAACAAAAGACGAAGCCTATTACTAATAATGAAGTTCACTCATTAAAAAAATTACATAAATTACAATGAAGATAATAAAAAAACAGAATGGAAACGAATCAATATGATTCCAAACAAAATGCAATTAGAAATCAGATGGTGTCCAGTAAACTAAACAAAGAACTGCCAAACAATCTAACTTTACATAAATGTTACACATGATAGAAAGACAGGAAATTGAGAAACACTTATTTCGCAAACAAACAAATTTGTTTTGACCTAGTGGCTCAATCACAATTAGTATGTTATAATATTTAGTATTATGTAGAAACTTGTCAGAGGATAGTGGTGTGCAAAATAAGGTTATAAGTGTGGCTAACTAAACCTGAACGCATCAGTGACAAGTTCAAAGAGATAAATGACGAAATTCTAGTGGGAAGAAGCAACCACGTTGCAGCCATCTAAGAACTACGGCAGTTAACTGCCTATGGCACTGGATGATGATTGCACGACATTGCTAAATGACTGAGATTGAAGCTATAAACACCAAACGGTTTGAAAACTCAATGCTCATCAATCCCCGATGACGTAGTAGATGCATGATCTTGATGAATCCCATAATAGGCCATATATATATATATATATATATATATATATATATATATATATATATATATAACATGAGTTGTCAGAAGTGCATTCAGTGTTCACTATACATGTTTTACCCAGTATTTTCGGCTTATTGAGTGGATGAATTCTGGATATAAGAGTGTGATTTTTATTAAAGATTACATTCCAAAAAAGAGTTCTCCGAAACTATTGGTTCTGAAGATGCCTAGCATGAAAAACATAAATATAGTGAAAGTGAAGATTTAGGAAGAAATCCTCAATAAAAATTTCACCTCAATATGAAGCTAAATCTAACCAAATGAACGGGAACATGACCGAAAATACTGGATGCAACATAGTAAACACTAAAAACGTTGTGGACAACCTCGGTCAAAAACTTACTTGTAGTAATAAAGATAAGTAATTACGGTGTGAATATCGAGGATTAACAGATAGAAGGGATAACATTACAAAATACTAGTGATTAAGTTAAAAAAACTAGACATTCATGTGATACATGTAACGGTATAGATTACGCAACCTTAAAAAGAGTAGACTACTCACAACACGCATACCATTGACTATCGCATATACGATAACAGAAAAGTGAAATTTTCGCTGTGGTTATAAAAAGCTAGACAAAGTTCATAAAGTAACTATGGTTATGCATAGAAATGTATTATCTTGTAGGATAAGTGTGCAACAATCAATTCATGACCACGTGCGTAGATTAGATCTCAGTAAACATTTGGATTACTATCTTCGCATCGTTGATAACCCAACAGAATTACTAAAAGGAAATGTTAATATGATAAACTTGTTGGAGAAGACTCAGATAGAATCTTATCAACCAAGTTGTAATTCAGCCACTAGTCTAAACGACTCGACATCGGGAGAACTATTTGATTATGGCCTAGTCAAATCAATCGTAGACGTTGCAGAGTATGAAACTGAGTGATACGCAGCCGAATCCACTAAGAAGCATCAGCTTCGTCAAGATTGTAGGTACGCCCGGCTGAAGTGGGAAAAGTAGCAGTAGGTTCAAGTTCAGGATTTCTTGTCAGCTACCTCTTCCTTTAAATTGAGTTTAAAAGTACTTTGTGTGTTTGTTTCCACGAGCCAATTCTTTCTCAATGTATCACATTACTTACGTTCACATTTTTTTCACACTACCACTAATGTAACTACTTCTATTAAATTGACGTTAGTCCTGCTGTGCTAATGTGTAGCAACTTGGATCAATATATATATATATATATATATATATATATATATATATATATATATATGCCTAGTTATGCGTTGCAACTCCGCCTGTAGCCCCTAGGGTTGCTGCCGGTCCCAAGCCCGGATAAAGGAGGAGGGTTGGGCATGGGGCTAGCAACCCCATCCCGTAAAACAGCAAACGTGCTAAAAAAACGCTAACCAGTAAAAACCTTTATAACCATTTTTACTCTGCCCTGGGAGTTGGAAGGTATGTTATGACGCCTCATGGTAAAAGCCGAATTTCTTCGGAAGCCACGAGGCCGATGTCTCTTCTGACAACCAGAGCAACAATTTATATAGGTACGTGGAATGTCCGCACGCTGAAGAAATGAAAAGATACAACCTGAAGATGCTTGGAATAAGCGAAACGCATTGGGTGCAAGCTGGACAGCAACGGTTATCCTCGGGAAATGTGCTTTTATACTCCGGCCACGAAGAAGAAAACGCCCCCCACACACAAGGAGTAGAATTGGTGTTATCCCAAGATGTATGGAAGTCTCTTATAAGATGAGAACCTCATGGACCTAGGATCATCACAGCATCCTTCAAGACGAAGAAGGAAGGGATTGCATTGAATGTCATCCAGTGCTACGCACCCACCAATGACAGCCACGAAGACGACAAAGACCAGTTCTATGCGAGGCTGCAGTCAATCATCGAGAAATGTTCAGCCAAGGACCTGACCATTCTGATGGGCGACTTCAACGCCAAGGTCGGAGTGGATAACACCGGGTATGAAGACATCATGGGACAACATGGACTGGGAGAAAGGAATGATAACGGTGAGAGGTTTGTAAACTCATGTACTTTCAACAAAATGATTATAGGTGGCACCATACTCTCCCACAAACGTATACACAAAACTACATGGGTTTCACCGGACCACATTACGGAGAACCAAATCGACCACGTCTGCATCAATAAGAAGTTTAGAAGGACCATGGAAGACGTAAGAGCAAGGAGAGGAGCCGACGTAGCTTCAGATCACCATCTGGTGGTAACTAAAATGAAACTGAAGCTGAGGAAGCACTGGACAACTGGAGCAGCAGTATTACACAAGTTTAATACAGCCCTTCTCCGGGATACTAACAAACGCAACGAATTCAAATTAATTCTCAGCAACAAGTTCCAGGCATTTCATGATCTACTAGAAAAAGGTGAAACTAATATGGAAGACAACTGGAAAGAGATCAACATGTCAGGAGGTTTTGGGTCTCAAGAAACAACACCAAAAAGAGTGGATTTCTGTTAGTACTCTGGACAAGATCCAAGAAAGGAGGAAAAGAAAGACAGCGATCAATAACAGTCGGACTAGAGCAGAGAAAGCCAAGGCACAGGCCGAATACACCGAAGTCAACAAGCAAGTGAAGAGGAGCATCAGGTTGGATAAACGAAAATTTGTTGAGGACCTAGCAATGACAGCGGAAAAAGCTGCAAGAGAAGGAAATATGAGGCTCTTATACGATGCAACGAAGAAGTTAACTGGGAAATTCAACAAGCCAGAACGGCCAATCAAGAACAAGACTGAAGTGCATGAACAACGGAACAGGTGGGTAGAGCACTTCCAAGAACTCTTGAATAGACCAGCACCACTGAACCCACCAGTCATCGAAGCAGCAGCCACGGATCTCCCTATAAGCACAGACCCACCAACAGTCGAAGAAATCAAAATGGCCATCAGACAGATCAAGAGTGGCAAGTCAGCAGGACCAGACAACATACCAGCGGAGGCACTGAAGACAGATATAGAAGCAACTTCAAAGATACTCCACATTCTCTTCAGGAAGATTTGGGAGAAAGAACAAGTTCCAGCAGACTGGAAAGAAGGGTACCTCATCAAGATACCAAAGAAAGGCGATCTCAGCAATTGTGAGAACTACAGAGGCATTACTCTACTTTCAGTACCAGGAAAGGTCTTCAACAGAGTGTTATTGAACAGATTAAAGGACCCAGTCGACGGCCAACTCCGAGATCAACAGGCCGGATTCCGTAAAGATCGATCATGTACCGATCAAATCGCTACTCTACGGTTCATTGTTGAACAATCAATTGAATGGAATTCACCACTTTACATCAACTTCATAGACTATGAAAAAGCATTCGACAGCGTGGATAGGAGAATATTATGGAGCCTTCTACGACATTACGGCGTACTCGAGAAGATAGTCAACATCATACGAAATTCTTACGACGGCCTACACTGTAAAATCGTGCATGGAGGTCAGCTCACAGATTCATTCGAAGTGAAGACCGGTGTCAGACAAGGTTGCTTACTCTCGCCCTTCCTCTTCCTACTGGTCATCGACTGGATCATGAAGACTGCAACATCTGAAGACACTCTCGGAATACAATGGACAACATCGACGAAACTAGATGACTTGGACTTTGCAGATGACCTAGCTCTTCTTTCTCACACACATCATCAAATGCAGAGGAAGACCAACAATATAGCAGCAGCCTCAGCAGCAGTAGGCCTCAACATACACAAAGGGAAAAGCAAGATCCTCCGATACAAAACAGCAAACACTAACCCAATTACACTTGACGGAGAAATTCTGGAAGACGTTGAAACCTTTACATATTTGGGCAGCATCATCGACAAACAAGGAGGGTCTGATTCGGATGTGAAGGCGCGGATTGGTAAGGCAAGGGCAGCATTTCTACAACTGAAAAACATCTGGAACTCAAATCAACTGTCAGTCAATATAAAAGTCAAAATTTTCAACACAAATGTGAAGACAGTCCTGTTATATGGAGCTGAAACTTGGAGAACTACGAAAAGTATCCTACAGAAGATACAAGTATTTATAAACAACTGTCTGCGTAGGATTCTTCGGATCTCTTGACCAGATACCATCAACAACAACCTGTTGTGGCAGAGAACTAATCAACTTCCAGTTGAGGAAGAAATTAGGAAAAGACGCTGGAGATGGATTGGACACACACTGAGGAAACCGTCAAACTGTGTCACAAGACAAGCACTGACTTGGAATCCTAAAGGCCACAGAAACAGAGGAAGACCCAAGAACACATTGCGTCGGGAATTGGAAACAGACATGAAGAGAATGAACAGCACTTGGGAAGAGTTAGAACGGAAAGCCCAGGACAGAGTTGGCTGGAGAATGCTGGTGGGCGGTCTATGCTCCACTTGGAGTAACAGGCATTGAGTTATGCGTTGCACATTACTGAAACATCTAACATGCCCAAGTATGCAAAACTAATAACGATGAGTCACACCACCTATCAGTGACTTAGTGGATTGATATCATATCTTCATTTAGTGAACCTAATATTCTTTGAATCTACTGCCAGTTGGCATAAATAGCACATATCCCAGCCATCTAAATTAACCGCCTCTAATATTGATTTCTAATGTTAACATAATATCTAAAGGTCAACTTCAACGTCTCTCACTCACCTTTTCCACTAACTGAATTCGCGTTAAAAAAATTCAAACTCGTCGATTATTCAATAAAAATGTTTCAAAGGTACTCATGTTCGAATACTTGCAGTATTTTATTTTTAGAAGAAATAAATCTTACATCTACAGAAAAATGCGCGATAGGACCATTGTATAATACCCATGTTTTAGGCAGGCTACGATAGTTTTGTGTTACAATAGTACATAAAAAGACAAATCACTACAACTGCACTCTACATTTAAACAAATATTTGAAATTGTTACTATGCTAGTCATCATACACAAAAATGTGCATTAAAATTTAAACATAATCTTCCTAATTTGCACTAATTTTCTTCTAAATTCAAACATACTATTAGTGGAAGGAATACAGCATATACTCGTACATCAGACAATGAATGCCTGCTGACTGAAGTAAAATAAAAGACGTTATCAATACGATAAGAAATAAAATGGATATGCATATATAAACGTAAGTTGTAGTGTTTTATATTTTATTTATTCACGTATAACCAATGCCTAATCATTTTAATTTGTAGAAAATTATTAGTGGCCGTAATAATAATAATAATAATAATAATAATAATAATATGATTATTTTACAATAAAATAATAAAATATAAACTACAAAGAATGAAAAAAGGAAGCATGCTAAAAATGGGGCCAAATAATTTAGGAAAAAATGATTCACCAAGGCTTAGTGGTAGTAAAAGTAATGAATGTTCTGAATTAAAAGCTAGGTACTTTATTCTAAAGAATAATTTTTCCTCTGTTCCTCTTGTCTTTATTTCTTTAATAGAAAGATTCTACGTTATTTCTCTTTGTTTGATTGTCTACAGTATATTTTTGCACATTAAAGTACGAGTAGTAACAACAAAGTGACAAACAGATAATGTATTATGCAGTAAATGATTCATTTTATTTAATAGTGCACTCTGAAATGTTTATAGTTTCATGAGAACAACTGTTGTTATATTTCTCAGTAACACTGAACATAAGGATAGATCAGAAAATATTCATATAACAGCCTATACATATATAGATGCATTACTATATGAATGCCCACCATACATATATTCTAGGTACACCCTAAGCTCAAAGAAGATGAAGTGGAGTTTGAACCATGAATAAACAAAAGCACTGCTTTACCATGGATTTAGACATGTTTTGAGATGAATTTAATACATACTACGGCAGACAAAAATCGAGATTTTATGAAAACCTATTGGCTTTGTCCCGACAACAGTAATAAATTACTACAGTAACATTTCACAGATTGACATTATACTTGTGACCTTTATGTGATAATGTCTCATAATTCCTAGATATTCTAATTGGTTGCTACAGTGTAAACAGTACTAAGACTTGCACAATGATGTTTATATCTCGAGGAATTAATAAGCTCCATTGAAAGTCGATCTTAGAACACATGAACCAAAACTAGAATTCAGGTGACGGTTTATCTCACTTATCAAGTTCAGATGTACTTAGCCTTAAGCCGTACTTCATATGATTGGTCAGTGATACTATTCGACAGTCAAAATCTAGGTAGGTGAAGACAGTAACGAGTGTGAAACCTAATGGTTAAAAGTCTAACGCTTTGAACGCTAAACCACCACTCTGAAGAGGGTATGATAAACTATCACTTATAACAATGCGTGCAGACAATTACAGATACTAATTTGCAAATATGTAAATTCTGGAACAAAGAAATTTCCAGAAGTTCCAATAGATGCATTGGTATATATCCAATCTATCGACACACGTCAAAGAGATCAATAATTCGCATGATCAAAGGTTGACTAATCAAAACCATAGGAGACAAAATAAGTTATAGACAATATCATAGGGAAGGCTGCCATAATAATTGTTCATTAATTAAAATGCTTGAGGGTTGATAATAACGATCAGGAAGAGAAATAAAGCTTAGCACATAACTATCCTGCCGAGAAAACTCAAATTACCAAAAACATCCATCTCACCTAAAAATCTTTATACACCCATTAATCCAAGTTCACTTAATTTTAAAGGGGGTCATAAAGTTACTATTGGTCTGGCATATATATGGCTGCACAACATGAAATTAATAGCATGAAACCCGGTGAAGTGATTAATAAACAGCAAAACTCTAGTGTTCTAAAGTTTGCGAAAGCTATTGCTTTTAGATATCAGCTATCAGTCCTTTTAAGCTATGTCAACAAAAATTTCATATCAAATCTTTCGCTCATTTGACTAGTTGGTCACGTTATTTTTTGACACCCTTCTTGTCGAATATTACTGATGTTAAATGACTGAACTTTACTCTTGTTACTTCATACCTACATATTACCATTATTCCAATACACAATTATTTATTACTAGTTCTTTGATCTTTTGTCACTGGCACTATCTCAGAGTAGTCGCCCACATATGATACATATTTTGCTATATTTCTACATAGTTTCTAACGTTATTTAAATGTATCCTACACTATGCCGATATGCGTTCCTAACTTTCCACCCAATTCAGTTATGAGAACTTTTCAACTCACTTTATAATTATGACTAAACATTTACTGGTTGTCGGAAGGTGGTGAGAGATTAACGAAAAAAATTCATCCTATTTCACTCAAATCTTTGTCCAAACTGGTCAAATAAATAAAATTATGTGTATGGAACTAAGATAGTGTTATGGATGACTCAAATCAGTATTGCTATGGTCTTTTTTAATACTCATAACAAATACTATAATAATCTTTTTAAACTTCGATGACCTTTTAATGCGACAACATCATATAATCCACATCATTTACGATTAGTTGGTTTGTCTTATATAGTTTGGTCACATTTTGTGATGTTTACTGTATCTTTTCTAGAGCGATAAAGCAGACTAGAAAGTTTATTTTTTCGCCTCCTGGTTGAGTGTAGTTATTATTGTTAAACTGTCACTATGCACTAAATGTTCAATTTATTTACTAGAGTAGATCTATTTTCGCACTACAGGTATATAAATTCGTTTTTAGTAGGGAAATTATGTAAAATATAACAAATATTACACAAAATGTTCCGGCTAAACAATAACTATACAAGCATTGAAATCAACATAAGGTATAAGAGTAAGTGCTACTCTACACAGTTGCTTAAACCAATATGGATTAAGGTTAGGAGAGTGGAGAGTGACTGCTTCGTTAATTTTGTTTTTTAAAAGTCCAATAAACAAAAAATTAGTTCCAATGACAGAAATATATTCAATGCCGTGAATTATTGCCAACAAAATAATGAATCTTTATAATCAATACTAACAAAATTAGTTGTTCTTTATATAAATTTATTTTAACTGTACTATTTCAGTTAGTAATAATCAACGTATAGTCTAGAATACATGAAATTTAGACTTAGATGCCATACGACAAAATCAGCACGATAGGATTAAATTAACAATATGAATACTAAGAGTCGAACTAGTCGTAATACTAATCAGAATGGAAAATATACTTTGAGAAAGCAGAATGAAATGGAGCATGAAACTAAGTGTCTTAGAAAATAATAACGAGTGAATGCATCTGCGTCATTGTACGGATTCTGGTACAAGATAGCTAGAATCTAAAAGGATTGGTTCTCGTTATTGTGCAGGACTCAAACCAACAGTTAGTATCATACTCTGTTTGGCAACAGACCACGTACAGTTACTGAAGACACTGTTGTATATTGACACCCATCAATGTAGAGGAAGAATGAAAGTCCTATCAAATGATTTGCTATTCCTTATGCCCTGGTACTGTCCAAAAGTCACTTGAGTGAATTTGAGTTAACGTTTTCATGTTGTACCTAATATTATAATCACGAATCAAGTAGATGAGTATTTACAGTTTAAAAGTATATAAAATCGAGCCGATATAAGCTATTGCACTGGATAACACATTTATCTAACCAGTAAAATAAATAGAGTATAATTCGAGATCTAGCTAATTTTAGAAAATTACTGAAGAGTGGAGAAGTAATGTATCCCAGACAAGGATTGTGCATCGATAACTTTCATCCTAGATCTCACAGAGGATCTAGAATCATCTGAGAAATAGAGAATTACGCGATACTCTCTATAAATCCCATATTCAATAAGTTAATAAACAACAGAAACTTTATGAACTTTTTTTAAAGTCAGTTAGTCATAGCAGCGCAGAACCTGGCATATATGTGCATGCAGTAGTTCAACTTCACAACATCAGTACAAAGATGGGTGGCAAATTCAAAGCTGTACTAATTTACTATAAGTGGTAGTCAAAATGATTACATGTGGAGATGAATAGAAGACACAGAACATCCCTTCAATCAGATATAACGATAGCAATCGCAGTAATATAGAAGATTATAATTTTCCACTTACAACTAGCCCAACATATGCATTTAAACATAAACATTATAAGGTCAAGGTCTTTTTAATATTAAGAAGTGCGAATATACTAGATGCAGTGAATAAATTCATAGTACATTCTGAATTGATATACTTTACATAAAACATTGAAATAGGGTACCACACCCTATCACCTACCAACTAACAAAAATGATTCATGTCGATACAAAATTCATAATTTATGTGATGCAGACAACCAATCGCCACTTACTTAGCACTAGTGGTAGAAGTCACCTCAAATCAGTTGTACGGTTAGTTTACAAAAGTTTTAGAAACATCACTATGGAAACGAGTACTATGGTATTGTTTTTTCTTTACAATTATAGGTAAATGTCAATAACCGCATATATATATATATATATATATATATATATATATATATACATCCATGATTAAGCATACTTCTGTTATTAGCTAGTAGTATCTTTCCTGTTGATAAACTTCTATTACGTTTGTTATCATTTTTGGATTGACTAATTATATCACACATATTCATCAAGTTGATGAATTTTTTGTTTATGTATGTGTCTGTAGGCGTTAATATTTGCATACAGGTAACCTTCGTAATACAGTTTATCATTCCTGAAATAATATAGAAGTTTATCAACAGGAAAGATACTACTAGCTAATAACAGAAGTAAGCTTAATCATGGATGTAAATACCGCAGAAAAATTGAGGGCGAACAGTTGAAACTAAGACTAACTATTCAGATGGTAGGACAATAACATATTGAGGATTTGAAGTCTATATGAATGTGCATCAGTTGAATGCGTTGGTGTATAACATGAATAAATCATGACTGTATCCATTTAACAGGAAAGCAACAAAATACTGAAGGATAGTTATAGAGGAAAACGATGATAAGATGAATAATAGCAAGTTGGTAGAAAGTGGTTTAAACATTTAACAACTTATAAACCGGCTGTCATCGGTTTTACTAAACAGAATTTTTACCCAATGCATAGATACTTGACTGAAGACTAAGTCAGTCAAGTAGACAGTCACAATCAACGTATGTTCCGATACAAATATGAGATGGTACAAGTTGTTATAACAAAAGCATGGCGAAATGAATAGTAGATTTGAAATAATTTAGTAGAAGTGATAATGAGAGAGACTAGACACTTAATTAATTAAGTGATGTCTGTTAGCTCTCGTAAAGCATAAGCCACCGACCAGCATTCTCCAACTTTGTCCTGGATTCTCCTTTCCAGTACTTTCCAAGTGTTATTAATTTTTTTCATGTTTGTATCTACTTTCCAGCGGGATGTATTCTTTGGTATTCTTTTACTTTGGCCTTGAGGATGCTATAGATGTATATTGTCTCCGAAACACGCTTACAAGGGTATTAGCTTGGTCATACACAGGACCTCAACAAACCAATACAGAGGGCCTACAAAATATACTTTTCATTTATCTAGAGATTCTATAGCCACTTTTAGGGGCCTAGGCGGTGTAGGTATAGCGTTAAGTATGAAAGCGGAAAAATCACTTCATATATGAATCCCTGTCGATAGTCGCCAATATGCTTTCGATTAGGAAGTTAAGTAAGAACAAGAAAGGGTAGGAACATACACCGTAGTATTTTCGTCGTTTATTCCGAAGCTGTCACTGACTGTAGCCCGGAAGAAGTGAAAATGAATTTTACAGAAAACTTTCTGGACTTTTCCATAAGGCTACATACTGAGATTTAGTGCCCACAGTAAGTGGATTTAGTGCTAAAGCAGGTAGCTTAAATCAGGTTGAAATATATCTAGATAGGTGTTAGAGTTCCAGTTCGGAAAATAGATAAAGGTGATCATCTGCTCCAACTGTTCTCCGATAACCGTTTATTTCTAGCAAGCATTATCTTTATGCATAAGGAGATAACGTATAATATGGAGACGCCCCCTTGCACCTACTCAATGATGGACTGCAATAAACTATATCACTCCATCAGTGGTCATCAGGTCGACCGTAGCTGTTACCTTCACGTGGTGGTCGGGCTTGCTTGTCGTGATGACCCAACCGAGCTATATTGGCTGGAACGCATGTTCCTCCAGGTCCTACCATGCCAAGCAGATCTGTTGGAGAGCGATAAGACCAAAAGCAGCAACCTGAGATCTGAGGGCGAAGTCGTACTGCTGACTGCAGCGGGGTGTGACAGCAGTAAGGTGTTTCCCTCGGATAACCAGCATCTGCAGCAATGCTGCCTTCTCACAAAGGAAGGAAGGGGTTAGAAAAGGTCGACCCTAAAAATGTCACACCTCACCTTACTCCACGGACTTCCGTCTCCGGCAGTAAGGCCTTCTAAACAACGGAGATAACACTTCAAAAACTGTCCATAACAAGGTCATGAGTGATCGGCCTCAAGCAGTTGCCTCTTGGGCTCTGCGATAGCATTCCCAAGTCACTATGACCAATACTAATCCAGTTTCCTTTTCAGGTACCTCAAGAAGTAAAACCCTTCGATGGTGTGGGCAGCCAGGAAGTGACAACCACCCTCATACCTCTAACAGCACACGAGATCATCTTGTTCGACGTCAAATCCCAACCTCAACTCTCAATAACTCCCTTATTCCCACGATTAACCCGTCTAGCCTAACTTTATCACCTCATGCCTTTAATGCTGATGGTTTGATTTCATGAGACATTATTCCTGGTCTCTTGAAACCTCACACTAAACTACATATCTGAGCTTTTAACGTTCGAACCTTAGGCCAAATGGGACAACAAGCCGCCTTAGCTACAACATTAGATTACCGCTCCATCGGCGTCTGCTGCGTCTCCGAAACATGTAAACAGGATCCAAGTAGAATCATTCGCCTGACCTCACCTTTTCAAAATGAAGAAACGGCCCGGTCCACCCTTTATGCTTCCGGAGACCCCACTGCTACCACTCGAGGCCTTGCTGGAGTAGATATAGCACTAAGTTCAAAAGCTAAACAGGCTCTCCTTGACTGGATTCCCATAGACAGTCACTTGTGCACTCTGCTGCTAAACGGGACGGTAAGAACTCGGAAAGTTAGTGACACACGACGTCGCCTCTTTGTTGTCTCTGCCTACGCTCCCACTGATTGCAGCTCAGATGAAGTAAAAAATGAATTTTACAGAAAGCCTTCCAACCTCCTTCGAATAGCTAAGCGCACTGATGTAGTGATTATGGCTGGTGACTTTAATGCCCAAGTAGATAGACTAGGCAAAACCGAAAGGCACCTAAGTAAATCCTATGGCGTCGAGGCCCAACGAACAGATAATGGCAACCGTTTATTACAACTGTGCTCAGATAACCGTCTATTCCTCGCAAGCACTAACTTTAAACATAAGGAAAGACATCAGCTGGCATGGCGGCCCCCACGATCAACTCAACGTTGGACTCAAATAGACCATATTGCTATCAGCCACTGTTGGAGAGGCTCAATAGAAGACTGTCGCTCATGTTGGAGCACATATTTAGACTCAGACCATGGTTTAGTACGAGCGCGAATTAGTCTGCGTCTCATTGGACGTAAAAGATCCACAGCAAGGATCCCCCTCAGAGTTCAACTTGATGATGAAAACGTCAAGAATACAATACATTTCAGAAACAGCTAGATAACCAATTAGTCAACTGTGTAAGAGATACCCGTCCCGAGTCAGCTTAGAATGATATCCAAAAAGCTGTTGAAACAGTAGTAATATCTACTAGTAAACTAAGCCAAAAAGTTAAGAAAACGCAGTGGATTTTAGCTGCATCTACTGAACTGATAGATGCCCAGCAACACATCCCGTCTGGTTCTGAACATGATGAGGAGCGAAGGCAACTTAAACACAAGCTGGTTAAAAGCTTACAGAATGATCGTGAGCAGTGGTGGGTGGCGAAAGCTAAAGAGATGGAAAAGGCAGCGGCAATAGGTAACAGTGGGCAACTGTTCGGACTTATCAAGGAAATGGGTATCAGAAATCCGACTGTAAGTGAAACTATCTCAGAAAAAGATAGGATTATTATTCACTGTCAATCCAGAAGGTTGGACCGACGGGCAGAACACTTTAGGGAACAGTTCAACTAGCCCTCGGTCTCATCCTAGTTGCCCACAATTCCCAAGCAGTCTGAATGGCAAATTAATATTGGTCCCCCACAAGTCTTAGTGAGGTTGAGAAGGTTATAGGGAACCTTAAGCGAGGGAGAGCAGCAGGACCCGATGGGTTAACCCCTGAGATATTTAAGATTGGTGGTCCAGTTTTAGCAACGAGATTAACGGGGATCCTGTCTAGAATCTGGGAACTGGACGTAATCCCATCTGACTGGTCTCAAACACTAATCGTCTCAACCTATAAGAAAGCATAGAAGTCCTCATGTGACAATTACCGAAGAATCAGCTTAACAAATGTAGCGTCTAAAATATTTACTTCAATAATACTTCGACATCTAACTAAGGCTCGTGAAGAGCAAACTCGAGCAAACCAAGGTGGTTTCAGACCTGGACGTGGTTGTATAGACCAAATATTCACACTTCGACATAGATACACTTTTAGACGCCTAACAATAGTTGTATTCCTTGACATTAAATCGGCGTTTGACTCTATCGATCGTAAGGTAATGTGGCAATGTCTGTCATTAAAAGGTGTACCAGAGAAGTACATTAACCCTATACAAGCTCTCTACTCGAACATCACATGTAGAGTCAGAGCTTATGGCGGATTGTCGTCAGAACTGATTACCTCAAGTGGTGTTTGTCAAGGTTGTCCGCTTTCCCAATTTTTATTTAATTTTATCATTAACACGCTTTTAGAGTTGACATTTCCATCGTCTGATTTCTCCGGGGTTGACCTCCTTCCAGGAGATCAACTTGCTGACTTAGAATATGAAGATGATATAGTTCTCTTAGGTGAAGATGCTGATAAAATACAGAATCTTTTAACTACCTTAAACATGAATGTAAGGATGTTTGGGATGCGATTCTCTCCACCCAAATGCAAAATATTGCTTCAGCATTTGCTTGATTCGGCACCGAAGTTAGTGGTAGGGACTGAAGTTGAATGTGTTAACCGCTTTACTTATCTTGGGAGCCTTATCAGGCCTGACGGTCTGATGTCTGCTGAAATCTCTGCGCGTATTCATAAGGACCGATTAGCTTTCGGGAATTTGCGTCACCTGTGGCGTAGGCAAGACATCCGATTACTGACCAAAGGACGCGTTTACTGCACAGCAGTTCGATCCGTTCTACTTTATGGATGTGAAACATGGCCATTACAAATAGAGGATATTCGTAGGCTTCTAGTATTCGATCATAGATGTCTTCGAAGTATTGATCGTGCTTTTTGGGACCACCGAGTAAGCAATACGTGGGTTAGCAATAGAGTACTAGGTAAATACGATAAAGTCTATCGATAAAGTAGTAAATCTCCATCATCTAAGGTGGTCAGGACATGTGTTACGTATGCCTGACCACCACCTACCTCGACGATCAATGCTACCTGGTGTCGGAGCAGGGTAGAAGAAAGCTAGGGGCGGCCAAGCCAAAACATGGCACCAGTCCATAAAGTCACTGACAATTGGGCTGAGCCATGCTAATATGTACAGACTGCCTGGTTAGGGTCCGCGTGATGAGCGTCACAAATGGTTGGAGACTTTAGGTAATATGTCTCAAAATCGTTGGCAATGGTGCAGGTGCATCCACTCCTTGTCTTCCTCCAAATTCTAAGTTTCTAAACTTATCATAATTTTCTCTTTACCTAATCAAATTTTCATAAATGTTATCTCCGATCTCTTCCTTTCCATTAATACTAACTTTGTTATTACCTCCCCTACTCTGGGATTTGATCCGACAATTTAATCTCTATCTGCTAATTGAGGCATGGCAACTTGAACTGACGTACGCATGTACCAAGTTCTACGTTGTAACTGTATGTCTGTCTGGTCGTTGGAGGTTCAGAAAAGCTACACCGCGAAGACCCATTAGAATTCCAGGAACAACTGAAGGCTAATTTAATTTATTATGAAAACGAAACTAACCTGGATATTACTTGGAAAGATAACCAAAAGCTACGAAGTAAGCAGTGGCACCCATCAGAGATATGAATCACCAGGTCCGGTAAAATCAGTGAATCTTAGCAAAATCTGTTGAATCACGCAAACTTAATCTGTCAGGATCAGTACATGATGAAAAGCGAAAACAGATCATATGTAAACTGGCAAAAATTGTGAAGAACGAACGTGAGCAACGGTGGGTAACGAGAGTAAAAAAATGCGAAGTACAGTAGGGATGAATAACACTAGACGACTCTTCAGAAAAAAAGTCGTTTTAGTGAAATAATCTCCGAAAAAGATGGAACGTTTTTCTGCTCTCAGCTTAGACGTTTGGAACGATGGACACCTCAAAGAGCAATTCAATCAGCCTTCAGCAACTTTACGATTATCCCCAATTTCTAAACAGTCTGAATGGAAAATCGATACAGCCTCCGTCCTCGACTATTACAGAAATTAAAAAAGCCATAGCTAATCTGAAGAGAGGAAGGGTAGCGGGTCCGGAAGGACTAATTCCAATGATCTTCAGGGATGGTGGTGCAGCTTTAGCAATTAGGTTGACTGGAATTTTAATCAAAGTCTGAGAGTTGGACATCATCCCATCTGATTGGTCTCGATCGTTGATAGTTCCAATATATAAGAACAAAAGTCGTCGTTCGACAGACACAGAAGAATTAATTTGACTAATATGTCTAGGTTGGAAACTCTGAATGACGGGACCGGTCACAATGGCGCAGGTATGTTCATTCCTCATTTTCACTAAAGTCGTAAGCCAATAATTATTTTAGACCTTTTTAACACGAAATTATTCCGTCTCCGCGTGTCATATTCTATATGTCCATACTTCGTTCTTACTACCAACGAAGTAACTATGGTTTCTACTAATATGGTGGTCAACTTGTGTCGTTGAAGTGTGTAAACTTGGGCCGATGCATATATGTGCCAGGTTCTATACTATACATATATAAATAAAGATGTTGATATCATGAACTGTAATTGAATAGTTTCTACTGGTATATGTGCAACCTGGGTGAATAGCCAACATAGTGAAACTTAGTTGTAAGATTTTAGTATAATTAAAATGTAACTAGCAGAATAATTCAGGATACGCATTCTGCCCAACTCAGGATGAGGCATATTTGGGTAGTCTGCAGCTAGCAATATGACAACTTTACTAAAATGACTGATAACGGGTACAATCAATATTAATCAGTTACTACTGTTTGTAAAATTTAATATTTTTATTTAATCTGTTTTATAAAAAAAAATTCAGTAGGTTTTATCTACCTAAACGCGAACGTTGTCATAAACAAACGTGTAAATGAATGACAAAAATGGCATGTAAAAATGAAATGATATTAAGCAGAACATTTAAAAATTAAATCATACACTTTTTGCAAGTTGTACATAAAATAATTTAGCGCAAGTATATATAATGAAGCAATAAGTAAACAAGATAATTTGTCTAAAGAAGATTGGAATGTTATTATTTATCTGATTTATTTTCTTTTTAAACTTGTCGGTTAATATCAATGGTAAATGAACAGTTTGCTTTTGTTAATTTTTAGCATTTCTAAGTAATTCAATGTACACGAACGCTTAAAACTGAGATCGCCTAATTTTAATTCGACTCTTCTTTTAGGTCAGATTGTATGAGATATGAAATGAGTGCCAAAATAATACAATTAGCAGAACAAATATTAAGTAAGCAGAATATGACTAAAAATGAATACATAGAATAGGAAGTACGAAATAATTTTGGGATTCAAAACCTAGATGCAAACAAAAAAGTACATCTGTACTACATCACCTAATGTCTCCAATCAATGATAACGATTATTGTGAAGACGCCGACTAAATAGTTGACATCTAATTAGTAATAACAAATATTAAAGCAGCCACTGGTGTTATAATATTATTGCTAACAAAAAACGACATTAATTTAATGTTAAAAGCAAAAATAGGTTAGGGGCGTGCTTATTAAATTTTAAAAAAAATCCTTATCACGAACGATTTATAAAGTCAAAGTTTTCAAGATTACATTTATATTGCTTTAATTCTGGAATTAACCCTAGCCATTAGCATCTGCAATTACATCTGATCAACGTGCTATTTTCTAGAGAGGGGTTAATATACTGAAGACGAACAAAATCTTTAATGGGTGGCGATTTAGTTTTTCGTAATGACTTACACGAGATCACGTTATATATATATATATATCTATATATATATATATATATATATATATATATATATATATATATATATATATATATATATATATATATATATAATTGATAATTTGGACCGAGCTTACCAATGTTTCAAAAGTTAACTAAGTGTATCTTTCACATTACTTTCGATCATTTTATCGTTCAATTAATGAATGAAGCACGTTGCATAATAATTTCCATTAGACATTTTAAGCGTTAAGAGATATACGTAACTGCCTACTATAAACATGCCACATGAGAAACACAGTAAAAGTTAAAAGCTTCAAAGTATAATTACGTGAAAATTAGTCTTGAATGGAAGAATAACTAAAAGTACTGAATATAATAAAATTAGTAAGAATTATGAATGATGATGACTTAAAACTCGATAAAGGATAAAATAACTTCACAAAAATAAATGAGCTTACTCTATCAAAATCCTACAATGAATACTGTGATATTTTTCAAGTAGTTTTTTGGAACTATAAAGTAATGTTTATTATTCTCTAATTTTAAAGATTATTAATTTGTTTGCATCAATATAAAGTGCAAAATAAGCAAGGAATTCGTATTTTGTGTTAGCACCTATTTTACTAATACATAATAATAATAATAATAATAATACATAATTCTAAATTTCTCGTATATTGTTTTTAAATCAAATGAATAAAATCCAATAAAAAGTTTATACAATATGAAAGGACTAACAATCTTAAAAATGAAAGAAAAAAAGAAGAGGATCGCTTGAAAAAATGTAAACAAAAACGAATATAATCAACTGACATAAACATAGAATAAATATAAAAAAAGACGTGTCTGGTATAATAATATATTGATCAAAGCGAATAGTAAATAATGAATCATATTTTGCGCTTACAAGTTGTTGTGGTATCTTGGATACAAAGGATAATAGATGTAGTGAGATAGGGAGTTGAGATAAGAGGCGGTTGAAAATAATAATAAGAGTTATTATTATTATTATTATACAACGTGAAATGTAATTGTCACACGAGAAATATAAAAATACTTATGTAAATTATTCATCAATGGAAGGAAATGGTAATACAAACCAACGAAAGGCGTGGCTCATTTCTTATTATTTTTAGAAAAAAAAACCAATTTACAGAAGACTTAATACGAGAAAAATTCAGCTGACATATTGATTGCGATAAAACGGGTCACCATAAAAATTCATGTTTTTAGAAATATAGTAAGATGATGTTAGGTGATTAGAGGCAGTTAGTAGAAAAACATTTTATTTGACCAGAATTTTGTGTTAGTTATTAGTCATCAAGAAAGCTTACGCGTAATCTTGGGAAAACCGATGCTCCTTGTAAGATTCGAAACCAGGTTACCAAGTGTGATAGTCTGAGAAGTTAACTAATTAGGCTGCAGCTTATCATCATCAGAGATATTTATAATGCATAACCAACGAGTATATATATATATATATATATATATATATATATATATCAAACGTTTCATAAGGACTGGATTTAACAGTCTCACATGAAAGTATTGAGAGTGAAATAAGAAGTAGCACAAACTATAATTGGGAAAAACAATTAAGTCTTATATTATTAGATAACAAATGAACTACACAAATAATATTCTCCAATTGTTTATCGCAGTTGAAAAGAATATCCTACTATTTTAATAAACTAATAAAACAATTGATATAAGTTCTATGATATTTAAACTCAAATATGAAAT
Organism: Schistosoma mekongi; assembly: GCA_034768735.1. Lineage (NCBI taxonomy): Eukaryota > Metazoa > Platyhelminthes > Trematoda > Strigeidida > Schistosomatidae > Schistosoma > Schistosoma mekongi. The sequence continues at coordinate 30,115,267 of CM068307.1, read as the reverse complement.
GCAATACAGAATTAAATGCATATCAAGAACAAGAAATCCTGCTGCCACTATTTACTAGGTATTGTACACTTTCGGAGATACGTATACTATTATAATAAAAAGAATATACGACAGTGAAAACAGGAGTCTTTTATTAACCTGATTACAACATTTAAAAATCTAACCCACTAGTTTGATAGTATGCCCTAATTTCAACTGAATGATAGGAAAATATTTAATTAAGAGGGAAATGATAGATTAGGCAAATCTAAACTTATTGTGTTGTTACAAAAAACAGACTATCTTAAGGTTATAACCTAATACGCTTGTCTGAATTATGTGACCTAATAGCATACTGTATCCGGATGAAACTTGGCAAGAACAATAATTTGATTATTTTGCATTACACCACAAATTGAATGAAGTGATAATTCCACCACTTGATGCTAGGTCAGTGATGCTGATTCTTAAGGATTTGCCATAAGACCACCAGTCTTAGGTTCGATCCTTGCCAGCTGGTGGATTGTATGCGAAAAATGGGGTGAGGTGTTGAATCTTAAAATCCTTTATCCCATTAATTCTGCTCATCTGGTTGGTCTGGTGTTTGTCTGTCAAATCAAGGTTACTCTAACTGAACTAATCAGACTGATATGTCTTTAGTGAATCAGAAAATTTACATACACACTTAGGCAACTTTGTTTATCGAAATCTGTACTATAGTGCTCGTTTGCTAGGCGCAATACTGAAGATAATTGTAGGTTATTAATTAACTGTAATGAATAAGTTTTAGCATTTTAATATTTTAACTATCTATGATTACAAATATACAAAATGTTGTCATTAAATAATGCAATGTAAGACATACAGTGAAATATTTAGTGATTTGTTATCTTGTATAAAGAGCTAAATTTTGTTCCTAGACAAGGGTGTTGTCAAGTTGTCACATAACTGTAATTAGAGTTACAAATCACCTATCTATTTTTAAATTAGTCCCGACTATCAACCTAATGAACTCCATCTGGAGCCCCCTAGGGTTGCTGCCGGTCCCAAGCCCGGATAAAGGAGGGTTGGGCATGGGGTTAGCAACCCCATCCCGTAAAACAACAACCTTGCTAAAAAAACGCTAACCAATAAAAACCTTTATAACCATTTTTACTCTGCCCTGGGAGTTGGAAGGTATGTTATGACGCCTCATGGTGAAAGCCGAATTTCTTCGGAAGCCACGAGGCCGATGTCTCTTCTGACAACCAGAGCAACAATTAATATAGGTACATGGAATGTCCGCACGATGTGGGAGACAGGGAGAACCATGCAAATAGTTGAAGAAATGAAAAGGTACAACCTGAAGATGCTTGGAATAAGCGAAACGCATTGGTTGCAAGCTGGACAGCAACGGTTATCCTCGGGAAATATGCTTTTATACTCCGGCCACTAAGAAGAAAACGCCCCACACATGCAAGGAGTAGAATTGGTGTTGTCCCAAGATGCATGGAAGGCTCTTATAGGATGGGAGCTCCATAGACCTACGATCATCACAGCATCCTTCAAGACGAAGAAGGAAGGGATTACAATGAATGCCATCCAGTGCTACGCACCCACCAATGACAGCCACGAAGACGACAAAGACCAGTTCTATGCGAGGCTGCAGCCAATCATCGAGAAATGTTCAGCCAAGGACCTGACCATTCTAATGGGGGATTTCAACGCCAAGGATGGAGTGGATAACACCGGGTATGAAGACATCATGGGACAACATGGACTGGGAGAAAGGAATGATAACGGTGAGAGGTTTGTAAACTCATGTACTTTCAACAAAATGATTATAGGTGGCACCATACTCTCCCACAAACGTATACACAAAACTACATGGGTTTCACCGGACCACATTACGGAGAACCAAATCGACCATGTCTGCATCAATAAGAAGTTTAGAAGGACCATGGAAGATGTAAGAGCAAGGAGAGGAGCTGACATAGCTTCCGATCACCGTCTGGTGGTGGCTAAAATGAAACTGAAGCTGAGGAAGCACTGGGCAACTGGAGCAGCAGTATTACATAAGTTTAATACAGCCCTTCTCCGGGATGCTAACAAACGCAACGAATTCAAAATAACTCTCAACAATAAGTTCCAGGCATTTCATGATCTACTAGAAAAAGGTGGAACTAATATGGAAGACAACTGGAAAGAGATTAAGGAAACAATAACTTCAACATGTCAAGAGGTTTTGGGTCCCAAGAAACAACACCAAAAAGAATGGATTTTTGTTGATACTCTGGACAAGATCCAAGAGAGGAGGAACAGGAAGATAGCGATTAATAACAGCCGGACAAGAGCAAAGAAAGCCAAAGCCCAGGCCGAATACACCGAAGTCAACAAGCAAGTGAAAAGGAGCATCAGGTGGGATAAACGGAAATTTGTTGAGGACCTAGCAATGACAGCGGAAAAAGCTGCCAGAGAAGGAAACATGAGGCTCTTATACGATACAACGAAGAAACTAGCTGGGAAATTCAATAAGCCAGAACGGCCAATCAAGAACATAATCTAATAATTTTAACCCTGTTCAGATTTATCTAGTCGAATTACATAGTTCAATATGTTACAGGTAACAAGTATTCATCCAACCATTTGATCCATAATTATCATCACATCCATTTACTCTATCAAATTTACATGAATAGACACGTCAATCTTCAGATTGTCTATCCTATTTACGTAAACATAGCTCAGGGTTATATATATACGAATGCACAAATATATGCATCATATAACTGCACACACAAAGCACATTTTCCTTCCTTCACAATATTTCAAACATTCGTTCACTTATAATGACGCATGCAATGTATCTATACTCTGTATACGATTGGACAATTGAAGTGACATTTGACCTCTTGTTTACATATTACATAATTCTGATTTTTGATTATTACCCTGAAGAAATCTCGACTAGCCTGTCGAACGAAACGTTGAAATTTTCTTTAATTTTATTCGCTGAGATTATTCGCAAAATATATTTTATTCTAATGCTTTGCATTCACTTGGTGCCCATATTTAGTGTATCTATTCGTTCTTATTTGGACGAAAATTCCTCTAGAGAAATGAAGTAATTCCATTTAAAATTTCTTGAATAATATCCCAAATGTCCTAGTAAAGCCGATGGTGGGGACAGTCTGGTTTGACTACCTAAACGGCATTATATGGTTTCATGTTTATAACTTCTTACACAAAAGTCCTACCCACTAACTTCAAATAGCAGGCGTGTTTACATAACAGTGTGAGAGTGGGATTAAATGCCACTGTATATGGAGGTTCAACTACAGAAGTCGGGAAGGTCTGATTTAAAACTAACAGTGCACGTTCGAAATGCAGATTAATACATTCAGAAGATGACACCTTAGTAAATAATTTATCAAATGGGGAGGGGGAACTGCATTATAGAGCTGAACAGGAAAATTAATTACTACTGAGTGGTCATGTTTTGCTAATAGAAATAGTATTGCAGACATAGTTAATAAAAATACTTATATGACGTGGTTTAGTTGAGATGAGATGAAAATAAGCAAAATGTCATGAAGTAATATGCACATCTCCAAATCAGAAGTAATTCGAAAAAAATGTACCAGTTAAAGATTTTCTTGGTAGGGGAATGAATATACACTGTTCATAAGTCATATACAGAAACAAAACAACTTCCCAGTACTTCCTAGCTTTGAATGATGATCTAACTAAAATCAGACACAAATTTCGAAATAAATGCGAAACTTGACAGTCATTAGGACATTGGATTACTAGTCGATGAAGCAGCAGCTAAGTGTTTAAGGTGTTCGGTTTTCCGTTATTAGTCCCAGGTTTCGAGCCCTGCTCCATCTACCTAAGTTTCGGAACTGAATAGTATCACTAGCCCCACATTTAGAGCGCCAAGCACACAAATGTATACCTAGAGAGTTAAAGTTACTAATAGGTCATTTACACATGAGTAGGCAAAATGGTATTTAAAAGCACGTTCTTAGTGGTTAAAAGTAGAATACTACATTTTTGTAGTTACTATGTTACAAATATCAACATTCTAGGTGAGATGAAAAGTATGATTACATTATGAGATAATAAATTCGTATTTTCCATATTATGCTCATACTTCTCAACCTTAGGGTACGCAATAGAAACAGGTTAGCGTATTTGGTTGTCATATGGTGAGAGGACTAGAGAAACTACATAATCTCTCAGATTAAGGTAGGTGGGGTAAAATCTACGACTTAGTGGATGAAAGTCATACGCCATGATCAGAGAGCCGCTGGTTTATCACAATTTTAAGAGAGGTGAGAAATAAATCATCGATGTAAATAATTTCACGCATATGAAGACACAAATAATAACATACCCAGCAAAAGCAATAATTAACCGCTTAATTAAGCATTCCTCATCACTGGGAATTGATTTGGTATGAATAAAGAAATGTTTATTCAGAAATATGTCTGGAAGACTATTCATGAACGATTGTTTAATAGTTTCTTCATCGTCCTCTTTTTCATTAGTAGATAACTGACGGTTAGATATCATGGCTCTGAAATAAATATCAATGAAAACAAGGAATAGATATTTCTTTTAGTGTAGAAAAAAGTATTGGTGTGGGAGCTGATGTTTATTTAAATACACTAAAATTAAATATTTAATTATGACCAAAATATAACAATAAGAACATTCAGTAATGGTATGTTTTCAGACAAGCTTTAAGTTTACAATTGTTCTAGACGATATAAAGTAGTACGATATTGTTAGTACAAAAGTCAGCGACATTATAAAATTAGAATAATCTATCTATCGTGACACGGCATTGATTGCAAGCAGCGAACACTTAGTGCACTAAATCTATGTAAAGCAGGGTTAGCCACGCTCCGAACGACTCATTCACTATATATTAATATCAAAATAAGTTTATATTGATGAATCAATAAGCAGAAGTGATCAACGGCATACCTAGTTCATCCTCAGTGCTAATTGAATTCCATCAATCAGGTTGTAATGTGACCTCTAGTTCAAATAATTAGAGGTAAGTGGTAAGAAAGCATGGATTTAAGTATCGTGATAGTATGTTCTTAGATGGTAGGTGCAATCATAAAACCAATGAATGAAACAGATATTGTTAAAGATAGAATACTATTAGTATGGCAAAAATGCATGAAAGCACTTTCGCATTACATGCGCACATTGTGTAAAGGATTTTGATCATAAGTTGAAACAAACCAGCGAAAAGCAGCTGAAATTCATAGCATTAGACAGTTGTTTAGTCTCAGAGATAATATGGAAATTTCTACGATCAAAGATCTGGAGCTTACGCGTATCTTCTATGTTAATGGTCTATGTTTCGCATCCATATGTTAGAACAGAGCAGACTGCTGTTCAGTACACTCGATCTTTCGTTGAGAGACGGATATCCCACCTGCGCCACAAGTGACGTAAGTTGGTAAAAGCCAAACAAGCTTTCTGAGTCCGTGCCAAGATTTCGTAAGACACTGATCCAGAGAGATTAATGGTGACAAACGCACTAAAATACTTTACTCCTTATGACTAATCTAGGCGGTGATGTAGACCAGTCCTGGAGTAACATTTTACATTTACATGGAGAGAAACATATCCCGAATATGCTTGTATTGTTAATCAAGGCGTTCAGGAGAACAAGTGGTCGGGAATATGTCAGGTATAAATTTATAATTATGGGAATGTAAGAGCCCATAAACTAAGTATTCAATAAGTACATGCTAAAAATAAATTCTAATCTCTAGAATATGGTTTCAGAACTTGTCTTTCTTGTTTATTTGTTTTCATCCGAACAATGACTACAATGAAATCCTCATATAATGAAACTTGAAACTCAACTTATCTTTCTTTTATGTTCGTTTAACTAGTTCTTTGATTATCTAATCAAAGTATTTCCTGGAAAATAACCTGTTTTCTTGGTTGTGGATATCATTTGGAGTTTCACCTAACCATATGATGTTTTTTAAACGACTTCTAATATCATATTCTGAATACATTAAATCAGTTACCATTCTTCCATGATTAGCATTGATTAGAACGGCTTCAGTATCCATTACTCCTTTTAGTCATATATTTCCCTATTGTTGTAGGGGGAACGTAGGTCTTCCATTCCAATACACCAATCGTTTAATTAGAAACCTTCCTTTCAAATGAGACAGCTGATATAGCTAGTTTAAAAACATCTGTATATTACGCGCTCTCTTATGATACAATCTAATCTCTCATCTGAGCAAACACTACTAATTAATTTTAGTTCATGTATTTTACTTACAAGATGTTGTCAGCGCGTAAAATTATGGCCATGTACTAAAAAAAGTAACTATATGTTGTCTAATACCTCTCAGCATACTATATTACGATGAATAGTAAAATGACGAAGAAAGAAATGTATTAATGATTAAACGTTTACTTATAACTATATTTAAGTAGTCAGATTAGTATTATGAAAAGTCTACTTCGTCTCCACAAAACAAAATGGTCTCTAATAATTCAGTGTTTGTGTACTTGGGCTAGTACTGGCAACAGCAACTTATAGTGACGATTGTACATTTTTTATTCCCTATAGCTGCTTCATCTTTTGTTTAAATTTAAATGATGTCTATTTTATCACTTTTGTATAAGCACATACATATTATGATACAAAAACGATTGATTTTGAACAAAAACTTCCGAAAATTGCTTTTTTCCACGCAACTGCGTTTTTCGTGTAGTGTGAACTTTATCATGATAGAAGTTTCTCTGTAAGACGATATATTTTACACTGCTAAACACTTTGAATTTAAAGAATCACATGGATTATTGTTCTTCGTGTCAAACCTCTCACTTTCTCTTTTCGTATCCCACTGTAATGTAGTAAAGTTAGGTAGTCAAATCTCCACTTAAAAAAGTATCGTTCAAGACACAAATTCAATTAGTAAATCACTCCAACCGTGTAGTTCAATGAATCATTAACAATTACCTCCCTTTTTAATTTTGGCTGGCAGTCGGACTCAGTTCACTGGTTTCGTACTATCTGAGACAGGTCATAGGGATATATTTTTACCTGGGCATTGACGTTCACAGTGATGTGTCCTGCTAAATATATTTTACAAACCAGGATCAAAATATTCATTCCTTGTTTATAGTGTCCCCCATTTAGTGCTAGCTTCGTCACTAAAATTTGCTAATTATTACTTTAACAATAATGTATATTTTTCATTATATACGATATTCTTACTCTTAACCCAATTCAAAGTTTGCTCCACGGATTTATATCAAAACTAGTGGACACCAAACGGCTATTTACTCTAGTTTCCGACTAACTTTTGTTAGTACCGATGATCTCTCATGAGATCGACCACCTTTTCTCTCTACGTGTTATTCAGTCAAACGTAATCTCACTAGGACAGATAATCAAATGTAGTATGAGAAGTGAATGCACATATTGCACTGCAGTTACTGCTTATCAACAAGCCGGCTGTTACAAACTATATCGGCACGTTCGTCTTTTATCTTCACTATTCTGTCTTTATACAGTTTTGTTTTCCTTTTAAAAATATAAGACAAAAATGATTATTAATTATTACCGCAGAACCTTACATGGTCATTTTTGTGATAATAACTGATCTCATGACTAGAAAGAGGCAGAACTAGTAATTTTCCTCATGAATACTCTTGTTTTTCCTACTTTCTATTATTTGTATAGTTGGCGGTAACCAGTACCACTGTTCATTCTTTCCGCGCTGACTTTGCTATTTCTGATTGGCTGTTGTGATTTTTAGTGTTGATTGCCACAAGGCCGTTATTGTATTTATATAAATACAGCGTTGGAAAGAATCTTCTGAGTGTTGCGTCTGTGTCTTCTTGATTTGGCTTTAGGCGAGTAATCCAGTTGTTGGTCACTGGTTGCAAGTAGGTCAGTCCACGAGTTAGAGTTGCGGTTAGTACTTCCGTGTATAATGTCGGCGGCAATATATCAGTTGGCGACGGTTGGTGGGGATTGCAGCTCAGATGAATTAAAAGATGAAATTTGCAGAAAGCTTTCTGATCTTCGAAAAGCTAAGTGCACTGATGTAGTAATGGTGGCTGGTGATATTAGTGCCCAAGTAGGTGGACTAAACGAAACCGAAAGGCACCTTGGTTAATTCGATGGTGTCGCAGCTCCATGAACAGATAATGGCTACCTTCTGCTGCAACTATGCTCAGATAAGCGTCTATATCTCTCAAGTACCAACTTTAAACATAAGGAAAGGTATAAGTTGACATGGTGATATCCACAATCAACTCGAAACTGGACTCCAATAGACCACATTGTCATCAGCCATTGAGGGAGAGGCTCGGTAGAAGACTGTCACTCATTAGATTCAGATCATGCTTTAGTACGAGCACGTATTAATCTGCGTTTCACATTTTCATCGTCTGACTTTTCTGGGGTTAACATCCTTTCAGGAGATAAACTTATTGATGACATAGTTCTTTTAGGTGAATATGCTGACGAAATGTAGAATCGTCTGACAACATAAAGCATCAATCCAAGCATGTTTGGGATGTGATTCTACCCATCCAAATGCAAAATGCTGCCTCAGAGTAGGTTTACATCGGCGCCGAAATTAATTATTGGGAGAGAAATAGTTTGTGTTGACCGCTTTACTTGTCTTGGAAGTCTCATCAGTCCTGATGGGCTAGTGCCTGATAAAATCTCGGATTGTATACAGAAGGATCGATTACCTTATGCCAATCTGAGTCACTTGTGGCATAGGTAAAACATCCGTCTTCCCATTAAAGGACGCGTTTACTGCACAGCAGTTCGATCCGTTCTACTTTATGGATGTGAAACATGGCCATTACAAATAGAGGATATTCGTAGGCTTCTAGTATTCGACCATAGATGTCTTCGAAGTATTGATCGTGCTTTTTGGGACCACCAAGTAAGCAATACATGGGTTAGGAATAGAGTACTAGGTAAATACGGCAAGTTTATTGATGAAGTAATAAATCTACATCAGCTGAGGTGGTTAAGACATGTGTTACGTATGCCCAACCACCGCCTACCTTGACGAGTATTGCTGTCCAGTGTAGAAGACTGAACGAAAGCTAAAGGCGATCAAATCAAAACATAGCACCAATTTTGAAGTCATTGACAATTGGGCTGAACCATATTAATAAGTGCAAACCGCCTGGTTAGAGTTCACGCGATAATCGCAACAAGTAATGAGAGACTTTAGGTGACATAGCTCAAAATCGTCCGGAATGGTGCAGGTGCATCCATTCTTTTTTCACCTCCCCAAATTCTAAATTTCTGAATTCATCACGTTTTTATTTCTTACATTTTTAGTGATAAGTATTTACTACTACTCTGGAATTTGACCTAACAATTTAATCTCTATGATAATTGGGGTATGGGAACTTGAACTGATGTACGCATGTAGCAACTTCTAAGTTGTGGCTAACTGAATTTTTATCAAGTTGTAAAATTAATCATAAACCTGATACTCAGTTCCTGTACAAAGTGTCCTAGTTTATTCATGTTGTAAATTATTATTCCATAATGTATTGTCGTCTGTCATGAAGTTCAGACAATCTTGAGGTTTGAATCACGTAAAATAATATAAAGTAATCGATTATTTATTCTTGCCCATTTAATTGGAACTTGTGGACGGAGGAATTTTGTCTCGGTAAATCAATACCAACAAATTGGGTGAATGGGGAGTCGATGGCGTCCGTTTTATTCGTTCAGCATAGCGGATGCGAAGTTATATAAACTAGGTATCAAGGACATAGCCTTGAAGGTATAATAATGTAAATGAACATTGTATTCAAATTAGATTGAGATTATTCAGCATACAGGAAAGCGCATTAGATGAAGTAAAATTAAAAGTCTTTTTTATACCAAACCACTAAAATCGAAATCTTTTTCAATGTTTGAAAATAATGATTAACAAACCTCTGAATTTCATCGTCTGTATTTTCTTCTTCTGGATTACTAGCTTTTACTGAAAATAATAAGCGATATAAATAAAATTATGTCAGTACATGAGAAATAAATATGGTCACAAATCTATCTTACAACAACATTCATCAAATTTTAGTTCCTGATTATTTTGCTAAAGAACACAGGGGCCAAGCTATCGAGTGATGCGTTAGCAATATTTCTAATTTCACTTGTTTTTTAATTAGAAATAAATTTAATATAGAAATTGACCAATTCATGAATAGCTAGTTAGAACGTTGAAAGCTACTCCTGTTAGATTAAATATGAACATTAGTTAAGTAATAGTAATTACATGAATATTATGAATGAGTTAGAAGGAGAAGAGGGATAATTCCATTTGGAAAATGATTATGTTGATAACCAAGATAGAGGAGTTGTACAAATGTCGCATGGGAAGAGATATTTGGTTTATTAATACGAGTTCATGAGGTTTCAGTCACAATTAATAGATTCACACAGCAACCATATAACTATATCGGATAGAGAAATTAATCAGTTTTCTTTTTTACAGCCATTATCAAATTCTGTGTCTGTGAGATTAGCTCCAAAAGAACATCATGTAGAGAAGGCGATTTAAGATAGTATGCCTTTATTTAGAGTCGTACAAATACGATGACTATGGTAAGGTACATATAATAAATGCAGAAACGTATGCATAAAGGAAGATCAAAAATTACTGTCATATGACACACCAACCATATATATATATATATATATACGTTTTGTATACATGGTTAATCATTACAAAGTCAAAATAAATTGATATAGAGCTAATTACTTCAGGAATGTGATAGACTACATAATCAGAAGACGAATGCCAAATAACAAATGTGTATAATACTAGACTTCATAGGATAAATAACAGCTTGACGACGTAACGTACATTGCTGAAATTTGCAGTTATTTGGTAATCACTACGATATTGTTTAATCAAAAGAATAATCAACACTTTAAAAACAAGAAAACTGATAGTGTCTAATTACCAGGTCGTTTGGCTTGATAACTATCGTTAGCAGTAGAGTGGGATCGTTTTTTGCGAGTCTTTCTAACTGTTTTCATCCCACGCTTTCTTTTGCTAATTGTCGACTCATTAGATAGATCCTTGTCGCTTTCGTCGTCATTATCCGACTCTTCTTCTTCAGCTGTCGATTCGGACTCATCATCGTCCTCTGTTTCCCTTTCATCAGAAGAAACTGGTTTCCAATCGGTATCATTCGACTTCCTCTTACCTCCTATAGATAGAAATGTCTGTTAGTAGTTGCGATTTTAATGTCATAGGTAGAATACTATAGTAACTCAAGTTTCCTCACAACTGAGTGGCGACTGAATGGTTAATGAGTTTGACCAGTAAGGCGCAGGTCCGAACCCCGCTTCAGCCATCAATTTAGGCAACCGGGTAGTATCACTGGGTCATATAATTAAATTGTGGCACAAAAAGTTGTACTTCGTTAATGAGATATTTTATCAAATCACCACCTAAATGTGATTAAGAACATTTATACATTAAATTTTTATCTAAGAAAAAGGTGATAGGCGCTTACACTATGAACTATAATAAGTTGGATTTATCATGTCAAGTACTCTATGCTACTTGATGGGTCAATGAGGTGCTTAACAAGAATAAGTATACAGATTTATTTTTTGCTGCTCTAATGGTATTAAGAGACAGAATCTGAGCCTAACAGTCATATCTTGTATTACTGGCAATCTTGTGACCTACAAAGCTCATATCATCCAATCACTACTTATGACATCTACTCATGTTATGTTCCTACCAATAATTTTAATATGTAAGTAATTTTATTACATAAAATACCTATTTTTATGGATAACAGTTTTGCTTCTGGTATCAGTTCATTTCTGGAGAGAGTAGAGCAGGTGATCCGATCTTTTGAACATTTACTAATCGGTCATGCCGTATCACAGTATTCATATGAATACTGGGATCCCATTTGTTTATTCCAGCAATTAGGAACTCCGTTCAATTGTAAAAATCCTTTTGCAAAACAGCTATTTTTACTAGTTCATATTCTACTATCTTAATGGCTTTTATACATTTCACTTATAAACCCAACAGAAATTAAGTATTCTGAGATTGATGCATGATGAGATGTAGAGTTTAAAAATAAGCATAATTAACAGTTGCACATTATATACTAGGAAGAGTTGAAAATTTAGATAATAAACATAATCTTAATGTTAAGTTCAGATAGGTTTTTGGAGGTTGATTTTAATTTGCTAAACACTTACGTTACAGATTGATCTGGAGTGAATAGCAGTGAAGATCAGAAAACCTTGAACAACCTTTTTAGTCTAGTATAAGACTCATCGGCATCAGTATGGATTCACAATCCCACTAAGGATTAGACAGTGGCCCTTCAGACCTCGTGACAAACCCCTGATCATCAGGACCATTGGGCCGGTGCACAATCGTAGGATTCCCATTTTAATCGACTTGTGATCTAGCGCGACAACTACCTAATACCATTAACGGAAACTATCTTAGTCCTGTACTGCCTGAACTCCACCAGTTACCACTTCTCACTAGAACTTAAACAGAGTCATGAAGTTGTTTTGTAGTGAGCTGGCTATTATAGTTCAGTTGAAGTAGTTATGTAGAGATTGGTTTTAATTTGCTGTTTGTATTCATCACAACTTATGCTTAACTATGTGTAGATGCTATTGCTATAGAAACTTGATTTAGTAGAAAAGTTAAGTAACTATAGATTTATAAGAGTATAATATAGCGAGTAGTGTGTGTGCTAAACGTTCTCGCATTGTTATTGTTGAGTGATTGATCCTGAAATCAAAGTTTATTAGATGTAAATTGTAGATATATCAGTGACGCTTTTACTTAACAAATCAGTGAATCTGATATAAAATTAGTTTTTTAACCAACAAGTTAGGATATATACTTTATAAATTCAGGAAGAGATTTAGGTGATTTTTACCTAAAAAAAATATAAATTGCACTTAATATACATTTTAGGTCATTCTCAATTGTATGATGGATGCAAAAGAACTATATGAAATTACTCTGAAATATAGTGTCTACTTACACATTTTTCGAGTGGTTATTGTTTCAGATCTTTAAAATGTAACATGAAATTTGCTTTATATGTATAGTGTATACATTAATATACCAGGCACCTAAAAAGATTATTTTAGAGAACTGTTTTTCTGTAGACTATTTCACTATTTTTGGTTGTATTCAAGGTGAACATTTTATTTGTATTATCGTTCAGTTCCCCCTGCCCTATCCTCCCATTTGACACGTGAACTGTTAGTATATCATTTCTCATTGATGAACTATGGCTAATCAATTGTGTATACGTACTCCAGTTCACATTCACTATTACTCCTATTTTGTATTAATGTTAGTTTCTCAATTGGTTTGCTGTGTGGCCAGGTTTTATGTATATATAAGGGAATGTGTGAAACATAGTATGATTCTGTTTGGTTGGTCCATTGTCTTGTTCTTCTATCTCCGGCTTAACCCGGGTGGGCATAGGGCAGACGCGCAGTTATCAACTAGGCACACCCAATCGGCATTTCGACCGACCACTTTTTTGCGTCATAACATATATATATATATATATATATATATATATATATATATATATATATATATATATATATATATATATAACTTTGGATTCACTCCATCATGTTCGGTCTAGATACAGTGTTAGTAACATTTGGTGCATTTCTCATTGCCTTGAACATCAAATATTAAGTAATTTGGTGAGAAATACATTTTAAAAAATGGTTTTGGGTATGCATGTATGTACAATCAACATAGAACCTGGCATATGTGTGCATCGGTTCAAGTTGCCATACCACCATGGCACTGCAAGAATAACACTACCACCACTAGTAGAAATCACTTCAATAAAATAAAATAATAATAGTAACAAGGAATGTGAACATATAGAATATGGTTCAGGAGGCATTGAAAGAAAGTAATGGAATAATTTAAAGCTCATGATTTAAGGGAGGACAATGAGTGAATACATCTGCGCCATGTCACTAAGTGTTTCTAGCTACTGGTTACGGTAATCGCGAGGACCCCATCCAGGTAGTCTGCAGCTACCGGCACGACTTAAACCGGCAGTCAGTGACTTCATGAACTGATGCCATGTTTTAGTTTGGCCACCTCTAACTCTCTTCCATCCTATTCCTATATCAGCCAGGATTGCGCGTCGAGGCAGACGGTGGTTGGGCATACGCAACACATGTCCCAACCACCTCAGTCGATGAAGATTCACAACCTCATCGACTGATTTACCACATTTGCCTAACACCCGTCGTCTAACCTCGTTATTACTTACTCGGTGATCCCAGCTAACGCGAGCGATGTTTCGTAGACATCGATGGTCGAAAACTAAGAACCGTCGAGTGTCATCTACCCTTAATGGCCACGTCTCACACCCATACAGTAAGACTGAGCGAACTGTTGCGCAGTACACTGTCCCTTTGGTTGAGAGACGAATATCTCGTCTACGCCATAGGTGACGTAAGTTGGCAAAAGCCAAACGAGCTTTTTGAATTCGTACTGAGATTTCGTCAGAGACTAACCCATTAGGGGTAATCAGACTTCCAAGATAAGTGAAGTGGTTTGGGAGTAAATGTGAATACGCTAAAAACACATTAACTTCTTGCAAAAGTATTAGTGACGCTTAATATATTAATGTTTAACAAACAAGAAAGTAGAAATGTTCTCAGGTGTTGGAGTTGCATACATATTTACTGGAAATTAATCATGAAAATGTATTTACCACTTCAAACAGTACTAAACACTACAAAATATAACTTACTCAGGTTAAGACTGGGTTCACGACTTGATGGCCTATTATAAAATATGGAACATAAATAAAAAAGAAATACTACAAATATTAAAACAACAATTTTTGAAATAAAACATTATTTATTTGCTTTGACATGTTTTCTGTAAGTGTAGCACTTGTAATTTGATCGTCAGTTATTTACATAAAAAGCATGACCTGGCCAATATAGGCATCCGTTGTTACACTACATCAGCGCAACCAAATAATATTATCAATTTCACATATTTACTTAAACATATAATAATTTGAAACAAATGAGCACCAAAAATATATGGGCCACAAGAGCAATGTTGTAAGAAAATAAAAACGGAGAAGTGGTCAATAAAAAGAAACGAGAAAATTCTATAAGACAAGAACATTACAAGCAAGGAGATACAACTCGAATAGTAATACAACTAAGAAAGATCTTATTCCACTGAGAGAAGTCGTCACATTTTCATAAAAACGTTAATAGGAAACTGGCTTCTACTCTATGCCATATCTGATAAGGTCTCAAGCTACTGGATTGCACCCCTTTTGGGACCCCAATCAGGAAGCCAGGAGGAAATGACAAAAATCAGTTCTATAAAGCTTTATTTCATTACACGGGACCATGTCATAAAGTGGCCATCACTCCACCTATTCCAGCCAGTCCCGGTGTTAGCAAGCAATACACAATATGGAAGCTGCTAGGATAACATTCATAAATCATGACCAAGCCACCGAAGCTGATGCTTCAAGATGGTAACATTGTTATAGTGGAGAAGAAATAGGAATCACAATCTGTAGTTTATTCTTCGTGACCCTAACAGTTACCGTGCATTTGTTGAAAATTTAGCAACTGCTATTTGTATTGTATACATAATACGCTTTTCTTAGCCTCAGTAACTGTCATATCTGTTTTCCTTCCCGAGTTATTGTAATCTTATTATGACCTCATTAACCCAATTTCCGTACACACCTCCCTAGGTCGGATCTTTAATGTAAATTTTAACTATGAACGAGCTGCCAAGTGTTTGGGATAAGTAGCGAAAACAAACGAGAAAAACGAAGACAAAAAGGAAGGGAATGTAAAATAAAAGTTTTTATTGAAATAATAGCAAACATCACATAAGTGTAAATATCCCGACCGTAGCTGCTACCTTCACGTGGTGGTCGGGCTTGCCTGTCGTGATGACCCAACCGAGCTATTGGTTGGAACGCTTGTTCCTCCAGGTCCTACCATGCCAAGCAGATCTGTTGGAGAGCGATAAGACCAAAAGCAGCAACCTGAGATCTGAGGGCGAAGTCGTACTGCTGACTGCAGCGGGGTGTGACAGCAGTAAGGTGTTTCCCTCGGATAACCAGCATCTGCAGCAATGCTGCCTTCTCACAAAGGAAGGAAGGGGTTAGAAAAGGTCGACCCTAAAAATGTCACACCTCACCTTACTCCACGGACTTCCGTCTCCGGCAGTAAGGCCTTCTAAACAACGGAGATAACACTTCGAAAATTCTATAAGACAAGAACATTACAAGCAAGGAGATACAACTCGAATAGTAATACAACTAAGAAAGATCTTATTCCACTGAGAGAAGTCGTCACATTTTCATAAAAACGTTAATAGGAAACTGGCTTCTACTCTATGCCATATCTGATAAGGTCTCAAGCTACTGGATTGCACCCCTTTTGGGACCCCAATCAGGAAGCCAGGAGGAAATGACAAAAATCAGTTCTATAAAGCTTTATTTCATTACACGGGACCATGTCATAAAGTGGCCATCACTCCACCTATTCCAGCCAGTCCCGGTGTTAGCAAGCAATACACAATATGGAAGCTGCTAGGATAACATTCATAAATCATGACCAAGCCACCGAAGCTGATGCTTCAAGATGGTAACATTGTTATAGTGGAGAAAGAAATAGGAATCACAATCTGTAGTTTATTCTTCGTGACCCTAACAGTTACCGTGCATTTGTTGAAAATTTAGCAACTGCTATTTGTATTGTATACATAATACGCTTTTCTTAGCCTCAGTAACTGTCATATCTGTTTTCCTTCCCGAGTTATTGTAATCTTATTATGACCTCATTAACCCAATTTCCGTACACAACTCCCCTAGTCGGATCTTTAATGTATTTTGTATTTTCTGTTACTGTTTGATCCAGCATATGATATGTAAAAACCATTGTTTTCATCAAGCAAACGACTCGGTTTTAGTTGTCATTCGTTAGTGCTTTATTTTCCTATCCATACCACCGAGGTAGGCTTTGGTAGCTCAGACATAGTGTCAACTAATCACCGTTTCCCAAGTCTGTTAGGCCATATTCATAGTGAAAATTTCATTCGCTAGCTTCCTCCAGGCAATCACTCACTAGGAAGGTTGTTACAGACATCGACTGCGTTGTTACCACCGCTTCTGAACACACGTTGCTGAACCTCAGCATCACTAACACGACGATGACAATGGATATCAGTAAATATACGAAGACAACAATATTTGAACACAAAGAGACACCGAACGTCCTCAGCTTGGATATATATTCACATCAAAAGTTAAAGCTAATCTCGACAAACTATTATTAAAACTGCATATGCCATTCTTGTGATTTTATTTAAATGGCACTCAATTTCACAGCATTTTGTATATACTTTATGTGACATAAAATTAATGTCCGAACCTCCTTCGGGGATTCACTAGACGATGATTGAAAATCGAGTTCATGTCTGCCTGATTTGATGACTGGCGTTGCATAATGCCGGAAATTGTCCCCACTAGGATTGCTAGTTTCACGAGTGAAGATAAGGTATATCAGCACTAATCAAACTTATTATTCATTTTTTTACTCAATATTCGTGTGTTTTTACAATATATATATGCATATATACGTATGTAGGGAGATCTTCCTGGTAGTCGACTACCAGGTTTCGAAACTGATGGCAGCAAACAAAAGGTCTACCATTCAGCGACTTAAGGTCAGACTGACAGGACAAAATTTTAACTATGAACGAGCTGCCAAGTGTTTGGGATAAGTAGCGAAAACAAACGAGAAAAACGAAGACAAAAAGGAAGGGAATGTAAAATAAAAGTTTTTATTGAAATAATAGCAAACATCACATAAGTGTAAATATCCCGACCGTAGCTGCTACCTTCACGTGGTGGTCGGGCTTGCCTGTCGTGATGACCCAACCGAGCTATTGGTTGGAACGCTTGTTCCTCCAGGTCCTACCATGCCAAGCAGATCTGTTGGAGAGCGATAAGACCAAAAGCAGCAACCTGAGATCTGAGGGCGAAGTCGTACTGCTGACTGCAGCGGGGTGTGACAGCAGTAAGGTGTTTCCCTCGGATAACCAGCATCTGCAGCAATGCTGCCTTCTCACAAAGGAAGGAAGGGGTTAGAAAAGGTCGACCCTAAAAATGTCACACCTCACCTTACTCCACGGACTTCCGTCTCCGGCAGTAAGGCCTTCTAAACAACGGAGATAACACTTCAAAAACTGTCCATAACAAGGTCATGAGTGATCGGCCTCAAGCAGTTGCCTCTTGGGCTCTGCGATAGCATTCCCAAGTCACTATGACCAATACTAATCCAGTTTCCTTTTCAGGTACCTCAAGAAGTAAAACCCTTCGATGGTGTGGGCAGCCAGGAAGTGACAACCACCCTCATACCTCTAACAGCACACGAGATCATCTTGTTCGACGTCAAATCCCAACCTCAACTCTCAATAACTCCCTTATTCCCACGATTAACCCGTCTAGCCTAACTTTATCACCTCATGCCTTTAATGCTGATGGTTTGATTTCATGAGACATTATTCCTGGTCTCTTGAAACCTCACACTAAACTACATATCTGAGCTTTTAACGTTCGAACCTTAGGCCAAATGGGACAACAAGCCGCCTTAGCTACAACATTAGATTACCGCTCCATCGGCGTCTGCTGCGTCTCCGAAACATGTAAACAGGATCCAAGTAGAATCATTCGCCTGACCTCACCTTTTCAAAATGAAGAAACGGCCCGGTCCACCCTTTATGCTTCCGGAGACCCCACTGCTACCACTCGAGGCCTTGCTGGAGTAGATATAGCACTAAGTTCAAAAGCTAAACAGGCTCTCCTTGACTGGATTCCCATAGACAGTCACTTGTGCACTCTGCTGCTAAACGGGACGGTAAGAACTCGGAAAGTTAGTGACACACGACGTCGCCTCTTTGTTGTCTCTGCCTACGCTCCCACTGATTGCAGCTCAGATGAAGTAAAAAATGAATTTTACAGAAAGCCTTCCAACCTCCTTCGAATAGCTAAGCGCACTGATGTAGTGATTATGGCTGGTGACTTTAATGCCCAAGTAGATAGACTAGGCAAAACCGAAAGGCACCTAAGTAAATCCTATGGCGTCGAGGCCCAACGAACAGATAATGGCAACCGTTTATTACAACTGTGCTCAGATAACCGTCTATTCCTCGCAAGCACTAACTTTAAACATAAGGAAAGACATCAGCTGGCATGGCGGCCCCCACGATCAACTCAACGTTGGACTCAAATAGACCATATTGCTATCAGCCACTGTTGGAGAGGCTCAATAGAAGACTGTCGCTCATGTTGGAGCACATATTTAGACTCAGACCATGGTTTAGTACGAGCGCGAATTAGTCTGCGTCTCATTGGACGTAAAAGATCCACAGCAAGGATCCCCCTCAGAGTTCAACTTGATGATGAAAACGTCAAGAATACAATACATTTCAGAAACAGCTAGATAACCAATTAGTCAACTGTGTAAGAGATACCCGTCCCGAGTCAGCTTAGAATGATATCCAAAAAGCTGTTGAAACAGTAGTAATATCTACTAGTAAACTAAGCCAAAAAGTTAAGAAAACGCAGTGGATTTTAGCTGCATCTACTGAACTGATAGATGCCCAGCAACACATCCCGTCTGGTTCTGAACATGATGAGGAGCGAAGGCAACTTAAACACAAGCTGGTTAAAAGCTTACAGAATGATCGTGAGCAGTGGTGGGTGGCGAAAGCTAAAGAGATGGAAAAGGCAGCGGCAATAGGTAACAGTGGGCAACTGTTCGGACTTATCAAGGAAATGGGTATCAGAAATCCGACTGTAAGTGAAACTATCTCAGAAAAAGATAGGATTATTATTCACTGTCAATCCAGAAGGTTGGACCGACGGGCAGAACACTTTAGGGAACAGTTCAACTAGCCCTCGGTCTCATCCTAGTTGCCCACAATTCCCAAGCAGTCTGAATGGCAAATTAATATTGGTCCCCCACAAGTCTTAGTGAGGTTGAGAAGGTTATAGGGAACCTTAAGCGAGGGAGAGCAGCAGGACCCGATGGGTTAACCCCTGAGATATTTAAGATTGGTGGTCCAGTTTTAGCAACGAGATTAACGGGGATCCTGTCTAGAATCTGGGAACTGGACGTAATCCCATCTGACTGGTCTCAAACACTAATCGTCTCAACCTATAAGAAAGCATAGAAGTCCTCATGTGACAATTACCGAAGAATCAGCTTAACAAATGTAGCGTCTAAAATATTTACTTCAATAATACTTCGACATCTAACTAAGGCTCGTGAAGAGCAAACTCGAGCAAACCAAGGTGGTTTCAGACCTGGACGTGGTTGTATAGACCAAATATTCACACTTCGACATAGATACACTTTTAGACGCCTAACAATAGTTGTATTCCTTGACATTAAATCGGCGTTTGACTCTATCGATCGTAAGGTAATGTGGCAATGTCTGTCATTAAAAGGTGTACCAGAGAAGTACATTAACCCTATACAAGCTCTCTACTCGAACATCACATGTAGAGTCAGAGCTTATGGCGGATTGTCGTCAGAACTGATTACCTCAAGTGGTGTTTGTCAAGGTTGTCCGCTTTCCCAATTTTTATTTAATTTTATCATTAACACGCTTTTAGAGTTGACATTTCCATCGTCTGATTTCTCCGGGGTTGACCTCCTTCCAGGAGATCAACTTGCTGACTTAGAATATGAAGATGATATAGTTCTCTTAGGTGAAGATGCTGATAAAATACAGAATCTTTTAACTACCTTAAACATGAATGTAAGGATGTTTGGGATGCGATTCTCTCCACCCAAATGCAAAATATTGCTTCAGCATTTGCTTGATTCGGCACCGAAGTTAGTGGTAGGGACTGAAGTTGAATGTGTTAACCGCTTTACTTATCTTGGGAGCCTTATCAGGCCTGACGGTCTGATGTCTGCTGAAATCTCTGCGCGTATTCATAAGGACCGATTAGCTTTCGGGAATTTGCGTCACCTGTGGCGTAGGCAAGACATCCGATTACTGACCAAAGGACGCGTTTACTGCACAGCAGTTCGATCCGTTCTACTTTATGGATGTGAAACATGGCCATTACAAATAGAGGATATTCGTAGGCTTCTAGTATTCGATCATAGATGTCTTCGAAGTATTGATCGTGCTTTTTGGGACCACCGAGTAAGCAATACGTGGGTTAGCAATAGAGTACTAGGTAAATACGATAAAGTCTATTGATAAAGTAGTAAATCTCCATCATCTAAGGTGGTCAGGACATGTGTTACGTATGCCTGACCACCACCTACCTCGACGATCAATGCTACCTGGTGTCGGAGCGGGGTAGAAGAAAGCTAGGGGCGGCCAAGCCAAAACATGGCACCAGTCCATAAAGTCACTGACAATTGGGCTGAGTCATGCTAATATGTGCAGACTGCCTGGTTAGGGTCCGCGTGATGAGCGTCACAAATGGTTGGAGACTTTAGGTAATATGTCTCAAAATCGTTGGCAATGGTGCAGGTGCATCCACTCCTTGTCTTCCTCCAAATTCTAAGTTTCTAAACTTATCATAATTTTCTCTTTACCTAATCAAATTTTCTTAAATGTTATCTCCGATCTCTTCCTTTCCATTAATACTAACTTTGTTATTACCTCCCCTACTCTGGGATTTGATCCGACAATTTAATCTCTATCTGCTAATTGAGGCACGATAACTTGGACTGATGTACGCATGTACCAAGTTCTACGTTGTAACTGACTGACTGAAGTGTAAATATCGGCCAAAGCCGAAACAGTGATCTTCTTAGGGGTCTACTCCCTGAGACTTTGAGCTCTGGATCAGATCATGAAGAAGTGAGAAGTCGCCAGGAAGTGCAGTCTCATAGGTTCCAGTTACCAAGTCTGGTTCACATGCCATTCGTTCCTTTAGAATTATGGAGCTCATGTGTACCATCGGTTGAAAATCAGGGTTTCACAACTCATGAGGGTGGACCCTCCTGTCCACCGGCTGTTTCAGCGCCAGACGTTCGTTTTTATCCTCTCACTTTAGTAAAAAACACCCCCTGGCCGCGAATAGAGAGTAGGTGGGATTATCTTGGCACTGGGCTAGATGGGTGGTCATGTGAGGGAATTTCGTGAGGGTGAGTGAATACTCCCCACATCCTGGTCAAACCAGTGAATTTTAGAGTAATAATATAGAATAAAAAAACAATATAATTTCGGGACTCAGAGTCTAGGGTTAGTTAAAGAATGAATACACTTTTACAGACGTGTGACTAACCATGGTAACCAAGCATCTTGGGTAATTAATCCTAATAATCATACGGATTCCCATTAGATGGTCTGCGCCTACCATCACGGTTTAGACCAGCATTCAATGATTTCATGAGGTGATTCTTCTCGATCGCTTCACTTAAGAAGAAAATGGATCTGATCGCAAACGGGGCGATCAAGACTGATGTTAGAGGAATGAGGGTGGTTATTACTTACCGAATGCTCACACTGCGGGAGGTTTCTTATTCTTGAGGTGTCTGAAAAAGGAGCCATATTAAAAGTGGTTTTGATAACCTGACGTGACTTTAGTACAAAAGGGACAACTGTTTGAGGCCGGTTATATACTGCCTGTTTACGAATGGTTTTCTATATGTTAGCTTCGTGCTCGGAAAGACCTTACCACTAGAGATGGAAGTCTCTCGTCATAGCAAACAAGCTAGATCATTACGTCAAGATGGAGGAAATATTCTCGAGATGTTATTCAAGGCAACTAATGAAACCATTGAAACTTTAATGTGTCACGGGTAAAGAAATGTTACCACGAATCAGTTAGAGTTGGTTTTCAGTTATTTATAATCGTGATAGAAATCTGGGAATCTCTGATAAATTACATCTCCATCGAACATCACTTTAAGGATTACGCGATATATACAAATCAGTTAACTAAGGAACTTTAAGTGAGATAATAGAATAAAAAAACAATATAATTTCGGGACTCAGAGTCTAGGGTTAGTTAAAGAATGAATACACTTTTACAGACGTGTGACTAACCATGGTAACCAAGCATCTTGGGTAATTAATCCTAATAATCATACGGATTCCCATTAGATGGTCTGCGCCTACCATCACGGTTTAGACCAGCATTCAATGATTTCATGAGGTGATTCTTCTCGATCGCTTCACTTAAGAAGAAAATGGATCTGATCGCAAACGGGGCGATCAAGACTGATGTTAGAGGAATGAGGGTGGTTATTACTTACCGAATGCTCACACTGCGGGAGGTTTCTTATTCTTGAGGTGTCTGAAAAAGGAGCCATATTAAAAGTGGTTTTGATAACCTGACGTGACTTTAGTACAAAAGGGACAACTGTTTGAGGCCGGTTATATACTGCCTGTTTACGAATGGTTTTCTATATGTTAGCTTCGTGCTCGGAAAGACCTTACCACTAGAGATGGAAGTCTCTCGTCATAGCAAACAAGCTAGATCATTACGTCAAGATGGAGGAAATATTCTCGAGATGTTATTCAAGGCAACTAATGAAACCATTGAAACTTTAATGTGTCACGGGTAAAGAAATGTTACCACGAATCAGTTAGAGTTGGTTTCAGTTATTTATAATCGTGATAGAAATCTGGGAATCTCTGATAAATTACATCTCCATCGAACATCACTTTAAGGATTACGCGATATATACAAATCAGTTAACTAAGGAACTTTAAGTGAGATAAAAAATAAATAACATGCAAGTATTTTGTTTACTGAGGCTCAATAACGGAGAAATATTATACTTATTAAGAAAAGGAACAAAAGGATGAAAAGAAAATTGATGAAATCATAGAAGTTTCTGTATTGGGATATGGTATAATCGACATTAAAATTAAGAGTAGAATTAAAAATATGGTCATTGTTTAGATTATATCTTAAGTTATAGGAGCAGTGGCTTAGTGGTTAAGACATACGACATTCAACTACAAGTACTCAGATTTGAACCCACCCTACCTATTGAGTTTTGAACATTAGAGCAATAACAGTAGCAATTATACATAAAGTGTTGCTCAAAACTGAGCCCACAAATCTATACTAGTTAAATGAGTTTGGTAGAGTGGGTCATGTTGAAGAACATAACGAATACTAAATACATTATTTCGAAATCATTACTGACTGCTTAAATTACATTAACTAACTTGGATTCTGGAGATTGACTATCATCATCACTAGCAGCATCATCTGAAGATTGGTTGGATGTAGACGGTTGAAATGTAGCATTCGGTGGACTGGGTGCACGACCAACTCGATAACTACGCCAAGGCACATTACTTTTGGTTACATAGCACTGTGTAATCCATTTATCAGAAACAATTATACCTTTTCCTTTAACTAAATTGAATTTGGGCGTGTTTGGAAATGCACAACTGCATATTAGTTTGTTTGAATATGGAGTGAGTTCGGTAGAGTGAAGAAAAAAGTAACAAGTAAAGAACAGCTGTTTGTTTAACTACTGCAGTCGTAGTAAAAATATAGAAGTAATTATACTATTAATGTTAACATTGGATACTTAAAAAATTTTAGACATGACATTAGTTCGTGTCAAAGTTATAGAGCATGGAAATCCCAAAACTGCCGGGAACTTACTAAAAGAATAACAATGAAGTAAATTGTCGTCAAAAGACATATCGATTTAGACTAAATATATCAATTTATCATATGATCAAAGGTTAACTGAACAAAACAGTTAACAAAAATCCAAAAGGTACATGAATATAGCGTGGCTTACAAAGACAGTTAGTCACGAAAATGGTCATTTTTACTTTATGCGGGAACGGATTATGTGCAAGATGACAACGAAAGCTTCATAACTACAAACCATCTAGCTTAGAAGCTTTTGCTAACGAAGGTATCTGTATGAGCAACAAGCCATACTCATTGTCTCAACATTTATGTTAATTTCTCTAAATGTGCCTATACAACAATATACCAGTAATTAGTTTAAGTGAATTGATTAATACACGAAATGTATTCACAAGAAAGTACGAGTAAGTTGAACTTGAATGTCATTTTATAACACATTATACAATAAGTTTGGACTTTAGTTCATTACACGAAACTACTCATGAAAGGTGAACTACATTGTACGTTTAAATGTATGAGTAACATAGAACCTGGCATATGTATGCATCAGTTTAAGTTGCCACTTCAGCAGCACATCAACGGTAGCATCAAACTAGTAGGAGTAGTATTTACCTCAAGGGTAATAATAATAAACAAAGAAAATAGTAAACATAGATAATGTAGTCTTAGGAGAAACAATTAGTTCGTGGAAAGAAAGGTATGAAATAATTTTAAGCTCACGATTTAAGGGAGGATAAAGCGTGAATGAACTGAGTTAACATTTGCCGTATGAGAAACAAAGTGAAGCAATAGTAAAATAACTGAAATTATTTACAACTTAGCAAATGTTGGTTTACTTTGTGTTGCTGGGATTCTTAGGGGACAAAAATAATAATCTCATGTGGTAAGAACACCGGTTTAAGTATTACGTTTAGGTATCTGCTGATTGGCCGGGAACTGAAAAATAGGAGACAAACCATAGAACTATGCTGAAATGTAATGTTGTTACACTGTAGTTAATAAGTTTGAAATATTTATTTTCTTTCGGACCGATTTCCAAATATATCCAGACGTATGACGATTATCGTTGATTATTAGTGATAACACATTTCTTAGTAGAGGAAAATCGGGTGGCACTATATTACAAACAAAGCCTACACTCATACGAAATAATTGCTTTGAAAGATTAGAACCATATTACATGTAATCAGAGTATTATATGTTTAACGTACATTAAATGTGTACAATCTGGACCCCAATCTTGTCTGTACTTCGCGCCAAGTTCTAAGGCTTTGTCTCTTATCTGACTTCTTACTGGGTTTTGATAACCACTTAAAGTTAAAATAACATTTGATAAAGGTTTCTGAGATGGTGAGCGAGATGCTGTTGATTTATTGTTCTTTGATGAACAAGATTGTGGTGAACGTGTTGTATCCGTATTACTAGAGGAAGGCCTTGAGTTGGATTGGTGAGGACTGCTATTGGCTTTAAGAGCTTTATGATGATCGCTTGGTTTACGTGTATACAGTGAGCTCGGGGTATTTACTATAGAAATACAAAAAAGACATTTGAGTGACATAAATAGAGAGATTTGGAAAGGAATGCAAAAACATAGAAGAAGACTTTGAATAAACGCCAAATTATACCTAAAACAGAATTACCATCCAGTGATGTAGACATCCGATGATTCGGTCAATCGAAGACAACATAAAACCTTGAATGAATGTTTGTTTGCCCAAGCAACTGCATTTCACATTGCAGCAGAAAAGAATGAAACTAATGAAGTGAAGACCAGAGGAAAAATAGTTAAAGCAGCGGACTGTAAAAGATAATATAATTGCCATTCAAATTAACGGATGAAATCGAAAGATGTAAATTATATGATGATACTAAGCTTAGGGTTTAATGGAGGACAAAGAATCAATGTGAAAGGTACTGATTATGAGTCACGTTGCTTGGGGCTTTCGAAGAAAAATAACTGGCAAAATGGCCACAGTTAAGATGCACAGTGCACAAACAAGAAGCCAGTGAATTCACAGGCTCGTACTGTACTCTCATTTAGTAGCATTTAACTATTCATTATTTAGTTAGTGGAATGGTGCATGAAATTTTGTGAAGTTATTCAGTAAGCATATCTAATTTGCTGTTAGTAAGTCGTAAGTTGCGTAGAACTTGGTACATATGAGTTAGCTCGTTACCATACCACATCATCACAAATAAAACGATTACTCCCGTCAATAAAATTTAACAAGAGATAAAAAAAGGTATGCAGGAAAGCAATTACGACCAGGCAACTATCTCAAATGGAACAGTACCACTAATTCCACATCACATTAAGAATATAATTCGACTTATAGTGTGAAATAGAAAACAGACTTTCATTAGCTGTGTATCATTTTGCAGATTACTTGGTAAACAAACGAATAGTTAAGTATGTTAGAATACGTGAAAGTTACTTGGCTACTACAAATTGGAAATAGATAAATCACACCCCAAATACATACAGGATTGATTAACTGACCTTATAAGCGCGTCAAGTCTGAAATTAGAGGCAAGATTTAGTGTCGGAGAATTGTTTTCCAAACTTCAAACACCGACACATGGCCAGAGAAAGAAACTAAAAATATATTCTTAACCCTATTTTGGTGTTCTTGATTATGCGATTTTTCAACAATATTGGTTTCCTATTATCAGTAAGTGTTGGCATATAAGAAGAATACCATTGGATGAAACTCAGGGCAGTTTAAAGTCTGCTTTTTGTATACGAATTTAGTAATAAATTATATCTCAAAGGTAAAAATGTAACAATATACTGGTGGATATAGGAATATACTTACTATTTTGAATCAAATTAGTTGAATGCTTCATAGAGCTTAATTTGTCTGAAACTAGGAGCGTAATTTTAAACGAAAGTTGTTCATACTTGTGGACTTGGATTCTGGATTTCCTTGGTCGCGGGATGTTTGGCGTGAAGCTTGGAAGAGTGATCCTGGTTTGAAGTGAGATGAGTTTGACTCATATTCATCCACCAAGCTATCTAGTTTAATAATTTTATTCTATGATACAAAAGTTAGCAGAAAAATGATATTTACATCGGCCGCAGGATTTGCAATAGCTGGAGTGTGGAAGAAAACGAAAGAAATACCATACTGCAACGTTTTATTAAACGGCTGAGAACAAACAAATTTGATTAGGTCCCACTTCTGGCAGGAGACGGATTTTATAAATTGATCTCCACTAAATACACGAACACGACTAAGGTTTGTTTCATTTTTCGCATCTACTGGAGACATAAAGGAAGAGGATGGAAGAAGTACCTAGAACTAGATTGAACAATAAACAACTGTTACTGAAGAGTCATCCGATGAAGCAGATCTTCGTACCAACACTTCAATAAAAGCAGAACCATTATTTCCAATATCTATGCGCGAAATTTCAACAGGTTCAGAAAACTAAGAAATTTCAGAATGACACATAAAAACATCATGATTTACACTGAATTCTACTGCTTCTTGCTTGCTTCCACCGCCTATGCAACGCCATTTTGAGAATGACGATCCTTTTAAAAGGTTGGATGCAGGAAAAGCCTAGAAGGGAAACATAATATTACATTTCTGGAGGTCAAGCATAGTTTAGAGATGTGTATTACTATTTACACTACACTGATACAAGATAGTCATGTATAAGTCACAAGGAAAAAGTAAATGGCATAAGGGTAAATGAAGCAAAAATCTACACAAGAATCAGACGACAGATTACGATGTAGTTTTTCTACAGTCGCTAGGTGGTAATCTGTAGTTGTCTAGAAATACCCTCTAATATGATAGTTTTCGAAAAGAATGCTACTAAAATGGAGACAGTTTTCTTACTCTACATGACTGACTAACTAGGGAAACTTCCAAAGTTACGAGGAGTTAATAGGTTAAATAAATAGGCTTTAAACCACTGCCCCATAAGTTAGACTCTTGATACCTAATTCAAAGCAGTCTTCAGTGATAAGGATAGTGGGTCTGGTGACCTGTACTAATCCTTGCAGTGGATTTCCCAGTGTAGGTCCAGCTTCTCCTTGAAAGAGTTCACCGATGGAGCTGACACCACGTGTTTAGGTAGCGCATTCCAGTCGTTGACCAGTGGATGTGAGAAACGGATTCCCACTCTAAGTTTATTCAGTCTCGGTTTTCGAACCTTTTTAAGGTGGCCTCTGAGATGAATAGTTCTAGAGGGAGCAAAAAGACAAGACAAATTAGCACCTAACTGATTATTTAAAGTACGGAATTTCAATATAAGATCACTTCGTGTTCTACGATAGGATAAGGGGAAAAGATTCTAGCGTTTCAGACGCTTATCGTAAGGGAGGTTTGAAAGGTCTGACACTAGCTTAGTGCCTACCCGTTGAACCCGCTCAAGTGTCGACATCCTTAATAAGACAGGGACTAGCTGCTTGGATACAGTATTCAAGATGAGGTCTTACGTACATGGGATATAAAGTCCGGAACATATCTTCATCATAGCATTTGAATGTTATGCAAAGTAACCATAACACTCAAAACCCTTTACCTACTGCCGCGTTGCAATGTGCAGTGGATTACAAGTCATGACTTATAACTTGTCCCAAATCCTTAGATTCTTCTACTTGTGCATTATTCAAGGTGTATTGGTAGCCGTTAACGTGGCAAATATGCATTAGTGCACTCTTACCTCAATTAATTTCCAACCCCCCCCAACTTTGAGACCATCAAGCCAATTCGTTTAAGTCAGATTGAAGATCTAGCTGATCAGTATCACTGCATACTGTTTTCAAAAATCTTTACGTCATTAGCAAATAAGAGTGTCGATGATTTCAGCTGACGTGGCAATTCATTAACATAAAGCGGAAGAGAGGGCCCAAGATGATACCTTGGGGGACTCCGCTTAATACAAGCTTCCATTCAGATAGTGATCCATTAACTCAAACTCTCTGTCTCCGCTCGCATAGGAAATTCTTTATCCAACTCTGAATTGGCCCTATTATCCCGAAGTTTGGTAGTTTCTGTATAAGGCTGACATGAGATACTTCATCAAACGCCTTGCTGAAGTCAATGAATATTCCATCCACAGACA
Source organism: Schistosoma mekongi (assembly GCA_034768735.1). Lineage (NCBI taxonomy): Eukaryota > Metazoa > Platyhelminthes > Trematoda > Strigeidida > Schistosomatidae > Schistosoma > Schistosoma mekongi. Next base: position 30,085,486 of record CM068307.1, on the reverse strand, counting down.
GTTCTTTATCACTAGCTTCCGCCCAGTCCTTCCTCGCAGTTAACAAGTTAGTAAGATAGAAAATGAACCTACGAAACCCATGTTGCTTTGGTGTCAGCGAGTTTTGTGAACACGTGAATTAATATTTTATCACGGATTATTCAGCCCTTAAAAGCAGAGTCGATTGTTGCATCTTTCCAACCTCTTGGAAGTTGCTCCTTTGAAAGAGACATCCTGAACAACTCGGAGTGGTTCTGAATGGTGTCCGCGAGTGACGATAACATCCTTGGGTGCATCCCATCAGGTCCTGATGATTTACCTGATTTTAGGTGGCTAAGCCAATAGAAAATTCTTTCCGTAGTAATAAGGACTGGTTCCATTGCAACTATTTCAGCTGTTTATTGGATACATACCGATATCAGTAGCCACAGTGGAAATCTCGTTGAAAATATTCTGTCAATTTTTTAGTTTTGTCCAAATCTAAGTCAGCTAACACAGTTTGGTTATCGTGTACTAATAGTGACGGGATCCCATCATTACTCTTACTTCGTCTCTTTGTATGAGAAAACAACCACTTAGGAAAAGTGAGACAACCCTTTGCAAGCTATCATTCGTAGATTATACGAGATCTATCAATAGTTAGTTTACAAAGGTTTTTAACCTTACGGTAATCTTGCTTAAAGGTATCATAATTCGTATTAATGTACAAGTCTCAAAGATGTTTTCTACGTAGTAGTAGTTTTCAAGCGTTTTTAGCAATCCACGGATGATGTGGCAACTTTCGTGGAACTGACAGTGAGATGAATGGGGTAGTTACTTATTCGGATGTTTCATTAGACTTGCACCATGCTTCTTCAATTAAGTGGCTTTCGGTAATAGACCAACCCGCCGAAGCAACTCGGTTCGTAATTGCTGGAATGTCTGCTCGCCACATATTTGGACGGGATGGAACAGATTTACACTCAATATCATGTCTTAAATCTAAAGGATAGGACAACGTGGTTGATATTAACAAGTGGGGATAGGAGCTTAAGATCTGTAACATCGTTATAGTTATATGTGAATACAAGGTACAGGGTGATGAATTGTGGTCTAGATCGAAACGCGTCGGTTTTGTGATATTCTGCATTAAGGCACACTGGAGACTAGTTAACAACAAGTTCCTATCGAAGCCCCAACCTACATATGTGATCTCCGTCCAGTTGATGTGGTGTGTTGAAGTCCCCAGCAATAAGACACTTACACCTAGGGTATTTGATGAACGATAGTAACCAAGCAATCTTGCAATACTTTGTTGCTATAAATGCTCAAGAAACGGTTACCAGTGATTCAAAGTATACAATCGGTACACAAGACAAATGACAATAAACAACAAACGTATTTACGCTACAGATAAATTGAAAAAGGTCTCAAAACCCTAGTAAACATAATGCTACCTTAAGTGAATTGAGCTCAATTAAAGTAAATACTTGCGATTATAGTGTAGTAGACAATTAGAACCAGATGAATTACTCAACGATTAAAATGACACTGTCCCTTTTGAAATTCGCGCCGTATATTCTGGTAGTATTACTTGTGCTACTGCTTCTCAAGGGTGTGTACACAAATCTGCGCCCCCCCCCAACGTTCTAATACGACCAGGGTGTGGGGAGTATTCACTCACCCTCACGAAATTCCCTCACATGACCACCCATCTAGCCCAGTGCCAAGATAATCCCACCTACTCTCTATTCGCGGCCAGGGGGTGTTTTTTACTAAAGTGAGAGGATAAAAACGAACGTCTGGCGCTGAAACAGCCGGTGGACAGGAGGGTCCACCCTCATGAGTTGTGAAACCCTGATTTTCAACCGATGGTACACATGAGCTCCATAATTCTAAAGGAACGAATGGCATGTGAACCAGACTTGGTAACTGGAACCTATGAGACTGCACTTCCTGGCGACTTCTCACTTCTTCATGATCTGATCCAGAGCTCAAAGTCTCAGGGAGTAGACCCCTAAGAAGATCACTGTTCCGGTTTGGGCCGATATTTACACTTATGTGATGTTTGCTATTATTTCAATAAAAACTTTTATTTTACATTCCCTTCCTTTTTGTCTTCGTTTTTCTCGTTTGTTTTCGCTACTTATCCCAAACACTTGGCAGCTCGTTCATAGTTAAAATTTTGTCCTGTCAGTCTGACCTTAAGTCGCTGAATGGTAGACCTTTTGTTTGCTGCCATCAGTTTCGAAACCTGGTAGTCGACTACCAGGAAGATCTCCCTACATACGTATATATGCATATATATATTGTAAAAACACACGAATATTGAGTAAAAAAATGAATAATAAGTTTGATTAGTGCTGATATACCTTATCTTCACTCGTGAAACTAGCAATCCTAGTGGGGACAATTTCCGGCATTATGCAACGCCAGTCATCAAATCAGGCAGACATGAACTCGATTTTCAATCATCGTCTAGTGAATCCCCGAAGGAGGTTCGGACATTAATTTTATGTCACATAAAGTATATACAAAATGCTGTGAAATTGAGTGCCATTTAAATAAAATCACAAGAATGGCATATGCAGTTTTAATAATAGTTTGTCGAGATTAGCTTTAACTTTTGATGTGAATATATTAGGAACTAAAGGTTCTTGTTGACAATAAAGATGGCCGTTGATGGTTATCCCCTGAAAATTCGAAGGAACAGAACACTACTTGTAAATGAACGAAAATATTTGCTTCAAAGTATTTTACATTTTGGTAATGTCGGCACGCAAGAAGGCACAATTTTTGACCAAAAGAATATACTTTTAGACTAAATTATGGTAAATTATTTATCATCCTAGCATCTCTTTGGGAAGATTACACTCGGCTAAGGTTTGATTTAGCTAGCTATCTGATGTCAAGGTTTTATATTACGAATCTGTTTTCTCAAAAAATATAACTTGTATAGTTATTTTTTTGAGTTTTACAATAAATCTTTACTTAGCACTTTCAAGAATTGAATCACTGACGTTTACAAGCCCTACTTGAGTCAAGGATTCCAAGCACTCTGATCGACTAAGCTCTATATGATACAACCATACTGTTCCAACTTTCGCATTTCATTCATAATACCAAACTAAATCGCTTTGCGGACATCAGGTGCTTGAACTACCACTGCCTAAATACGACGGCGCTATTGGATGCTTTAAAGCAGATGAGTGTAAAATCTATCTTCAGTCTAATGTTAAAGGAAATTTTGACTTCGTTCTGCATGCAAGTCAATATGGTGTCTGCTCCTCTATTTACATCTGAAAATGTCAAACAATCTGAGGCTGTGCACAAGCACACTTTGAAACTTCTGAAAACAAACAGAATACAGTGAGACAGGCCGCGCTTTTACATGACCGCAACTTGAACAATCCAAGTACTTCTGCATAAAGGCTCTTACTGAAGATGTGTGACAGGACAAACTTATTGACAGAATCATCATGTCATTAAATGGTTTGTTTCGTCATAGTAAAGCTGGAATCAACCAATTGTTGGGTCTCAGCTTGCCAACTTACAGTGTTGGAGTGCACCCGATATATGACCAAGTTACGTTTGCGGTATTACCAGGGCAACTTCTAACGATTGAACCCACTCTTACGAATGAGAATAAATCAGAAGGCAATGAAGGATGGAAAAGAAGTTATATTTGGTCGTGAATAGAGCGGCAATGGAATAGCAACGTCTAGGCTGGCAAACTAGAGAGTGAGATGCTTTCCACAGTGCGGCGTGTTGTAATCTCGTGATGATGCGTGACCGAGCGCCTTCAACTTAGTAGTGTCCGCTAAAACAAACATGGTCAGCGTTAATGTCGAGGACCAATGTAACTATTTATTTTGGGGATTATTTACCGCTACAAACTTATTCGCTCCAGAATAACATTGACTTAGATACTACCTTTAATAACTTGCAGGATCCTGAATACCCTAAGTCATTTATTAAAATACATGCTGACGTTCAGTTTTAACACATATCTTATAGGAAATACTTAAAAACTGGAGATGTAGTACAGTATGTTGGATAGTACACACACTTTTCTTCTTAAGAACAGACATAATAATAATAATAATAATTTATTCTCAAGTAACAATTTGTACATGAGAGCATGCCAGTTTACAGGCATGATCTGAATGATATAAGTTTACATACATACAAATATTTCGACGAAGTGTTAGTGTCAGGACTTTCCTAGGTATAAAGATATGCATATCATGGAATATTTTCCCGGGTGGAATAGTTCAAGCCAACTTAGTTTTTTAAGAGATAACTCGATGTATTCAGAAGGATTCAGACCAGAATCTATTGCTAACCCTCTAATGTCACGGCGGACACTTGAAGGCATATTGCTAACAATAGAGAGTGTTCGAGATCTTATTAGTGATAAAAATCTCGTTGTTCGTTCGCAAACTATGGGATTGTTAAGAAAATCATTAAATTGTCACTGTGGCTAGGAAATGGCAGTTTTCTAAAAAGCAAGGGACACGAGATGGCTGTTGATTTCGTTTTACTTATGGCTGGTGCGAAAAGTCTTTTTTTGCTCGTTACAGTCTAGAAATGAAAGAGATCCTCGTTTTAGTAAACGAGTCGGTGATTGGCATAAAAATAACGACAGCCGCTTCACTAGCGGATGTTTCTGAAAAGACGGCAATTTAGTGATATGAATGTTGTCGTGAAATATGTAGCTCTCTGGTATATGGGATAGAGCATTAAACAAGGGATATTGTAAGAGGATTCGTGATGTATTGGCCGCTACACTTCTTCCTCTGGTAGAAAAATACATATTACCCGGAACAATAATACATAGTGACAGTTGGAAAGTCTATCCGTACTATGGATATGATGGAAGGATGTTATGGAGCCATATAGATGAATATTTGTATAAAATACATCGTGATATTAAGTCTGAGGAATTTGAGAATAACATAAAAACAATATATCCTCCATAATTTATCACTTTCAATCATACGTAATTTATTAGAAATGACGGAATTCTCATTGCATTTTGGGTTATAGTTAAGTCTTGATATTATATGCATATAATCTAAGAGGATAAATATTTTGTAATTTACTGAAGATTTCTGTGGGGAAGGCATACTACAAAGAGTTTGAGTTGGGAAGTCTTTAATAAATCACTAAACTTTAGAGGGAATCGTCGGTTCTGACTTAGAGAGCTGTGATTGGTAACTAATTGTGTGTTTTCTAAAAAAGGCTAATTATCATTACACTTGTCAGTTTTGGTCAAAGCAAATGCCTCTGCTAGCTAATATTGCCTATGATTATTTAATTATGGGTCGTATCTCTAAAAAACGAGCTCGTCAAAGCCCACAGTACTCAGTTGATAACAACTTCACTATCGAGCTAACTTCTAGTCTTGTGACCCCGGGTTTGACAGACCCAGTAATGCTAGATTTCACACCAGTGATTCAATTGCCGAAAATATCTGATATGGATTACACATCTTTGCCACAGAGCAGTAGTCTCGAGAAGGTTAGATGCGAACTACAACATCTTACTCAGCAGCTAGCGGAAATGCGTTCTCAGGTGGAGTCATTCTCAGCATTAGTTTGTGGCGTTAAGCAAGAACTTGACACCTTGTCGCCTCTTAAGCTGCTACTGACGAGGGACACAAACCCACCTGTACTTGAAGACGTTTCGAAAGTATCAACAGTTATAGACTTCATTGCTACAGAGGTAACTAAACGTATGATATCCCATCAGAACGTAATTGTCTACAATATACCGGATAAGACACCGCTGAAAACCGTTTGGCATTCTATACTTAAAGCAGCTAGTCTCTCAGATTATTCTTGTCAATGCCTTCGCCTCAACAAAAAACACCAGAAGTACTCATGCCCCATTCTCTTCCGCTTTGATTCCCAATCGGCAGCAGATAAGTTAAAACGGGCTGAACAGCTAATAACCGCAACTACCAAGTATAAAAATGCTCGTGTAGTTGAGGATAAGACTGTAATCCAGAGACATAAGAGACTAGATACTTCGCACTTAGGTAAAGTTGAGCAGAACACCACTGATGTAAAATGCCAGACTACACCACTTAGCACGGCTACGGAATCCCATGATGATAATACTTATCAACATACAGTCGAAAAAATTACAGGTCAAACCTCTGACAACCACCTCTCGGATGATATAGATTTAGACCACACGACCTCCAGTAATATTAGGATCTCTAGTGCTTCATTGGGTGACAAAATGCAAACTCCCAAAGTACAAGTAAGGGCCACGATTAGCCCACCAAACAACTTAGGTATAATGCAAAACGAGACAAAGAGATCATCGAAACGAAAGATAAGCTCCAAGCAAGGTTCTATGATCTCATCTACACAAAGAGAGCATGACGCTACTATGCCTACCACATCTTTATATAGCAAGGCGGGTTATAAGGCCTCATTGCCTAATAGTAATCGACTCAGTAGTAATAAAGGTCGTAAGCGCCCACAGGTTGTACGTAACCAATTAAAACACACCGCATTTAAATACCAGCGTAAACCAAGCGGCGAACAAGTACATTACCCATTTTATTACCCTGTCGCAAATAGCTTTGTAAGAAATTCTAGGGCGCCGAATACACACCAGTATGCTCTAAGTCTTAATAACCCCTCACCATACGCCTATTCAGATCGCGTAAGTGGTTCTTCTCTTCCTCCTCACTATTTTGATTATAATTATGCTCATGGTGGGTTGCTAGGGCACCCTCCAATTTATGCACATCATCAACGAGCTGCCATGTTGCCTAACTCAAACTGCCCTGAACATCCTAATATCTCTGACTACTATAATAATTTTTTTGGGATCAGGCAGTCATTAGTCCCCTTAGCAATACAGCTTGCCCAGACATTAGCTCAAACAGTCAGACTACCTTTTCAAGCCAACATCTAGTTATACGAAACACGAACGACTTAGATAAAGATCTTATTCGATTCTTCACAATTCACTCTTCATTTCTAAACTTTTTAGTAATTAACGCCCGCTCACTTAATAAAATATCAACCCTAAGAACTATAGCCTTATTAGCTAAACCTTCTTTAATATTTATCACAGAAACATGGTGTTCCTCCTCAATTACTGACTCAGAATTAGCCATTCAGGACTATATGTTATATCGCGGCAATAGAGAATATAAACGGGGTGGTTGTTGTCTAATATACGTAAGTGTTTGTTTGTCATCCAACAAAATCGATGACGAAATACTCGGTAAGGTACAAGAGTCGGTCTGGATATCAGTCAATATCCCGAACTATAGTTTACTCTTTGGTTGTATTTACAGAACTCCTAACACCTCGACTACTGTAGATAATAACATTATTAATGCTTTTATACATACCTCTGCTCTCACTTATAATGCAAAAGTCATTGCAGGAGACTTTAACCTTCCTAGGATAGACTGGAATGTTGGCAGAGGACTGTCATACGATGAAGAAAACCTTCTTGCTACATTAGACATGCACTGCTGGACACAGTGTGTACACACTCCCACTAGACATCATAACATTCTTGGCCTAGTTTTCTGTCATGATGTCACTCCTCTGTCACTTCAAGTCAGCAAAGAGCTCGAAAGCAGTGACCACAAAATGGTTCTATGCGCTCTTCCTTTTGATTTTAGACACTCTAGTATTCATAAATTACAAAAAATTAGACAATATCGAAATTATAAAAATGTTGACTGGAATCTTCTGCACACCCTTCTAAGTTGTTCTGACTGGGAAAATTTTTTCTTGTCTAGTAGTGTTACAGATGCACTAGATATTTTTTATCAAATTAATAACTTATGTTTAAATACGATTGCACCCATCAAACTAAGCAATATAATTAAATCAAATGATTTGTATATACCACTTCATTACCGTAAGAAGCTAAGACGTTTACAGAAGAGTTATCATAAGTCAAATGACTTCTCAGCACTTATGGAAATTACCATGACCTTCAATCAAGTAAAAGAAGTCCACAGGTTAAAGGCGATTAACGAAGAATTATCAGCAATGCACAGTAGCTCCAAGGTACAAAACTTGGTACGGCTGTTCAATAAACGTCTCAAACCTTCTCGGAATAGTGATACCCCCTGCATTTTACGAGATGGATTAATGATTACCAACCATAATATCATAACCAACCTGTTCAGCGATTTCTTCGCTAATAGTGGTATACCCCAGGATGACAATGAAGTAGACATTATTAACTCAGCTACAAACCATATGGAATCCGTTACCTTCACTTATGACAATATTTGTAAATCCATAAACTCACTTAGGACGTCAAGTAGCTATGGAGTAGATGGCATAGCATCCATTTACTTCAAACTCGGAGGACCTAATCTACCATTAATCCTATTGAAACTGTTTGACCTTTCATTAACAACAGGATCTTACCCTAATCAATGGAAAACCTCATACATATGCCCTCGATATAAATCAGGTGACAGGACAAACCTGCATAACTATAGGCCTATAAATATCACCCCGGTTATCTCTAGAATAATGGAAAAAATAGTATGCGATCAAATGTCTGATTATTTACTCTCCGAAAAACTCATATTTAATTCCCAACATGGTTTTCTAAAAACTAGGTCCTGTATGACTTGTCACTTTGAATTCTTTAATTTAGTTTTCACCAAACGAAGCCTTGGGCACTTGGTATTAGTATTATACTTGGACATATCTAAAGCCTTTGATATGGTTAACCACAAGCTTCTTGTAGGCAAACTCTCCTCTTATGGGATTAGGAATCCATTACTTGCATGGTTAAACTCTTTCCTCAGTAATAAACATCAAATAGTTAAAATTAATTCCACACTTTCGAAGGCCGAACCGGTTACAAGTGGTGTTATACAAGGAAGTGTCTTAGGCCCATTGCTCTTTATAGCTTACATAAATGATATATGCAAATGCTTTAGCATGGGAAGACCCTTTTTATGCGCAGATGATCTCAAAATAGTGTACTCATTCCCCCCTCACGAATTTGCACACACATTCAGTGGAGTCACTGCCGAGCTCAACAAGGTCGCAGTATGGTGCTCAAAATGGAAGTTGGATCTTAATGCTTCTAAGTGTGGTTGGATATATTTTGGGGATAAGCGCCTCAATTTTGATCTCTCCATAAACGGCAGTAAGTTATCTAGGCTTCAGTCAGTAGTTGACTTAGGACTAAGGTACTCTTATAACCTGTCTTTTACAGAACAGGTCAATATGCAGACATCTAAGTCACATCGACTACTAGGTTGTATACTACGTAACTTTTATAGCAACGATTCTCGTATTCTGCTATATAAAGTTTGTGTCAGACCTTTGTTAGAATACTGCACCTTTATTCTCAGTAATGTTTCCATTAGGGATAAACTCAGACTGGAGTCTGTGCAACGTCGCTTTACTCTTCGTATTCTTGAGGCTGATCGTACTCTAGACTATAAAACTAGATGCACTATGTTAGGACTAGATACCTTATGGAGGCGACGGCTAAAATTAAACCTAATCTTCTTTTATAAAATATTAAACAAATTAGCGTTTTCATCGCCTAATACAATCCAGCTCGAGGAACCCTCTTGCTATAACTTACGCAATTCAGCCTCGAAAATAAAAATATCGCAATCTAAATCTGCTCTTTATATGAATTATTTTACAAATAAATTCTCGAGAATCTGGAACCATTTGCCTCAAGTCATTCGGGAAACAGATTCACTTCCTTTATTTGTACGGCATGTTAGTAACTTCATCTCTTCTGAAATCTCGTTACAAATGTTCACACCAACTATTGTTTCTTACTCCACTAGCGAAATAATAGGGACTCTGAACGTGTGAGCACCACTCACCTGTCTTCGTCATATGATAGTATTCTTCCATTTTAATCAGCCTATAAGCATAAGTGGCATGTTGGAAGTATACTTACTAATCCTGCCCGTTAGTTTTGTTAACCCCCGAATACCAGTGCTGTTGTTTTGTGTTCTCCCTTCTTTTGTCTTTCCTCTAGTTGTAGAAAATTATGTGTAAGATAAATATGGAACTTACTGGCACAAAACTATTGCCTTCTCCTCAACACCCAAGTTCCAAGTACCCTTGGTCCTATCTCACGTCTGAACATACACAGTGATCCAATCTGCTAACCCTTAGCCGTTTTTTGGAACTGTAACGCATTGGTCAAGGAGCGCACGGTACTTTGTCATATATGCACCATGCTACAACACATATAATTGGTGTCCTAATACTGTGAAATTTGTTGCAATTGGTTTGGTTCTCAATGCATATCTTTATACTTAAGAAAGTCCTAACACTAACACTTCGTCGAAATATTTGTATGTATGTAAACTTATATCATTCAGATCATGCCTGTAAACTGGCATGCTCTCATGTACACAATGATACTTGAGAATAAAAACTTTATTATTACGATTAAGACTTCCACGGCCATTTTATGGTCGCTCAAGATCGGCCGTAAAAGTCATGTCTACCCGTTTATACACCTGTTATTTAACACTCATCGAAGTTTATGTATACACAAAGCCTGATCACACAGTCAACCAATTAGGTAACTAGCGTCAATACAAAATAGGAGCAATGGTGGATATGAACTGGAGCAACGTATACACAATCAATTAACCATAATTCATAAACGAGAAACGATATAACAATCGTTAATGTGTCAAATGGGAGGACAGAGCAAGGTGAACTGAATGGTAATAGAAATAAATTGTTTACCTTGAATATAACTAAAAATACCAAAGTAGTCTACAGATAAATAGCTCTCGAAGATAATCAGTCTTCTTTAGGTGCTCAGCATATCAAAAAATAAGACAAAACAACCATGAGAACGATCACAGTGCTATGAGCCAAGGTCACCAAAGTGCAGAAATTAATTTTGCCGTCAAGCGTGTCGTAAAAGTTTTGCAAACAGAAAAGGAAGCTGAACATACGGATGCCTTACTAGATGGCTACGAATATCGTTGAGTGTCTTGTAGTGCAGATTTACTAATGTCAGTCGATGGTTGATGGCTAAGATCAGTGGTGAGTACTGACGGTCCGAATAGGTCTTCAAAGATATATTAAAACCACATTCAGCAGTTAAGCCCACTGAAGGATTTCCACAAGTATTATCCTTAAGTAAACACAAGCTATTTAGAAGTAACCCATTCTTTAAGCTTACTTTGAATCCTGTTTGTTGTTTTGTCCAGTCATTATGCTTACTACGCAAACAAATCGTTGAGTTGAGCTAATTATAGCTGTACTGCCTCTGCTCTAATAAAAGATATAACTGATAAAGAAGCTCTGAACAAAACAGAGGCTAGTGTCACTTTATCTGGTCGGTTTGAAATAAACAGAGTGTACTGGTATGCTATAATTACGCGCCATATATTTTCTTGTTCGTAAGTTTGACAATTACAAGAACATCATTAAAAGTCCCCGTAGAGTTTTGGGATGAGAAACCTCTAAATCCAGTGATAAAAGTATGTTTCAGCTGGGATACTCAAGAGATCACTGGAATATTAAGTCCCTTACTTGTTTACTAGAGGCAAGAAGCAAAGTGTTATTTCATTTATAGAAACTTTGATTTGAAAATAACCACATCTTTCATGAAAGCCCAGAAACCAACTTCTTCAAGCATCTTAAATCACGAGTTCCTCAATATAACCACCACGGATTTATTGATAACAATGGGATTACTAGTTCGCTTCAACCAGACATACGTCACTAAGTTGTCTCAAGGACTGCAAAATAAACCTTTATGGTGATTGGTGAGAATATAGAAAAAAATTCTACAATTTAAAAAGAACAGACGTAAAAACCTCGCACTACACGTGATAAATAAAACAGAATTTCCACCACCTCGAAATGTCAATGAATTTCGCGTAGTAAGACCACTATATTATCATTAACAGTTGTATTGTAACTATAGAACTCAAGTTAGTTTAACTACAGTCAATTTAATGAATACTGGTTAGGCCTAATATAATTAGTAATTTAGAGAAGTAATGAGCCTCATATGAGATAATCATAACTAACATACGTTGACACGGTGATAAATTTGCTGATTTTAATGAATATCGCCTATTGTGTCTATGAGTAACTTTTGGAAAACAAAGGTCACTTAGCTATCGGTATTTTGCACTTAAAATATGGCAATGGAACCCTATATGCACATGAGATTGTTCAAAAGATGTGATATCAGCTAGGCCTTTCATTAGTTTTCCTTAGCACAGTTTATCACGCATATTTTCCGGCTCGGTTGTAATAGCTGTAAGTGGCTATTTTCTAAACAGTCTACGGCCTTGTAATAAATGTAGCTTGAAGAAAACTTGACTTTAACTTATTTGGTATTGCTCTCGAAAAATACTGATTATCGAAAGCATAACACTACGAGTGAATGATATTTAGACAACATAACCCCACTGTACCAAGCACCACTTAAAATAAGATACTCCCCGGAAATCTAAATATGTGCTTTCCAATATGGCAGTCAGCTATTAGAGAAGTTAAGGACAACATTATGTGACGAAGTAGTTTATTTGAAAGGTATTACAAATTAGAGAAAATATGTAAAGGAAAAATTGGAACTAAAGGTCTTTAACTCCATAAGCGAAGGTACGTTTTGTCGCGAGCGGCGTTGTGTTGGGGCATGACTTAACCTTACAACACTGTTGGTAGCTTCATGAAACAGGCTGTCGACGATTCGTTGTGATCCGTCGATTGCTTGGATTGCTCACTTTTGGTCTATTTTGTTTAGGTGTGCGATGCGTGCACGAAGACGCTGATACTCCTTGCGGAATTCAACACTCGCTTCCAGTACTTAACAGACAACTCGAGGCAACTCATGAAAAACATTATAACTTCTGGTCCAGAGTTCACTATTGCATAATATATCTAGCAAAAAAACTGTAACAAACTAAAGTACCAGAATGTAATAGTGAGGATAAAAACGTGAACACAATGTGTCTACACGGAAGTCTATAAGCACAATAAAACCAACACGTGCAAGTAACAAGATGGAGATAGACGAAAAATCTGTGGTAGCCTTCCTTAAACTTGGCGGTAGTTACGTTCGCAAAGAAATCGTCAAGTCGACGACGCTCATAGTCTTTAACAACCTTTCTTTCTTCAAAGAGTGTCAGGCGCCTTAATATAACCTTAAGGCTTTCAGGAACCTAAATGGAATAACGGTATCTGGATAGGACTTACATAGTATCTGTAATATTTGGAAAGCATAAAAGTGCCCTGCATATGTTTTCTTTGTGTGTCATGGTCAATCCATCTCCAAATTTTCCAGACTGTCATTTCTATGGGGTCGTTTTTCTTAAGTAACGCTTCCGTTGTCGATGAGAGTTTTCCACCCGATTGTTGGTATTGTTACCCATTGATAGGGTGGATCTATTGTGAGAAGCGGCCCAGTATGACGGTGACCTCAACCAATATATGCGTCAGCAACCCAATTAATAAGGTCTACAATCCGGACGCAATGCCAAAATCTAAACAATAATTTGACATTAGGTAACATACGTGGCGTAGCTATGCGTATGAACCATTCGATACAACCATTTTTTGACAAGTGGGTTTGAAAACTAAACACTAGCTTTTGTTCTTGTAATAAACGTATTTTCTTCCGGAAGCTTTAGCTTACGTGAAACAAGCATAGAATGATCGAGGCGCTTTGGAACTCTTCGTTGAGAGCATGAAGTTGTCCAGGTGCACAGTCAACAGTAAAAGTGGTTGTTTTCGATGTGTCACCCATTGTATTTTTGAACGACTGGAGAATCTGCTTTATGTCTGTTCGTTTTTCGGTTCGCGTCAATGTGAATAATACAGTTCGTCCTCTGCCAAAACAATCAGTTACTACAAATTGATACAAAGGCCACCTATAAGTTTTCATAAAAAAATACTAGATAAGACATACTCCATTTTATTGGTTTTATATGTGGAGTCTATACCGACAACCTCTGGGAACTTTCCATAAAGACGTACCATGTCGATCCGTGCGAAGATGATTTTTGAAACATTACCACCACTGTCCCGAAGGACCTCAACCTTCCCAATTGTACTTGAACGTCGTATAAGGTCATTAAGATTACCAATACCTGGACAATTTACACATACATAAAACTTACGTGCGTAGACCTTTGTGCTCATATTTCTAATATCACTGTAAAGGAGGACTTTGCCAAGTTCTGCATATGCCAGATCCATAACTTCGAGAAGATCCGTATTCCTCTCGACAAAAGGTTGGATAACACTATGCTCAGCATCGCACAATCAACTTCTCGAGCAATCCGTTGCCATAAAGGATGGTTATGCTCTGTTTGGAAGTATGATATTTCATATCCAGCTGGAGAGTACCGCACTCTTATTTTTGACTGGCAACCTTAATACTTACACCTAGTAGAGCATGAGTATCATAAGAGTAAACAAGCTTGCCCCTTATTACGAAGTTCGGCACCCCAAGGAGGAGGTGAGATACCGAACGTGCATTGGTATAGCGCATACTGGCACTTCATGTCACCGGACCTGTCTAGGTAACGACTCGAAGTAACAACATAGTAAGTGTTCGACTCCTGAAATAGGTTACTTAATTTTAATAAGAGTTACAATCATGAATTCCTCTAGTGCCTGATGAAACTGCATCCAAGTAGGAAAAGTTCGAAACAGCATAATTCGTCGGAAAAGTTTACCTACGTTGGACGATCCGCCCACAACAATACTACAGCTAGTACTCGGCAAATTGTTTTCAGGCAACATTCAGCCAAATTATAACAAAACTTATTGATGGGAGTCATTATACACTAGTTGAATCTATACCATGCTTAGACAAATCACAGTCAGGCACACTTGATGTTGATCGGTTCTTGATCCAGTAAACCAAAATCCTGGGCAACATTTGGCATTGTGCATATAAAGGTAAAGTCAAAAATCCGAGGTTCAGCAAGGCTGCATTTAGAGATGACATTTATAAATTACATAATTGATTATCTGGATGTCACCAAACAGACATTTCATTCCACTGTTTGATAAAGCTATGTACTGTCTAAAAAATATTACTGCTAGCATACAGATGTATGAAAAGGTCATGTCAAACAGTGTGAATGTATTCAACTGCAGCAATACATATTACGTATAGTAGTTATGAAGAAATGACATTTCAAACCGACCAAAAGTATCCAAGTGTCATATTATCGGTTTAACAGACAAGAATTAAAGGCAAACCACATTTTAATCTCTTCAAATGTACCAAGCCCAAAAAACCAACAGTGTATAAATTAAGGCGAGCTCAGTGTAAATCAAAGCGAACAAAGTGTGAATTATCGATAATTCGCCTTTACATAGACTATTTATACGTATGTCTACAAATTTACACTTTAGGTAGACTAGTTAGGCTGACATTATAGACAGGTGACGCATCAAAGTATGCTTAGATCACGACCCTGAAATGTATTGCTGTCAAACCAGACAAATTACGGGAGGTCAATTATTAAATAAATAGACATTTCTATTTATTTACACCCAACAGGCGTACAAAGTTACATTGTCGTCTTTATTTACACATTGTTCACCATTGAAATTCGCCTTTATTTACACTTTACTGGTTGTTTGGGTAGTGTCGTAATTTGTTAACAGGGCTTGACACCGAGTGGCATATTTCTTAAATTTGCCTCCAACTACCTAAAAAGACCAACCAATAGGAATCACAATAGAATTTTAGCGCGATTTTCGACAGCAACTGTCTTTAGTTATTTTGGCATATGACGGCTTATTGTTTCTGACGTTTAAACGTTACCGTAATCTCCTTTATGCCAAACTAAGCTGACTCTAGTAAGGTAAGCAGAGAAGTTAATGCAAACATCCTTTACTTTTATTTATTTGCTGCTGAATGTATTTCTTTTTTTTTTTCTGTTTGATTTTTTTCTCACTGGTTTGCTACAATTTCAGGCAATCTTTAAATTAAGGGGGATATAAACAGGGAAAGCGAAGGAAGTGGTTTAGGCGGTTGGGAAGTTGAAGGCGATGTAAAGTAACTAATGAAAAGGAAAGGAGGATAGAACTAAACTTTGTTGGCGACGTTGAACGACAGCATGTGACCTTGTGAACAGTTGAGACTGTGAACTCAGTTGTAGATAAAACTGTTATTTATTGTGGTAGATTATAAAAGATTTTATAAAAAATTACACGGGTACAAGGTCTTTGAATAATTTATGTACTTTTGCAGGTTGGAGACTGGTTCACTGATTTTGAATTCATAATATGAATGGCATAAAAACTCATCCATATGACTCCAAATCATGTTATTTCTAGAACATTTATAAGGTCTCATTAACTCTTCTAGACGTGACCAATATCCTTTGGTATTTTTTGTGTGAGCATCAGTATTTGGGTCCCCAAAATGTCACGGTGAGCGTATTCACGTCTTCTAAGAGAGCGATGTGCTCATCAGTCCGTCGTATAAATCGTAGTTCCTGGGAGGGCGCACATCTAATTTATTGGTATTATCGTTTCTACAGTCCGACCTGAGACATACTGGAAATGTCCCTTTCCTAATTTTCTGTAATAAACACCAAGAACCTACCAGTGTGATTAAAGTAATTAATACTTACGTATTCGGTTCTCTGACATCCTCTATTATATCTTCTCTCAATATTTGAAGACGACCCGGGACCAAATGTATATACTGTAATTTAAAAATTATAAGGTTTTTTTTTAACTACGTGGTTTCAATACATAAACGTGAATAAAATTTGAACATATATTTGTCAATTTGAACAAATATGCATTCGAACCATGTCCCACCTTACTTTGGCCACCTGGCTAATAAAATGGCGACAATTGACTTTTAATGACTTGAATAAAATTTGACAATACTATAAAATTTGTCCAGTTTGTTTACTCAAACAGCATCATTAAAACCTGATGCAAAACACCTGTTTATTACATTATTCTATCAGTCTCCAAGAAATTGCTCATTATTTCATCAAAAAAGGTGTGATTTTAGTTTGGGCTTATTTTTTGGTTTGCTACATTATCTTTGATGACAAAAATGAACTTTAGAAATAAATCTGATTCTGGGACGCCACGTTACAGTTTCTAGAGTGGCATTGCAAATCTGTTGTTTAACGCGACACGGTTCTGAAAGTATTTGTTCGCAGAGTGGAATTGGTACTACTATTTCAACTTCTTTTTCATCCATCTTACCAAAAAATCCTCTGTGCTAATGTGCTTTGAAGACTTCCGCGGTGCATTCGTGCCAGGTCTTACGTTGATTACCAGTCGACTGATATCACTACAGACCGTTATGAATTGCAATTTTTATTCTAGAATGTAGGTAAGAATGAAGTACAACTATCTTTCAGTATTGATACCTAAGATACATTTCAACTTTTGCAAAAATCTTGTCAAAATATTGAAGTTACTGTCGATTCCTAAACTTTGTTTTGATTGTTCGGTATGATCGAGTTACTACACGAATCTTAGTTAGCTGTCTTCGTTATTTTCTCTTGTTTTTTATTATTCTCTACTTATGCACTATAACTTTTGAGTTGGGAGCTGCAATTATTTGCGGTTTACTAACTGACTAAATAAATTAGTATCATCCAATTTATTACCTGAGTTTCATATTACTTTAACATACAGTTTAATTTATTAGATTAGATCGTTTACTGATCGTATTTATCTATTTTTTTTCAGATATATATATATATATATATATATATTAGATACATGTTTATATTTCAGTTCCACATTGAATTTCTTCGCCTTAATTACTAACTGCCTACTACTTAAAAGAGCATTACGAATCGATTGTTAATAATGAACTATAGAATCTTTGAAGGAACTATATGTATTATGATTGATTCAAAAGTAAACTGTCCGTGTGATGCGTGCATGGAACGAAGTGTTTGTAATGGGATTACTTTCTTCTTTCTGAAGAATAAGTTTTGGGTTGAGACTATTTCCGAAGGAGAACTGTTTCAGAGATTAAAGGTTCAGTTGCTCTGCTTCATGCAATATTTATAAAATAAAGACTCTTAATCCACTATTTGAATTTCAGCGTGATACTGTTCTCCGTACTGTTCATGATTGTTTTAAGTTCGGAGAAATGCTGTTTGATACAGAGGTTTCTGCAGACATATGTTGTGTTAATTTTCAGCACACTCTCGAAGAATCTGTAATAATTTGGCGTAATCATACTGTTGTCCCTGCCTCTTCTGTGGTACTTCATGGTATTAAAAATCTTTACTCCTAGCTGCATTATCATGTTGTGTTACCACTGTCATTTGCTCTGGAATCGCTTTATAAAAAGCAAGATTTACTCAATAATAAGTTGTTGGTACTGAATCAACATGCAAATCGACTACATGCAAAGCTAATGATTCCAAGTAACATTCATAGTTTAAATGTGAAGTTTGATTAGTGGGTTCAGATATGAAGAAGGAGGACGTGGATCAGGTAAGTGGTTATAGATACAATCTTATTATTTCATTGTTTTAATGGCTTTCACTTTTGAGGTCGAAAAGTGGTAATCGTACATAGGACACATTCAGAAATTAAATCATAATCAGTGCCTTAGTTTCTTCTGAAATTCTTACTAATGATATCGATTTCTGTAGATGTGTTTATGTATATTGGGATTCATATGATAAAGTCATTGTAAATACGAAATCCTGCTGATGACTTATGTGAAGTATTAGCTGTTGTACATGTGCAAAGTTCTTGTTTTAAAAGTTTCAAATGAAGTTAGGTTTTCATTGTTATTATTATGCATAACACCTCTTATGTGCGTATATTAAGTTCATTATAGAATCTTATTAAATCATGTTGCCACTTTTGGGCTACTGTATTCCGAACAAATACGTTACATTCGCTATTTAATTAGAAACTGATATTCATTTGGTATGACAAAAATAAGTATTTTCAATGTTGAGGTATTATTTAAATTACAGAACAAATAACTTTTGAAATTCTGATATTAGTTTTTAAATTTATACACTGTCTCTGATAAAGGGGTTTGCAAATATAGTAGCAGAATGTTGTTACTTGGTTATTCGTGTTATTACTCTGGTCTTAATATCTCTTTTCCTAACCATAAAGTTTAATATATATATATATATATAATTTCGGTGAATAATTCGATAAGAAATTATCGATGATTCGGTGTGATGCATTTCTAAGTGTTTGCATCTTTCCGTATTTGATATTGAGGATAGCAAGTTTACTTGGAACCTGTGACTAAATGGCAACATAGAGACAATCAACTTAGATATTCGAATAGACACTGATCAGTTGCAGTCCATAATATCAACGAGGTATTATTAACCTTTACAAATGAGAAGCACTTCCAATCTATTTGTCCCAAAGAAACTTTATTTCTGTTTATTTTTCTTTAAGTAACTTTTTGTCTTGTACAGAATACTTCTGTAGTGCCTTATTGTAACAAATAAATGAGGTTGCATTTTATTCAATAATTTATCAATCTGCAATCGTGATGTAAGAAAAATGTCTCTTCGAATAAAAAACATTTCTAATATTTCATGCTATCCTAATAAATTTATTGTGCCTTTCTTTTGTTAGGATTGTGATTGTCCACATGACTTCTCAGCAGGCTTGTTTTCTTCATTGGCTACTCAGAATCTTTTCTGTGAGGCATCGAAACGTTTATTCACTTCTAAAAGTATGCTTTACTACTGCTCCTATTGATTATAGGTTTAATCGAAAATATGCCTGTTTCTCAAGTACAAGAGATTCAGCTTATATCTGAAGTATCAGGCAGTTCAAATACCAACGTTGTGGTATGGTTTGCTGGTTAATGAATCCGTTGAATTTATTTTCTTTATTAAGTTTTATTGGATAATATTTTGAATATAAAGTTGCTTAGCTCATTTATACTGTACCTAGCTCCGAACAGCATTCTAAGTTGTGATAGCTAGTGATATCATATTGTGTAGCTTTAACCGAAAGTAGGGCTGGGTTTGAACCTGCAACTTAATGGTTGAAAGGTGAACACATTAATCACTGGGCCACCATTCCGTATGTAAATTCAACCATCTTCAAGTTCACTAGTAATCTTTAATCTGTCTACTACTCTGATCATTTTATAGCTCATTCCATGATTGTTGTATTGGAAGCTCCAACCAACTTAATAGCTTCCTCTTTCTACTTTAGAAGATAGTTGGGGTGGGGGTCGACATGAAACTGTGGACCTAGTTTTCTTGCTACTTGACATTGGTCAGCAAGACGTATCTGTAATCTTTGAGGAAATGTATGCTCCCTCTGCGGGTTTGATTCTGGGTTACCCAGTTTCATAGTCTGCGATTGTTACCACTGAACCATCTAGGCCTTCTAATTCCCTGCACGACGGAGATATGTACATTGGTTGGTTGCTGTGTAGTGACTTGATGAACACCGATCTGTTTTTTAAAGTGACCGACGAATGTATGCTTTTTACTCTTTCAATACATTTAACTAATCAGTATAAATTCCCAGTACTTTTTTTGTCTTTATTCATAAAGTTTACTTGGAGAATAACTACTTCATTATCATACCGCCATTCTGATTGGTTGTAACAATATATATCGTTGAAGCAGTAGCCTTTTATTTGGCTGAAAAATACCAGAATATTGTTTACATATGTAAATGCTTCATTTAAACGATAGGCTGTACATTCATTTACAGAAGATAATTCGTCAACGTAAGGCTAATAAAAGATTACAGTTGCTGGTGAAACTCTGAATGAAAAAAACTAGGAAATGGTGTATAGCTAAAGATTTTAAATTAAGGCATAATACCGTTAAGCTAAACTCAGGATATAAAGATTTAAATGTTCTAATTATTTGTAAATGTACTTTGAATGTTTAGAAACAAACCACTTTTTCAGTGACATTGTACTATTCTACGTAGTAACTAGCTGTTATGTGAATATCCATATTCATCAAGATGAGTGATACTAACTACAAGTGTACCAGTATTATTTCTACAATAAGACTTTATAAACCTAAAATATGCTTATTTTATACTTGTTTTTTATTGTCTATAAGGAAACAGAAGAAAAACGGAGAAGTGAGTTACAGAAAAAGTTAGCAAACAAAGGGGATAAGTCTAAACGAAGAGAATTAAAGAGACATGGAATACTTCGCAAATAATAACGAAAGTGTGATCTTGTAATGATTGTGTAAAACAATTCTTAACATGTTTTTTGTTTTCTAGTTTGGGCGTTGTGTATACCCGCTGTTAAATAATTCTTTATTTGTAATTAGTAGAAAGTCGATGTTTTTAAGTTACAGAATTTGGATTCGGTTAGTCAAACATAAGCGACATAGAAGCTGACATATGTATATACTTTTTTGCGTCGCTTCAAGTTGTTGTATCATATCAAGGCAGTAAGACGAATTCATCAAGATGAGTGTTGAAGTAATAGTCTCATTAGTGTTAGTAAAATTATTAAGCATAGTGAATATGATCCGGAAATAAAGAATACAATCGCAAAATAGAAAGTAAAAAATAATTTTGAAATACAGAGGTAGACGACAACTATATGCATTTGTTTAATTATGATCGATTCTGATCCATGTCACATTTCTCATTCAGTTTACACAATTTACTTGTAGATTATTTCCAACTACCTCGATAATCGTTTGAAATCGAGGACAACAGTATTCCGATCCGGATGTAATACTAACAAAACATCAATATTACGTTGTAAAATGTTTACATTGTATATGAAAGTATGCACGCATTTCATTACTATAAGTATGTGAAGGATAACTAAAATATTCTAAATGTGTTACTACCTGTATATTTAAAATCAGGAAACAGACATAGATTAAGGGCATGTATGATCACTTCAGACCGTATCTCTAACCCAGTTAGTTAGTAATCTTCATTAATAAGATGATCTATGAAAACCATGACGTGCTAATACTGTGGAATTTGCGGACTAAGTATCTATTAACTACAGGTCTACAATTGTAAATTCAGTAGCGACGTAAGTTAGGTATCTGTCTAAGGGCGAACATACGGCTTGTAGGGTATTATTGATGTATTTGCTCCGATTAATAGTAATAGAGATTTGCATCTAAGTATGTATGATCTGTCTAATTACATATTCGCTAAAACTGGGAAAAACTTAAATCAATTAACTAACTCCCCATCAGTGCACATCTACGACTCCATTGGGGCCGGGATCTAAGGCAACCGAATTTCACAGCGAACACAGCTTTTATATCTCATAATCGCCACCTTATTTAACACGCACATATTTTGTCCTTAAATTTAGCCATAGTCTAAGTGTAAAGGTTAGTTATACTACCAGGTAGCTAAGAATTCCTTGTCTGAACTCTGTTTCACCTACTTTCTTTTGAAGAGTTCTACGTATTGAAGTTAACTGTAGTGTTCCTGAAAATATGAACACCGAACTTAGTTGGGATTAATAGTACTATACTGATTAATAGATACTATAATTTCGGTGTATCAATGTGTGAAACTAAGCATATAGTTGCTTGTCTGTTAGCTATTAAAGTGGCTAAAATAATAATGTCCTGATCATTTAAAGATAGGTACAAGTGACCTCGTCACTTTTGAAAAGGGTACAAATTTTATTGTATCCCATGTTGGCATTAACAAAAAAACTGGAATGAGACATTACACATTTTATGGTGACTAGTTGGAACGGGGTTATGGTGTAGTGTCCACATGCACCTTCGTACTTTCTTTTTACAGCCAGTTTGGTCCGTATATTATTGACATCTACAAATACAAAGTTTACTCAACCTAGCAGATGTTCTTGTCATCCAAACAAAGAGCTTTCAATCCATTAGTCAATCATCAAATTCGACAGAATTTGAGTCAACAGGGCCGTTTGATTAGATACTGAACTACTGTATTCAACACCATTCAGAAACAATCAAGATTTTTTCTCCTGACCAGGACTGATTTGAAGAAATACTATGCAATCAACATTGAAATTAACTATGCATAAGAGAATATTGATGCTTATCGAAACAATTGGGCACCGTTGCATGCTGTATATACTACCTATCAGTGATAAATTCCCATTGCCCGAAATATATTGACTCATTGAGCTACTCATTGCATGCTTCTTGAAAGTCGCATAAGCATATTGGCGATCCACATGAATGTTATGCGGAACCGAAATTAACGTGATAGCCATCAATAGAATCAAATCAATTCACTCCATACCGTTCACGGGACTCATGCAGCTACAACTAATGTAAATCGCCTTCACAATCTGGACCGTTACCACTGGGCTATTATAGCTGCGATTGGTTCACAGCAGGCTAAGTCAACGCATTTTGGCGAGTATTCTATTAATGTATGTACTTAGAAAATAATTCAGTTTGAGGAATTATTAGAGAAACCTGTTATATTTTACACAGGAGAATTTCTTACATTACACAGAGCTATACACAAATTAACCGAGTACGGTAAAGTAGAAATCAAATATCAGAAATGTTTTCAAAATACAGAAAGTATACATTACATTGTGTAGAATCACATTGAGAATTCGTTTTCGCTACATACAATCATTGGTAAATTTACAAAAGAAAAACTGGTTTGAGAAAGACTAAGTGAATGGTAGAGGCACAAACATACTTATACGGAGAATCGACTTTCTTTTAGCAAATACTTCTAAATCACAACTTTACAGTGTCATCTAGTTTCTGTTGGAAATGTTTCATTTAAATGAGGATTCATACTAAACTGTTCTAGAAAGGCTTGTTTGACAGACATTACATGCCGAGCAAGACGCACAGCATCATTCCAATTTAAACCAACTAGTCTATGCAAAACTGGTAAAGTTAATAGCATAAATGCCTGTCCATCTACAGCTTCTGCTGCAAGCCATGGCCACATCTCTCGACAATCAGTACTGCCAAGATACGAAGCCAGGTCAACAGGTGTCCAAAACATAGGGTTGCTTGGTAAAATTACTTTTGGAATATTACGGAGCGATGAGTCAATATCTTTCTCTACGAGTGGAATATAGTCCAGAGGTAGTTGTGCGGTTACTGGACTTACTGAGTTCGTACTGTTATTGTGCAAATAGTTTGGAATGCTAGGCAGAGTTAAACAATGACTTGATGGGGTGGACGATAAATTATTAAGGTCCAATGAGTGCTGAGGGTTGTGGATAGAAGGGATTTGTACATTTTCCTGGGTATCAACAGCAGAAGTACATTTAGGATAAACGGGAGGGTAGTGACTGCGTGATCCACGAATAGATGATGCATGATGATTTTTCCTAACTATATTTTGAGTGTTGTGACATTTTTTGCTTGCTGGACTGATAAGTTTGCAGCGGACGGATCGTCTAGATCTAGTGCGGTCATTATTAACATCATCAAAAGTATCCGAAACACTTTCGGCACAATGTTCCGCAGAGTTTCGTGAGTAATTCCGGTGTTTTCGTTTAGCTCTGTTCACAGGGTTACTATTCCTTGAATTAGAGACTTCACAATTATTTAGCTTAAAAAGAGATTGTGGTTCAAACTTATTAACCCAGTTCAGATTTCGTAGCGTTGATGTAGATCGAGTGGTATAACTGCTGATTGCACCAAAAACAACGCGATTCTGATCATTATCAGGGTAAAAAGTACCAGTAAATGCGCGTACGGCAGTTAGACGCCTTTTCCATCCTGGAAGACGATCAAAGTAACGCGAACGTAAACGAGTGTTACAAAAAGACGGGCAATCACTAATCGAAGAGATACTTTCAGAAGGAATTTGAGCTGAGCTTATGTTAGGGATTATTCCGTTTGGCTCCTTCGAAAACAGACGGTTAGTATCCAGTTCACTAACAATAGGTGGTATTGTTGACTTTGATTCTTCTGGTAATGGAGGGGGTACAAAACTGAGAAGATGTGGACACGCTTCAAATACTAGAGATACCTATAAAAATGGTAAAAGGAAAATACAGTTACGAAGTGAGGAAAGTTTACTACAATCAAATGGTTTGTGAAATAAAAGTATGTAATCTAATCGTTTTAATGTAGCCATTTGTGCACCTTAATATTTGAACGAATATATATTTATGTAGTAAATCTGTTAATTAGCTGAATGTTTGGTGGAAATGATAACTATCTCGTTAATATATCTTATAAATGGTTGTGTATCAGCAAGCCAGTGAACCACTTGGTTTTTGAGAGTGAAAATATATAGTACTTTATCGAATAAACGTTTAAAAAACCTATTTTGTTACTAGGAGAAATAGTATTCAAGAAAGGAAATTTTCTTTTCGACGATAAGGTATGCTCAAACTCAAGAGGGATTTAGTTATACTCCTCATCACATGAATCCGAAGACGTTGCAGTTCCGACATTAAAAATGAATTTATTGTAAAATAAGATGCATATATTTGCGATTGTACCGCTTGAAAATGTATTCGCCTAAAGTAGAACTCCTCGATGGACTAGTTTTACTGTCGCCAAGTACACTTCCATAACTTTATTGATTTTCGAAATAGGGAAATCAAATTGTAAGATGGTTTATGAAGTGGATACTAAACTGAGTAATCTATAACATTGTGACCACGGCTTTTCTCGCAAAACATTGGTTATTATATGGAGGCTCTTTATCAGTAGGGTTTTTTCGATATGACTATATCTGAAGGAACAACGATCACATGTTATGAGAGGAGTATAGGGTAATCCACCTCAACTATATCTTCAAGACATGGAGTGGTGGTCTAATGATTAGTTACTTCGACTATTAAATACTAGGTCGAAGGTTTAGAATCTGCTTCACCTACTTATGTTTGGGCAACCGTAAAAAATCACCAAAGAACGTGGCACGAATGTACGTTTTTCTAAGATGCCATATTCGAGTGTGGTTACAAATCAACTACATGAATCTGTACCCGATGAGTTAATATAATAATTATTTGCGTTTAAAAAAATACCTTTAAGGTAATTTCATGCATCTTGGCAAAAACGTGACGACTGGAATTTTGTGCCATTATCAACAGGTAATGAAAGTATATTTTACGCTTAACTAGATAGTCGTTTGGAATACCAATGAATGTTTTAAAAAACTGTATAAGTGTCTGATCATTAATAGTTGCGTGTGAGGTAAAAATAGCAATAATTATTGTTAGTAGTATCCTGATAACATTTTTGTATGCAATTAATCCCTCTACAAAGTACAGATTGAAGTACACGGCTATGGGCCTTACTCTGAATGTGACAGCTAGTGGTGTTACTCCGCAATCCAGTTACATGGAATGAAACTCGAACATGTGACCTAAAGGTACTGCCAAAAATGCCATTAACAAAAGTAACCTCAGTTTCTGATGATGAAAGTGTTTACTCAGTAACTTCTCGACTGATACAAAACATTGAAAGCTAAAGATTAATTGTAAATAGCAGTGAAAAAAAGCTAACTACTTTTCAATTGTAGCAGTCGTATTATGTTTCCATACTATGGAACAGAACACACTGCTCTGGTAGAGATATTTTAATAAGTAGGTAAGAAACTCGAATAGAAAAACATAAAGGTTACAGAATGAAACTTTAGCACGATGTATCTAGTATCTATTTCGCTCGCATAAAGTGACGCAAGCATTCCGTTTTGAATTAAATGTAAGCGGACTCTAAATGCTCTGGTATGGCTTTGAATAGAAAGAGTCCACTATCCCGACCTCAAACGACCACGAAAGTCTTATTCACTGTCTTTACGTAGGTAATATATTTTTATGAGTGAGGGAAGGCAGAAAACACGCTTTTGGTTCTTAAGCCGCGTTGGTAAATACAGAAAGTTTACCCACATTTCATATTGTCCATTGTCTTCCGATCTCGATGTCATGAGTAGTATATTAATTTATTATGGTCAGTAGTTTACAAGGGACTAAACCACTTGACATTGGCCCACTACATTATGGATTAAATCTTTAAGTATAAGACTCTGAAAAAGGTTCTGTTATGAAAACCACCTACATCGATTTAAGTGCATGGGGAGTATTTCAATCTAGGCACAAATATGACAACGAGTAATTATGAAGATATATGCGTATGCATATATTGAGGGGTGAAAAATCTAAAAATTTAACATTAATAATACCATTAGTCGGTGGTTTATTTTCATAATGAGAAGTAGTGGTCAAACACATGATAATTAGCAGTTTTTCAATAATTCCATGGGTTTTCACTTCGTTTGAAGAAAATCATTACACATTTAGAATTCCCTCCCAGATTAGAAAAAGGAATGCTAGTGACTGGATAACAAGCACTTTGACACTTCAATTTGCTGTTCAAAACTTACAAAACACATTCACTAGGAACTGAAATTTACCTGTCGACAATATTCTTCAACTGCTCTCGTTCGACAACAAACTTCAACAGGCACCTCAATTTTTATTCCCCGACGAGGGCACCTTACACTAATTAAAACCACACGCATAGCCTCACGACGTTGTTCTATTGCCTCCTTTCTGGCCTGCTGAAAAGAAGGATGAAGAGTGTTGCTTCGTACTCGAAAATCTACTTCAGTTTTATTCATTGACGATTTGCGACCATTGAAAACAGACGCCATTCCTGTGGCCCAGTCAGCTTCGAACATTCGTAATACGCGTACAGGTTTATGGGCAGCACGAACTAAACGAGTAATTAAGGATTGCATCACCCTTGTAACTGAACCAGGACCGAACTGACGAGGTAGTAAGTCTAGATTAGACTGAAACATGAAGTTTGTAAATTTAATTAAAACAATAAATTAAATTCATTAACTCAAGAAAACGTTTACTGTGGTGGAATGCCCACTTAAAATAAACCTCGTGATAACCCAAAATTGTTTCCTATGTTGTCATAGGAATAGTATCGTGCAATTCGCTCCATTTTACATTTTAGTGTATGTAGAACTACAGCACGCGAAATGAATTGAGTTCACCCCACAATGTTTATTGTTCTTGCTTTGCATAAAAATAAGAATAGTTCTTTCACTTGACGACACATGGAAATTTGTCAGAAAAATCGACAGGTGTACACAATCATGTGAGCAGTTTCGCTTAAAACTATAAATAATTGAAATATCGAATGAGAAATCATTTTATACTGCCAAGTTAGAGATTGATGTTAAAAAGCGGTGAAACATAATCTACCATTTTCGGGTACATTATTAAAAAGTTCAATATTATCACAGAAAGGATCGGTAACGATAACACGCTGGAAATATCAGTTCTCATCCGACAACTGAAGTGGAACGATGTCACAGAATCTAAAGCTTTCGATTTTCAGCTACTAAGTTGCGGGTTCTAGACGTGCTATATTATCCCCAGTTTGGGAAACCAAGTAGCATCACTAGCCATCATATTTAGAATATGGTTTAAAGTCAAGTACACGAATATTTGTCTGGTGAATTAGTTTACATGTTCGGATACAGTTTAGAGTTTTCAAGAAAAAAAACAAATATTGCAATTAGTTCTTAGTAGTCAAAACTTTACTTGTAAATGCTCTGTATCACTTCTACTCAGTGTATACAGACCACAAGCTAAAGATAGGAAGTCGGTTGATGAGGTTGTGAATCTTCACTGACTGAGGTAGCTGGGACGCAATATTTGTTCAACTGCCGCCTACTTCAACTTGTGATGTTAGCTGCAGTAGATATAAATAATGAGAAAGCCAAATCAAGATGTAACATCATTCAATGAGATCAACAACTGTTGGTTTCGGTCCACGTAGTAGATGTTAGCTGATCGGTTGTGATTTGCGCGTTAACCGCAATCAGTTACGGGAGATGGTGAGTGATATGGTTCAGAACCGTTCACAAAGGCACAGGTGGATTCCTCTTTATCTTGAGTCACAGTGTCTCTTAATATTTATTATATTCTCGAACTATATTTTCAGTATTTAGCCTTCATTATCACTGTTGCTACAATATTTCATATTGTTTGACATTTATTCCGTCAATTCCATCTAATCGTGGTGATGTGGTAGGGCAACTTGGACTAATACATATTTCTGCCAAGATCTATGTTGATTAAGAATGAAATAAATGAATCCAGTGTCTACTGCTTAAGTTTAGTGACAGCTCTTAGTAAAGGTAAGTGAATAAGTAGTAGTTTTAATAGACATTTTAAGTTAGGAAACGCTAATCGAAAATGAAGAAAACCATTTCAATATTTAAGTGGTGGGTACATAGTTGTCCCTAAAAAATTTAATTTGGCCGCAAGATATATTTATATATTATACCTATAATCGTTGGGATAAAACATATTACAGTCATTATAAGCAGGTTGCTATATGAATAACTAAATTAAACATCGGATAGACGATTGATAAAGCAGGTGATTACCACTTGATCCTAAAGACCTTACAAACATTTCAAGGTGCAATAAAATTTG
The DNA here is from genome assembly GCA_034768735.1 of Schistosoma mekongi. Lineage (NCBI taxonomy): Eukaryota > Metazoa > Platyhelminthes > Trematoda > Strigeidida > Schistosomatidae > Schistosoma > Schistosoma mekongi. The sequence continues at coordinate 30,056,161 of CM068307.1, read as the reverse complement.
CAACGTCAAACTAAAGATAGAAACTACGCAATTGTCTTACACTGATTATCCATACATCATATTTCTGCAGAAAATTACATAACTAAAACTGAAAGTAGACTCAAACTTGTTAAATTAGTAATCTACAGAACTATAAATACTTACTTTACATAAGAAAGGACCAAGGTAACATCGTGAATTGATGAAAATTGGTGGACACATTTCCTCTTTAATATAAGGTATGTTATAGCACTGAAGTTCATGTGTAGGTCTCAGACCACCAGGAATACAACAAGACTCTTTTAATTGTGTTTCCTCATTTTCATTATCAGTGTAGGGTTTTTCTAAACAAACTTCCAGTGAAATGCTTCCCTTAATATCATAACCACTTGGAGGAATAAGTGGATGACCAACAAATTCAGACCATCCGACAGGATACAAATCAGTAGATCGAGCATCCATCAAAATTGGTCTACGCTGATAATGAGCTATTTGCTCATCATTCTCTGTACATGGAATATCTGGGAGAAGCCATAACAAATGAGGATATTCAACTCGCGTAACTGTAGCTGTGCAAAGTGCTGGTCCAATGTCAAAACTACTGTCAGATTTTGAGCAAATCGACGCGGGTGGAACCATTTCTAATTTCATACCCAATAAAAATCGATTTGAAGAATTCGATTCATTTCTATCGGTTCTATTATTAGCATAACCGATATCATTTTCTTTAGGCTGCCAACCACTTTTTGTGGAGTGCAATGAGCTGAAATTTTGTTCAGAACTAGAATTACTAGAATTTTCTAATTTTTGAACTGAATCGAATGCATGAGTCCCTTTAAAAATTGATTCTGAAGGACATATCGGCAGATCATTAATAACAGTTACTGGATCCATTTCTTTGGAAGACATATTTGTACAATGAAGCGTATTTATTATGGTTGTTTTTGAAGTGACATCAACTATCGTATTTTTAAACTCGTCTTGGATAGATAAATTACTGGAATTTATATCACCTGAAGAGGATTCATTATTAGTTAAATAACCATTATGAGCAGAGAGATAAGTTAGATAATTAGTCCAAGTGAAATACCTATTTATAGGCCAACCAGGAGGTGGAGACAAATATATTCCACGTAGTTGACTTTCATTAACTGGCATGATTTCTGGCATACCTGCAAACGCAACAAACTGAATTTTCGAAGACGATACGTTTGCGAAGCTGGTAATATCACTTCCTGTTGATTCGCCTTCATTACGAATTAAATCATCTAGTTCTACCAAAAAATATTGTGAATTGAAGACCTGTTAAGTAATACAGAAGTGGAGGTAGTTAACATTATTATTATTATTAAGAACAATGTGAAAATAAAAACTTCTGATTTCGAAGCAACAAAGGTAATAATAATAACAATTATATATATATATATATATATATATATATATATATATATATATATATATATATATATATATATATATATATATATATATATATATATATATATAGCATTTTCTGCTTGTTAGAATTGTACAAATATATTATCCATTATAAACTATCCAAACGAATGCTCAATTTATTACACATTATCAAGTCCACCCTTTGTAATGAAATCTAAATACCATCAAGACTGTTAGCATCACTTAATAAGAAGAATTTGTAGAATTTTGACGGAATTCGAACAAACTTTAATACTTACTGGTTCCGAATACACAAAAGGAGGCAGAAAGATAAAAGTCTATAAAATAATTGGGAGAGTTGCTAGAGAATGAAAACAAAAGATGGGGAGGGGAAGTGACTATTAGCAGTTAGTGGAACCACCACAACGAGGTAGGATAGTGAATAGGGTCTGCCTAGGATCATTCGCATGATGAGGAGCATTACCACTGTTAACAGTTCAGAATAAAAATGTGGCTTTGACCCCATACATGTAAATACATTTCAGAAGTCTATAGCCAACTCGGAACAACGGAAAACAGTAAGTCTCGAAATGCTAACTTCAAAGGTCTTCAAATAAAAAGATAATTTTATCTGACTTCTCAGAAACAGACATTCTATTTGAAGATCCATAATGGGACTCGCTTATTAAATTATTTCGACTGGTTGGAGAACCTTTAAAACACCTAGAGTGACAATTGAATAATTTTTATTTCCAACCAACCTAAAACTATGTGAAATGTTACCAAATGAATGGTTCAGGTATTTTAAACACATCATGGACAACGTGTTCAGAAAATAAGATAAACTCATTGTATTTGGTTATTTTCTAATCAGCTACATAAGCTAATGAGTAGTTAGAAATAGTTTGGTAATTCTGGGTTCCCTAGCGTGTCTGCTTTAATTGAGCAATCAAACCTACCAACTTGGAGTTATTAAACCACTAAGTTACAGCTCTATTAATGTAGATGATCATTATTAATGCAGTTAAAGTAATGTGGACAACAAACCAACAGATTCGTGGATAAATTCATCTATACAAAAATAGGCTTCAATCAATCTGGATAGGATGAGAATAGTGATCATATAACGTCCTGTTCCGTTTTATACTTCATATTTGAGGAACTAGATTAGATAATATTTCAAGACTTCACTAATTTAAATTACATCAGTTATGCTGCATATGTGGTGACCTCAATAATAATACCCAGGTTCCAGCAAAAACAATCCCTAATTTCCATTTAACCATACAATCATATATCATCAGTGTATAATTCCGAATTATATGCAAATTCACACATGTAATTTCTTATTTTCAAGATACAACTTATAGGCAAACAAATTAACTGGTAAAGTAGTCTACACAAACTGGTACGAACAAAAAAAACTAACCTTAATAACTGTAGCTGGCTGTACAAAATACGGTCTAAGTGGATTTACAGCTTCCAACTTCCACCCAACTTTGAATTCATGAAGAGGCTGGATACTGTTATGAACAGAAAATAAAGACTTGAGTAGAAGCGAATCAAAGGACTTAGAAAATTCATTATAAGTAGCTGGACAGGCACCACGTATAAAAGCATCAATATTTGAAATAGCACGTTCCAATACATAACCAGGAGGAGGACAATATTTGAGATCACATAACTTCCCGTAACCAAGTGGATGCAAACGGCGATTAAGGTAAAACAGAGTAAATGTAGAAAGTTTACGGCCCTTATCACACGTCTGTGTTTTTGAACTTGCTCCAAACCAGGATAATAGGACACGCCCACCAATATTCATAAGCACCTTTAAATAATTAAATTTACAAAATATAAGCTCACCTTTGCAGGCCAAACACAAGTTGGATCCAGATCATGCTCACATTCGAAGTATCCTCCAACACGAATAGTTTCGAAAGTATACAAACAACGTCTGTCAAAAAATATATTGCAAACAGAACGACTCTGTAAAGATGATACCCAGTCAGGATTTTTCCAATAGTTTTCCTTATAGCTGAGATGAGAAATCTGACTCGGTGGAGTCCAGTTAGTGTTTTTTGAAAAGCACCAACCCATCGGTCGTACAAACTGCCAATCTGGACCTCGAACGTCAAACCAAAATGGATTATTCAAAGGACAATGAGATACAACACGTGTATCTGAGACAGAACATGTGTTTGTCTCAGATGAATACACTGAGGTTTCTGGTACACACCATTTTAGAAGAATAAGATAACCTGACACCAATACCACTTCAGCTGGCCACCAAGAATTTTGGGTTTTCGATTCCTTTTGTCCAAAAAAGCCTTTAGAATTAACTTCGAGTGTATCTCCTTTTTTAACGAGTGACTCGAAACTCTGAGTAACATGAGAAAACAAATTGAACGGTGAAATCTCGGCGCCCGTTTCCGAAAGATAAATATGCCAGTTGAAATTCATACTTGACATCCCTTTGGAACTATCTAATACATAAATCACGCTTAATTGTACATTTGGAACAGTCTTCTAATACAGTATACATAAATATAAATCTATAGATACAGTGAACGCTTGACAAACAGTTACTTTTATATATACTCTCATATTGTTTAACTTCCACTTTGGAGGACTGGAGCAGTGGTGTTACATAAAAGTAGAAATCACCTGTCATATAACTGGTAAAATTATGATAAAAACTCAACTTACCAGATGTTTTTCAAGCAGCCAAACGAAGAGGAAAAGGATTAACTTAGCGTACACTTTGAGGAGCTAAAAACCATAGATAAATATCGTCAAGAACACTGGTTATGATATCCGGAATGGTAAAAGTTGATCAAATGAAGTGTAGACTTAGAAGGAATTTGTTAGTGATAAGCGTACTTGAACATTAGTCATGAAAACTAAAACACTGAATTCCTCTATTGTTATATATAGAAATACTGTACTACATAGCTCCTGAAACCGAACGCGAGACAATATTAGGGCTTGTAACCGACCAAGACTTAAATTCATAGGCTCAAAGCATAAGTCTATGGCAATGTGATTCAAAAAGTGCAGCTTCGTATATTTGTCAATATTTTTGGGAAACAGTAACTAATACCTAACGTCTACTTGTCAAGTGTGATTTCCGATGAAATTTCTTGTTGCCCAATTAGGATAAGAAACTACATGTGTAGAAAAGACAAAGCAATAAAAATAAGTAGGATGTTTACTACTGCAATTTAGTTTGAATGATGATAGTACTATTTACTATATAAGTGCAAGAAATCACTTCATCAGTCTCTAAATTTCAATTCTATACTGGTATTTCCAAACACATTGTTAGGGTGCTGTCTTCATGAGTTTATTTGCCTTAAGTATTTATATCGCAAACAAAATCTGCGCAACGTTTACAAGGCGATACAGGTGATAGATAACTACTGTATTTTACTTTTAATTAGTGAAGTAATATTGTTTTGAAGCACTAACGGAAGTCAGATTTAAAGTTTCGGATAAAACTGAGAACTTATATCTGCTCAGATAGCTAACCTATGATTTGTACTTATAAATCAATCACTCGCCTGTAAATACATTGCTGAATATAGCAGGACTAAATTAAAAAAAAGCTAGAGGTGAACAGATAATATCAGAACGTTCAGACACTAGATTTTTGGACTGATAACGAAACTATTGAGAACAACTATTCGTTCAAATATTTATTATTTCTCACATTTGAATTTTTTGTTAAGGTTCATTAACTAAGAATAATTTATTTGAGTCCGCTCGTATACTGTTATGTCTGTATTTATCTAAAAACTTACTTCCAATAGCATTTTAGTAACACCATCTCACATTTTACACTTAATTAAGAATTCATCTATGGAGCCTACATTGCTATACGGAATTGCATTACTTGACTCTTAAAGCTGGAACAGATGAAATATATGCAAAAATTGTTAAACTGTGACTCAGTTACACTTGAGCTGCTTCATATCTATTTACATGCAGAAAGCAACGTCTCCTCAGATTTATTATCCACTTCAGTCATGAAGTTTTAGAAGGTGGTAACTTTGTTTGAAGCAATAATACTTTACTCTTAAGTTTGTTCTGGTTAGTTGCATTTAGGTTAAAATTACTAAGTTTTGGTGGCGCAGCACATATATGCAGAGATTATCGTAAAAGAGTTGGTTATGCAGTAAAAATATCGCTAAACTGTAAATCTAATATAATCTGCAATTGTAATTATGAAGTACAATTTACACTACCCGTAACACGCCTATGTTCATTAAGTAAGCGATATTAATACAGCAATAAGTTACATCATCAAAACTCGATAGTTCGTTAATTCGTTCAGTCACTGTTGGGTCTATAATCCCGTACATGTTCAATAAGAGCTAAACATCTTTTCGGATGAAATAATGCCAAGTAAGGAAACAGGGAATTAATGTGGAAATAAAATTTAACAATTGCGTTCATAATAAATATCATAAGGAACACAATATAATATTGGAAAAGTCAAGGTATCCGCAAACTGTGGTATTAAAGGCCTAATACACTGATAATTGTTGTGGCGAGATATCCTTTCCAATCAAATAGGACAGAAGTGAATATTTGGCCAAGTTAGTACGTGGCATGAAATAGAAAGTTAACGATGAACATAGATTGCTAAACCATATATAGTTTCTTTTTAGAGGCTTAGTAATGCATTACTACAACGAACATTAATAAATAGCCGAATAATGCCAAATATTCACCTTGTTACAGTACCATGTAGATAAGTACTATTACTGAGTCGATTATTTAAAAGGATATACTCAACAGAAAAAACGAAATATAAGGATAGAAAAGTCTTTGTTTTTAATTTGAGGGTAATTAGTGTACACTTTTTGATTATATAAAGGATGCACTGAGTGACATCTACGAGAATCGTTTAGAATTTAATTACTTCTTACAACGATTTAACACTAGTAGTGAAATGAAAGACGTGGATGGCTATGCAAATAGGTTAGACCAAGTCGAAAATCTGCCTTAGCGACAAGTTTGACACTTGACTTACAAGTTGAAACGCATTATATCAATCATTATACTGATGAATTTTGCAGGTCCGACTCGGCACAAATTAGTGCTTGGTGACAGAGTTTGATCTTCGGATTTTACAATGCACACTCTACAAACATTTACTGAGAAATATTGTTTCCATCTTATAGTTTCGAAAGTGACCAACGAAGATCAGTATACATATTTTCATTCATACGCCTGACTAGATACAATAGTCAAAGTTGGATGTAGGGAACACGGCAGTAAGGACGGTAGTTCACGCAAATTAAACAGGTATGTAACAGAAACTACGTCTACGTTACTTAGCTATGGGCAATCGCACCAAATAGCTATTCGTAGAACTACCTTTGGAAGCCCCTTTCTTTTTAACAAAAACCTGGGTTACCTTCATATATATACATAGTGAGTTGAAGGTCAGCAAACAGAAGAGGCTGTAAGAACGTAAATTTGCGTAAAAACCATAGTTTGATGTAATATAGGCTATTTGTAATTGCTTAGGACCTGCTTAATATTTTTAAAATTATATGATAGATGGACTAAGGAAAGTGCAGAGCTATTGAAAAAAGGAGGCCAATGTTCGACAAAAGCACAATCTGAGTATCAAGAAAACCTCTCATGAGGCACGAAATGGCACGCAATTTACAAAGTGGTATGCATTTACAATCCGTTACAGCTAGTTTCACACAGTCTTTTATGCGTGAAATAAAGCATTTTTTACTTTCGTATTGTAACAAAGTACCTCAGCTATTGCTGACAAATTTGTGCGGTTAACCGCACATTTGACTTCTAACTATCGCTCTGGCAATCGATATCCATTGACTAATATTAGGTTGTTTAACGTTTCGGACAAGAAAACAAACCCAAACTAGAAAGTAAAGAGAGTCTCTACTTCATAGCAAAATGAATTACCTGATAGAAGTATGCAACGGACAGAAAAGTCCTCAGTCGTCAAACTACTTATATTCCGAGCCGGGAGTATGCGAGCCACAACTGTTCTGCTATTGGTTGATGAAGGCGCGCTATTCGTAAGCTCATTCAGTTATCGTGTAAACTTTGATTTAAGGTATGTAGGCTAGATCAGGAAAACAATCAACTTGTAACTTCAAACTGAAAAATGCCTATAATATAAATAAGTACACGGGCTTAAAACACGGATTTCTATGTTAGTGGTGGTTCATGCAGTCAGTGTAAAAGTGTATACCCAGTAAACTAACTTTGGGGAAATTTTAATAAGTCTACGAAAAATGTCAAGTCATTCTGGTGAAGTGGCGGCAAGACCGAAAAACCGATGAGAGCAGATCAGAAGCGAATTTCAATCTCAAGGTCATTGGGCCTAATTTACTTTATCATAATAACGATTTTTAATATATTAACTAATTTGGAAGATGAAATCAATATCAAACACTTATAAAGAAGATGTTTAAATTAGAGGATGTGTTTATGCGACTGTTGTGAAGCGATGAATTTTCACTTAACAAAACAATGCCATATTTTAGTATTAGAATTTCGCTAGATTGCTTTCATCCTTTATAAGTTCTAAAAATATTCTTCAATAGAAGGGAGTTCTGGTTATGCGGTGATCACTGGAAATGCCTATAAATGAGGCAGTAGCCAAGGTGTGTGTAAGTGAAGGGACATCAGTGCAGTGGTGTCAATTCACATTAAATCTCTGCCTTGAGATATTGATAAAAACTACAAAATCTATGGGTTATATTGGTAGAGGAGTGGAAACTAATAAAACAGTATTTGAAAAACGTAAGTCCAAAGGAGGCAGCAGTATTCATTCTGAATATTTAGCAGTTTCTTTTAGAATACACAATTAAATTTTAGTATCTCATGCCAAAGAACACTTTGAAATCGTCCAGATTGTAAAATCGTCCGCCTTAATTCCTGTTATTAAGAAATATGTCAAACCCAGTGTGATAATTTGTACCAATACCACAAAATTAGGTCATTATATCATTGTTTACAGTAGGCATTCTGTGGTTCAACAAAAGAAGTACATAGAGGCAATTCAGTCCAAGTCAAAAAAACAAATATGAAGTCACTTGTGGAATAATGCTCTATAATCACATGAGTGAATAATTATAATAGTTATCTTAATTTCAAGTGTTTACAGCATTTTTATTACTTTGAGACATCTGTAGCGACAAATAATCCCCTAAATAAATAGTTTCCTATGCTCTCGACAAGACAAGCTGAACGCGTTTGGTTAAGCATCACTACCGGGCCACGATGAGAAGCGACGTGGGAAACATCCCTCTCTCGTTAGCCAGCCTAGACTTTGCTATCCCACTGAAGCTCCACTTACAATCAAATATAACTTCTCCTCTATCCATCACTGCCTTCTGATGTATTCTTATTCATACTAGTGGGCTCAATCTTTAGAAGTTACTCTGGTTATACGAGAAACGTAACTTGGTCATATACCGGGTGCACTTCACGTCTATTGACCATGTGAAATTATTGAATAATAATAATTATTATTTATTTCCTAATATCAGGAGCAGGCCATTTTTACAGGCAAGATCAACAAAATCATATGACAATAATAGTGTTTAGTTGTTGCACAAACTGTTTATACTATGATATATAGTGGTAATGGAGTGATAAACGTTGTTTTACATGCGTTATTTATGTAGCGTTTAGATGCGTGACGTGACTAAGAGTACTTCGAACTTGGGAGTAGAAGAGAAGTCAATTGTAATGTGCCAGTAGTTTCCGTACTCGCACCATACATTATTATCTAAAACTAGAAAGTAAACGAATGCAGGGAGAACACAAAACAACAGCAATGGTATTCATGGGTTAACAAAACGAATAAGCAGGATTAGTGTTTACACTTCCGACATACCACTTATGATTATAAGTGGATTGGAAGGGAAGAACACTAGCACATGACTAAGACTGGGGGGGGTGAATTGAGTAGTTCCTATTATTTCGCTAGTGGAGTAAAAAGCAGTAGCTGGTGTGAACATTTTTAATGAGATTTCAGAAGAGGTGAAATTACTAACGTGCCGTACAAATAAAGGAAGTGAATCTGTTTACCGAATGGCTTGAGACAAATGGTTCCAGATTCTGGAGAATTTATTTGTAAAATAATTCATATAAAGAGCAGATTTAGAATGCGATATTTTTAATTTCGAGGCTGAATTGCGTAGGTTGTAGCAAGAGGTTTCCTTGAGCTGAATTGTATTAGACAATGATGAAGCTAATTTGTTCAATATCTTGTAAAAGAATATTTGGTTTAATTTTAGTCGTCGCCTCCATAAGGTATCTAGTCCTAACTTAAGGCATCTAGTATTATAGTCTAGGTTACGATCAGCCTCAAGAATACGAAGAGTAAAGTGTCGTTGTACAGACTCCAGTCTGAGTTTATCCTTGATAAAAACTTTACTGAGAATAAAGATGTAGTATTCGAGTAAAGGTCGGACACCAACTTTACATAGCAGAATACGAGAATCATTGCTGTAAAAGTTACGTAGTATGTAGCCCAGAAGTTGATGCGACTTAGATATCTGCATAGTAACCTGTTTTGTAAACTGCAGATTATAAGAGTACCTTGGTTCTAAGTCAACTACTGATGGAAACCCATATAACATATTACCGTTTATAGGGAGATCAAAATTGAGGCGCTTATCGCCACAACATATCCAACCACACTTAGAAGCACTCAGGTCCTACTTCCATTTTAAGCACCATACTGCAACCTTGTTGAGTTCAGCAGTGACGCCACTGAGTGTGTGTGCAAATTCGTGAGGGGGAAATGAGTACACTGTTTTAGGATCATCAGAGTATAAAAAGGGTTTATCCATGCTGAATCATTTGCATACATCGTTTACGTAAGCCATAAAGAGCAGTGGGCCTAAGATACTTCTTTGAATAACGCCACTTGTAACCGGCTCGGCCTTCGAACGAATGGAGTTAATTTTAATAATTTGGTATCTATTACTGAGGAAAGAGTTCAACCATGCATGTAACGGACTCTCAATCCCATAAGAAGAAAGTTTGCCTATAGGAAGCCTGCGGTTAACCATGTCAAGAGCTTTAGATATGTCTAAGTACAATACAAATACCACATGCCTAAGGCTTCGTTTAGTAAAGACTACAATAAGGAAGTCAGAGTGACTCGTCATACAGGACCTAGTTTTGAGGAAACCATGTTGAGAATTAAAAATAAGTTTTTCGGAGAGTAAATAATTGGACATTTTGTCACATACTACTTTTTCCATTATTCTATAGATAGCTAGGGTGATATTTATGGACTCATGATTATGCAAGTTTGTTCTGTCACCTGATTTAAATTGAGGGCATATGTATGAGGTTTACCATCTATTAGGGTAAGCACCTGCTGTTAATGAAAGATGAAACAGTTTTATTAGGTTAATCGGATATTAGGTCCTCCGAGTTTGAAGTAAATGGATGCCATGCCATCTACTCCATAGCTTCTTGACGTCCTAAGTGAGTTTATGGATTTACAATTGTTGTCATAGGTGAGGGAAACGGATTCCACATGGTTAGTAGACGAGCAGGTAGTGTCTACCTTACTGTCATCCAGGAGTTTGCGCCTGTTAGCAAAGAAATTGCTAAACATTGGCTGTAATATTATGTTCGTTGACGATTAAGCCATCATCTAAAATGCAAAGAATATAATTGGTCCGAGAAGGTTTGAGGCGTTTATTAAACAGCCGTATCAATGTTTTTACCTTCGAGCTAATAATTGCGCAGGCTGTTGTCACTGGCACTGATCATACTTGTTTTAGTGGGCATGACTAGCTGAAGGCGCTTGGCCAAATACTGCCACTAGTTCACAGAGCGATACCACGTGGGAAGCCACGCAGCTTCCAATCAGCCAGTATGTACGCTGTTTTCTCGTTCTCGCTCTACTCACGATCCAATATGTCTTCTTTCCCACCCATCACTGCCTTCTGCTTTGTTCTTAATTGTACATGTCGGTTATAAGCTACTCTGGTTATACGACAAGCGTAACGTGGTCATATACAAGGTACCCTTTATATAGATTAGTTTTTACATAACCTTTTCACCCCAGTAATGAGATGTACTGAAAAAAATTTGACGCTTCCAAAGCTTCCTGTAAAGTAACAATCACCTTGCAATGGTTTTTGATTAATCATGATTTTCAGTGATCAGGTGTTTATTGTATTTCAATTAGGATGATTATTTTTGTGGAGATTGATTATTTTTTTGATGGAATATGTCACAGAATGATGTTAGCAGAGTACCATTGAAAACCCAGGAGCACTGGACGGCTTTCTCGTTCTAACGTGGAACCCCTCAGCAGAGTGCACCGCAGATTTCGCACCAGGGGCTTCAGGTTGACTGTGAACACCTGACCAGCCAGTGGTGCAGATAGTAAGGCGTTCGCCGTCAACCTAAAGCTCCTGGTGCGGAACATGGAGTGCGCACTGCTGAGGAGTTTCACACTAAAGCGAAACAGCTGTCTGGTTTGTTGTATTGTTTAGTAAAGATGCCGTGGCATATGAATAGTGATTTCAAATTTTGGCTAATAAACTATTTTACGAAAAACGATTGCATCGCTCTGTTATTCTGTATGCTGTTATTCCAACAGCCCATTTACTTTAAATAGATAAATATTATAAAGTGCGACGTAAAAGCCAATAAATACGCGTCACCTGTTAATCCGTCGAACTACCTGTTGTCAATCGCCAGTTTTTTACATAGGACATAAAATACATCAGTTTTTGAAGATACGAAGACTGTTTAGACTTGTGGAAGTTACCGATAAGTTCGAGGCAAATATGATCGTGAGGTTCCTTGGCCAATTTATGTTCTCTAATTCGCATCAAACAAGGCATACTGATGTGACTTATTTGTAGATTTTTTACGTCAGCCGCATATTGCTTAAAATAGTTAGGTATGCCGAGAAGATTTAAACATAATTTTAACATTATTATTGTAGCAACGGTGATCTGTAATACATACCCTATATCTGAAAATTATGTGAAGTAACCTAGGTCTTCTGAAATTTGCAGTGTAAAATATTTTTGTCTAGCCTCAAATAATAAATAGGAGCAAGTTTGTACTAGAGTTAACATCGTACATAACTAAATCAGAAGCGCTTATAAAACGCAGATGGAAGATGAAAATGTAGTCAATATCTCTCTAACACCCGGTTTCATACATTATTTTAGTTATCCAGCCGCCTATAAAAACTGCTAGAATCAAGTAGCATTAAAAGTTTAGAAATTTTCACCCCATAATAGCCTACCTAAATCGATTTTATGAATTAGTGATCGGCTGGTTTAAGTCTTCTAATGACTTTCGATGGGCTTACACTCAGGTGTTTATCAGGCAAGTTGTCATTCTCGTTGAGGATCGTACTGGACACAAAGAAACCCTGTTTCACTGGTCAAAGAACCCCTGTCAAGAGAGCAACCCTACGTTTTACCTTCCAGCTTTGATTTGCTAACCTAATCAGATACATCACGTAAAGTATTACGTAACGAAGACTAAAAGAGTATATCACAAGTCAGTGTGATAATTATTAGAGTTTACAATGGGCAATCCAAGGTCTGGCTTGAGAACAAATTTATAGACTCTGTGTGCGTACTAGACGTTAATTAGTGCCGCAATACCGAATTCAGCACTACTGTAGTAAAATTCGTACGCCGCAACCACCACAACTTCATTGGAAGTTCAAACTTTTGTAACTAAGTGTATGATTTCTAACGAGTCTAATTAGATACATACTACACTAGAAGTAGCTTCGGGAGTTTTTAGAAAATTCTCATTAGTTTGTGAATTACCTCCGAGAGTTATAGCTAATGCATATAGGTCCTGAAGGTTTATTTGACCAAAATGACAGTCAAAAATACTGAAGTCATCTCTCTTTCGTATATATATCATAGGCCTCCCCATTGCCTACAGAAAAACTCCCGTAAATAGTCTAAAACTATTTGTACGATAACGCTTAACTTGTACTAACATTGGAGATTTCATCTTGGATTGCTGAGTTCATCCTATTGACAACACGGCTGGAGTTTTAGTAGTAGCAATGCTCATAACATTTCAGTATTATAGTAGGAGCGTGTTCAGATTTTCGCTAAGTCACCGAATGTCTTAACAGTGGTAGAATTATCAGCAGCTTCTAAAGTTTCGACCGAATTTTCTGTCTGATCATTAGAGCAGAGATGTGTATGTACTGTGAACAGGTGTTTAAATTTTGTAACTTTCAACAAAATGGTAACTGACTCTCCTACGTAATGCTTGATACTGGTGGCTATGAATACAAGCAGTACATTTTGCCTGTAAAAATGGTTTGCTCTTGATATTTAGGAAATAAATTATTATCATTATCTTCGCGGAGAAATACTTTTCCCACTGCTTCAATAGTGAAATCAGTGTTTGGCAAAATCACAAAATACATCAGATCATAGACAACTTGTGTATAATATCTATTAAGGAAATAACCACAATAATCTGTATAAATTATCAACCAAGCTATAGTCGGAGTTGGGTGTGGAGCCCATTTTGAAGACACCTTTACTTCTCGCGACAATTGTCACAAGTATTTGCTGTAACACATATATCTGTACTTGTTGCGGCCCACCTAAATACTAATACGGCCAAATATTTGATTTACCCAACTCCGAATTGTCTACTGGATGAAACTTTAACGCTTTGGTACGTCCCGCTCTATTTAGAGAAAAAAGCAAATTATTTGGGAATAAGTCTTCATTTTCGTATCGTGGGCAGGAGATAGTAGAGCGCGATACTTATTATTTAAACACACAAAACTTCTCAACATCCAATATAAGATAACAGAAAATGTAATCTCTATGCAGGATAAGAAATTAAATGAATACTTGAGCTTTATTGTTCTGGCGTATGCTTAAGGTTTGAAGTCAACTCTTAACTAGTCAACCTAAGTATCAACATTAGCTTCCTCCTAGAATCGACTTCTGTAGGAACGTCGCTTCGATTAACATATCAAACAAAATCATCTCTGTTCTGCCACTGTAACTCAATAAAGAATTACTAGCTCGTTCAGTGCCTGATATTCTATTAATGGCAAACAGTCTGTCAGTGTTCGACGAAACTACGCGGATGACATTTACTTTTTGAGCTTGTTATCTAGTCTTTTTCACTGTCTACTGATGGTGAAAAAAATCTAGAAAAATGATCAGTTCCTCAAGTGATGCTTGCTCACAACACTCACCTTAACCGAAGATCCCTCAATCTTTGGTGACTTAACTCAGCTGATAGGTTTGCGACTTACATTACTCAACGGATTGTTTAAGTACTCCGTATTAAAAAACTATCTCGTTATACATCAAAAGATAATGTTTGAAGAAAGGTGGGTAAATAATGCTTATAACTACTACTATTCTGATAACGTTTTGTCGACATGGAGCATAAAGAGAAATATTGTTTTTTATTTTATTTTATTTATTTTTATATTTACTGAATTGGAATTTTATAAGTTACGTGATTGCATTTTAGGCTGAAACTAAAACTGTGGACATCCCTGACTGAATAATCGGCCGTGCCAATCTAATGCTTTCATCCACTTTTGCCGCCTTTACGTTTTTACTTGTCAATTCCGTGGCTGTTTGGTCTGGCAAACGATTTAGCAACACGTATGGTGGTTCATTATCTAAATAAACCGGTTTTAGCCCATCAATATTTACTAAGTCTATGTTTCCTTGTTTTTGTATCTCAGAATATCTAGGTTTTTTTGAAATAAGTTTAGACGAACCTTCAAACAGAGAGCCAAGTAGTGCTTTTATTTGGTTACATCTTATCCAGACGTGAAAGCAGTTGCTTAGGTTCTTAGGTAAAAACGTCACTCTTGATTGTTCACGAGTGTTAATTGGCTTAGGCTTAGACATTTGATCCCGTAGTTGGTCTACGTAAGTTCCTAAATCTAGCTTTTTACTGTCGGTATGAGGGCCAATAAACTCACCTCGTGGTCTCAGAGTGGTCCCAAAAACTAGTTCTGCTGCTGAACATTGTGAGTCGGTCTGGAAAGTTACTCGTATTCACAACACAACTAATGGCAGGAATTCTGTCAACTGACCGGGGTTTAAATGAGAAATAAGAGCGGCTCATATGAATCTGGCATTGATTAGTATTGTCGAAGATTTCACGCTAGTGTGAGACAACGAGAGAAAGTTATTAAATATTAACCATCGCTTATTTTTAGGAACAAAAGACCGAAGCACTGCCATCGTCGTGTCACAGTAAATCAGAACACCTTCCATAGGTGGTGGGAGCTGTTTTAATTTGAGACTAGAGCTTTTAGCAGACAACAGGCTTTGCAATTCTTGATCATTTCCTTGGCTGCCTCTCAAAGTTTCGAAATTTACTGTAGACTGTTGTGTTATATTCATTTCTAGATGCGATAATGCGTCTACCGCCTGATTGTCTAGACCTTTTAAGTGTCAGGTATCACTAGTAAACTATGATATGTAGTCGAGGTGTCGGACTTCTTAAGGTGAGTATTTATTGGCTTTCGCAATAAGCTTATTAAACCGAGAAGATTTCTAAGTTGTGTTAAAGAGCTTGAAATGGGGTATTGTTTAATAGTGTTTACTTCATGTGTGATTGGTGTAATTCTATCAGGGCTTATAGTATATCCGAGGAAATCCAATGTTTCCACACCTAAAACACATTTGATTTGATGTATGTTCATTCCATTTTCGTTTAGTCGTTTAAACACTGCCCTCACATGCTGTTTATATGATTTTAAGTCTGGACTGGCAATTAGTAAGTCATCAATGTACCCCTGTGCAAATGGTATACCTCGAAGTAGATTATTCATAAACCTTTGGAATGTTTGTGCCGCGTCCCGTAGGCCGAACGGCATGCGTACAAACTCGAACAGTCCAGAAGGTGTTGTGATAGCTGCATTTGGAATATCTTCCTCCGCTACTGGAATATCGAGATATGCCCTGACTAAGTCGATTTTAGTAAATACCTTCACATCCTGTAAGCTATTTGTAAAGTCTTGGACATGCGGTATCGGGTACCTGTCTGGTAGCGTTTGACAGGTGAAGGCTCTGTAATCCCCTCACAGTCCCCAATCGCCTTTATTTTTCTTTGGGACCATATGCAAAGGAGATGTCCATCGGCTATCGGATGGGCGTATCATTCCCAGATGTAGCATGCAATCGAATTCGGCCCTAGGTATTTTAAGCTTATCAGGTGGTACTTCCGTTTCAACTGTATGACTTACCATTAACCTGCTTTTGAAAGGTTGAGGGATTTGGGTTCGTTGGGTTTGGAAATTCCGCTAGTATATCCCGGAACTTTTCCGATGTTACTTTCGGAGTATGTTTAAATTCAAAGATGCGATATGACTTTCTTTACCTTTTGTAGATTTCAAAGTCTCTTTTTACGTTAAACGCCGTTTTTCAGTGTCAACTAGAGATTCATATCTCTCCAAGAAGTCCATTCCTAATATTTCCAGATCTAGATCGGCCCCGGTGAAAATTCAGGGTATTCGACTTCTAAACCCCAAATCTAGTGTCATTGTCCTCTCCCGAAACGTCACGATTTTGGTTTTATTGGCAGCTTGAAGTGTAACTGAGAAAGTTTTTCGACCCAGTTTAATTTTGTTCTGAGGAGTGTTACTAAGCGCAGCACCAGTATCCACTAAAAAATTCAACCCTGAATTTCCGCCTCTAACGTAAAACAAGCGATTATTTAGGCATCCCTCCTCGGTCGTCGCGACCTGGGGATGGGTTATTCGTTTCCCTATATTCTTCGGGGTCTGTTTCGGCCAGGCGCACGGTGACCGCACTTCGTCAATTGAACACCAAATTTCCAGTGTTGTAAGATCCGTTTTGAAGTTTTGTTTGTGAAGATCCCTCCATGTATACATTTGTAATTTGTTCTTATTGATTCCCTCAGCTATACATTTGGTTAGTCTGTTCGATTCCATTTGAGATGGTAATATCTGTATTTTACTATAGTTTCTAATTTTCTTTCGCCCATCCTCTGATTTTCTATGTTTCTTTCTGAACTGCATTTATGTTGTTTTAGTTGATTCATAGTCTTAGCGGCAGCCATATTTATTTGCTCCTCCTTTGATTGTGTTGCATGCATTGACCGAAATTATGCATTTTTGATTGTGAATTGAAGCACTTTTCCAGAATTGGAAACACTCTGTGTTACAGGGCAACTAAATATTATCTTTCGAACGATTCTGATCTATCCAGAAAGGATAAAACAACTTTTATTTGTTGCTACTGATTTGATTAATTGAACATTTGTTGGTGGAATAAGTGAGTAGTAATATTTGTTTAGGCAACGATGTCCTTTATATTTATGATGGATATTAGAACTGTCATTTACCCAATCACTTTGTTTTGGTTTCAACGGGAAAATAACACGTATCTAAACTACCTGAACGGTTATTCCTCAGTCCAAACCTTACTTTGGATTTTACAGTGATACCAATAGAATTGTCCAGATTGTCTAGACCCTTGTGACCTGTTCCGTGCCTTGGATCTCGGTTGTTATGGTGACCTGCCTCACTCTCCATGACCCATTTGCATTTTGCTGACAGCCTCTGTGAGATTTTTTGCTATGACCGGGTTATTTGCTGATTCCTTTCTCGATTATGATGTATCATATCGGATGCATTTGGAGGACCTCGTTCCATTATTCTGTTCGCAATACGTTCTAAGTGAGATAAAGAGATGTCAGTATCTTATGCATCCAGACAGTGTTGGACGTAGCATGAGAGAGCTTGTATCCATCCTTGTTTTTGGACTGCTTTACCCATTGTGTTGTCACCCACTAAGGTTTGGAGATGACGCAAAAACAGAAACGGTGACATATCATCTAATGTTTCTCCTTGGAAGAGCCTTTGCATCTGTAGCCCGTCTGATGGTGATAGATGATTCATTATTTCTCGTCTTAAAATGGTGTATGGTTGTAGTGTTGGTGGACTTAAAATCAAGTCGCAGACTTCTTTGGCTGCTGAAGGGGGGGGGTAAGTCGATGACCATCTCGACCGACAACTACCAATTTTAATTTCCTCTTCCAACCGAGGTAAAGTTAAAGTCATTTGACGAACCTTGAAAAATGAACATTTCAGGAATGTAGTCGTAAGTGTACGTTACTGACTTACACCTTGCAGTGCTCAAATCTCATGACAAAAATGTCACCCGACATCAAATCGACTTTGAAGTTGATGATGCATTTCCTCATTACACTTGAGTTAGAGAGGTGTTGTATACCTACACGCGGTAACAACATCCTAGATCTGATATTTTGCCACAGTATCATACCCATCACGACGCAAGTCGGTGGAGAATGGTCTATTAGCGACCACAGAGTGGTTTTTTGTTCTTTGCCAATTCCCTCACCGAAAACAGCACATAAACAGTACCTATGTGACACAGACACCCGGTGCTTTAGGAATACAGACTGGGAGCTTTTGGAGAGACTCATAAAATACTCTGACTAGAACGGCTTTTTTACTACTGACTCACTTCAAGACTCTTTACGAATTCTTTACACGAAAATTCTATCATGCTTGGATACCATAGCCCCCAAAACAACATGCATGCCCTCCAGGAATAAGTCGTCATTTCTCCCACGTAAACACCGAGCGAAACTCAGAAAGCCTTCAAATCATTATTTCTCTTCTCATGATTATTCATGTCTATACTCAATGTGGGAAACCTTAGAATCTGTTAGGATGTCACTTGATCAAGGTAAAAGGAACGAGGAGCTTATTGCGCTTAAAAGCGGTACTAAAACTAATAGTCTCACAGCACTCCTTAATAAACTTACACGCACCCTATCAGACATCCCATTTTTGATCCAAGACAGGCAAAGTATACAACGACCCCAGAGCAATATGCGAAATTTTTAATAACTTGTTTAACAACTTTGTGGCCAAACTACATACAGATTATAAGCGCATGGTACTTGTAGACAGTACATTGTCCAAAATACCTTTCATCGCTAAATGCATAGCTGAAGCTATCAGAAACCTTAGGTCTACAAAAGGTTCAGGAACCGATAATCCCCCATCAGTATTCCTCAAAGGATGTGGTGAGGATATGCCACTTCTACTCCTTAAATTGTTTACTTTGTCGTTAGACACAGATGAATACCCAAACATTTGGAAAACTAGCTACATCATCCCCAAATACAAGGCCGGTGATAGAGCTTGTGCAAGTAATTATAGGCCTATAAATATTACACCTGTTCTTACACGAATCATGGAGAGGATAATAAAAAATGGCATTTCAGAATACTTACTAGCACAAAGCCAAATATCTATATCACAACATGGTTTTATAAGGAGTCGGTCGTGTTTAACCTGTCGCTTTGACTTCTTTAATCACATTACATCTTGCCGCGACTTACGCAAAATAGTCTTAGTCCTATACTACAATGTATCTAAGGCTTTTGATAAAGTATCACACAGCATACTATATGAGAAACTATACTCCATAGGGATTCGAAACTCTTTGCTGAGCTGGCTTAAATCATTCTTAACTAGCCGGTTTCAGATAACAAAAGTAAACTCAGCACAATCATCTCCTAGGAGAGTAACCAGTGGGGTTATACAGGGAAGCGTACTAGGGCCTCTCCTGTTTACAATATATATCAACAGTATCAGTAGCTGTTTTAACACTGGTAAAACCTCCTTATACGCAGATGACTTGAAAGTTGTTTACTCATGCGACATAAATGAGCTGCACAACACTGTTAAGATCGTACAGCAAGAGCTGGACAAAGTCACTTCCTAGTGTAAAGAACACCAACTTCACTTTAACACTAAGAAATGTGGCTGGATCAGCATTGGGTGTCGCAACCTCAACCTATACTTTGTAGTAAATGGGGAACAAAACTCCGAATGTAAGACGATTCTGGATCTAGGCTTAAAATACACTACGGATCTTACAATCAAGGAACAAGCAATATCTGTCACCTCAAAGGCACTCAGACTTATGGGTTGTATTGTCAACAATTTCTACCAACGTGAGTCTAGATTGGTATTATACAAGGTCTGTGTACGCCCCTCTACTTGAATACTGCCCACTCATACTCAGCAGCCTCCGAATAAGTGATAAGCTAAAGATATAAGGTGTACAGAGATACTTCACAAAAAAGACACTGGGGATGGATTGTGGACTAAATTATACTACACGGTGCGATACATTCAGCATAGAACCACTTTGGAAAAGACGAGCTAAGTTCAATCTGACATTCTATTTCAAAGTTTTACACCGTCTAGCATACTCTCCCGACCCTATATTAAAGTTTATCGATGCACCTAATTATAGCCTTAGAAATCATACAGGTATAGTGTGGGTGGGACACTGTAAGACTAGAATACGATCGAATTTATAGTGCATAAATTCACTACAATTTGGAATAGTTTACCGGCAGAAATCCGTTCGCTAGATAGCATAGATCACTTTATACGAGCGATAAACCAACGATTTAGTGACTCCAAGGCACTGAATAAACTACCGATTTGTCCAAATTCTAGTATAACGTGTAAAGTACTCGGTCCGCTCAATGTGTGACACGAGAATGCAGACTAGATAAAACGACTGGATAACGATTGATCTCCCCATATCTAGATTTGAAAGACTTGTAATAAACCTTCGACGACTTACCACTAAACCTGGAATCAATAAGCAATGGCTTATTAAGGTACTAAGACTGCAAACACTATAACCATGCACGTTGTAGTTAAAAAAACGAAAAGGAAGATTCTAGTTTGAAACTGTTTATTTTGATACCACTAATTAAATTCGTTTTTTTCTTTCTATCTCATAATCTATGTCACCATCTTCCCGAGTTTATGGTCTGGATTTGCAAGGAGTTGATCTCCTTTAAGCAACTTACTCCAAACGCTGGCTTGAAACGTAATCAATGCACCGACAACTTACCGCTCAATACCAGCCCGAACAAATTGGCTGCCTTAACCAAATCTCAAAATACCAGCCTTATCCCGTCTCTGGATAGTCTCCATGGTTCGTCCTCCTCTCTCGCAGCTATTTCCTTAAATTACAGCACTAAGGACAGAAGGCGCGGTTGTTTACTGGAAGTGTTCTGTAGTACAAAATATACCTCTAGTACTGCAGTACTGTAAACCGTAAAGCTTGCTACCGTTGGCTTCCTAATTAATTAATATCTTCATATATCGTCAATTCCATAACAATAACTCTACTAAAACCCTGTTACAAACAAGCCATATCATTCTGATCATGCCTGTAAACTGATATGCTCTCATGTACAAATTGCTACTAGAGAATAAACTATTATTATTATTGTCATCATACTACTCTAGGAACAACAAAGAAGACTGCAATTTCAAACTTCCGGTTTCACAATCTAATAAAGTGAAATTGTATTAATTAGTTATCTACTTTTGAGCTACCATAATACCACACTTTGTTGGCCCTCTAAAGAAGGAAAAGAAAGTTGTTGATAAAATTTTCCTATCCATGAAATCTTACTTTCACGATCTTTGTGATAGAATAAACAAACGAAAAGATAGGAATGAAGCAGTTATAAGTTGTCTGTCACAGTTTCAAATACTTTTACATTTTTATTGCCGTGATTTACTGTATAATAAATGTATATGCTTTTAATGTTAACTTTAGGCAGTTGCAGAACTATCGTCAAACATCAACCAGACAAATGTGAGTTTTTATAAATTAACTTCATTAATACTTTTACTTATTTAACTTTACCATTATGACAAGAACTTTTTCACAAGTGCTAGAAGACCAGCCTGAAGACTTTTAAGAAGAAGGGAATTCATTACATCGTTGTGTACTTGTACATCTTATTAACTTCCGTGATAATAAACTTTCTCTTTATGTATTTTTTTCCGAAAGCTGCGTTACTGTAATCGAATAATCAATTACTGAAGTTAGTATATGATTGCTGCCAAACTATAAGCGAGATAATAGGTTCATAGAATTGTAATAAATTATTACGCGAATGCTATACTAAATATAACCCAGCATGAACTACGGATGAATGTAGTTGAAATAAGTCTGCTACGGGCTGAAAATTCGTCTGTAATAAGGTGTAACTTCGTCTGCAATGAAGAAAAACTCGTCTGTAATAGGGGGAAAGGGGGAAAAGTCGTCTGCAATGAAGAGAAAGAAGAAGGGAATTCGTCTTAAATAAAGGAAAAATTCCGCCAAGGGGGGGGGAAGGCACTTAACTGTCGTGATTTTTCCTCTGGTAATTATTGACATTTTCCCATTATTTCCACCCTTACCTACTTTACTTTCTCCTTCTCGTTAGTTTGGGTAGGACTAAACATTGATCTCAATAGTGAACTTTTTAAGATTTAATATTGTGTCTCGTAAAATTATGCTCTAGTTGAGCAAACCACAACTCCGGGTCACTATGATCGAATTCCGGGAGTCGAATTTTCGTAGTACTAACGGTGTATATGTCTACCGGCAACACATTCTTTAGGCTAGTGGTCTGGGTTAAGTCTGGCGTGTTATATGAGCAATATGATAATGTAATAAGAACGGAAACATAACAAGTCTATTAGTGGTATCTGGCGACAAAAATAAAGTACTATGTATAAAAAATATGTATAATCTTAATTATTGCAAAACAGAAGACATTTTTATGGCCGAATACCAAAAAGAAATAGTGATACGGATAACAGAATGTAAATATTGTGTTCAACATAGGGCTCACCACTTTAACACCTTTGTATGTCCCGTTCTATTTACAGAAAAAACCAGATTATTAGGAAATAAGCCCTCGTTTTCTTATCGTGGGCGGGAGACAGAAGAGCGCGATACTAATTATTCAGACACACAAAACTTCTCAACATTCAACATAGGAAAACAGAAAATGTAATCTCTATGCAGGATAAGAAATTAAATGAATACTTGGGCTTTATTGTTCTGGCGTATGCTTAAGGTTTGAAGTCAACTCTTAACTAGTCAACCTAAGTTGCAACGAAGCTTCAAACGCAGTTTCTTTAAACGAAAAAGGAGTAGAAACAAAATATTATCAGGATTAGTAAATAACTAATCTCTTCCGGCAAAATCCAATGAAATTTTATATTTCAAATTACCTTTTCATCTGTTTTGTATGATTAACAACGCATAGTATGGTATTTTTCCAATCAGGCCCATATAAATTGCGGATTATGATTATACTAACAGCAATTTGAAGAGCCATTAAGTATACCTTGTGATTACTGTCAAGATACATAATCCACGTGTTAAACTTGATCAGATTTTTGGTGCTGCACAGGGCAGTCACGAGCTTCTTAAGAAATACATAATGTTGAACCATAGCAACTAAGGATTATGCTCGATATTTTCATGGGAGAGAAAAGAATTATATTGCATAGCGATTCGTAATGATAATAAAATTTCTTGCCATATAAAAAACTATGAAGGCGCCTAAATGCCCATAAAGTAAGTTATAAATGTTAAGGGAGTTGACACATTGAAAACACTTGATATTGTCTGGTCGACTTGTTATCTGTTGCCTGACGTCGGTACTTTACACATAGACTGATCATGACGTTCGTGGACAAAGAGACAGCCACAATAAGCTTAAAATAGAAAATTATTTGTGAGCTTATAATTTTAAGTTTGTCTATATCATGTCTAAGCCAGCAGACGTATGTTGCTGTAGTAAACGTTGTGTTATAAAAAGTTTTGATTGGTTGTGTTATATACACTTATCCTCACAAGTGTTGGTACAATGGTGTTTAAGTGTTCATCCCAATCAAGCATTTTAATTAAGATGCCAGTATTCGGTCATCGGTTATCTTATCAAGGCCATGAACACTTAAGTTATTTTTCGAAATTTCTCTCCTTGCAGACCACCAACAATAGTGTACATCAAATTTTGGTAAATAGCTAGAGAACAACTAGCGATAAAGTGAAGACATTTGTATTTGAGCAAATTGGACGGAGTGTCATTCGTTACCGAAATTGATAAAGTTTTGTTTAAAATAATTTAAATAATAATCATCCTTAGCGAATATTATAGAACTATTAATTTAGTTGGGAATATACTTCATCTTCAGTGGTAGTAAATATCAATTGCGTTTTGCAATCACAATTTAATGGTTCTATAGTACAAGTACTCTGGGCAAAAGCATAAAAAGTCTTATATATTCATCTCTTCTGAAATCTCGTTAAAAATGTTCACACCAACTATTGTTTCTTACTCCACTAGCGAAATAATAGGGACTCTGAACGTGTGAGCACCACTCACCTGTCTTTGTCATATGATAGTATTCTTCCATTTTAATCAGCCTATAAGCATAAGTGGCATGTTGGAAGTATACTTACTAATCCTGCCCGTTAGTTTTGTTAACCCCCGAATACCAGTGCTGTTGTTTTGTGTTCTCCCTTCTTTTGTCTTTCCTCTAGTTGTAGAAAATTATGTGCAAGACAAATATGGAACTTACTGGCACAAAACTATTGCCTTCTCCTCAACACCCAAGTTCCAAGTACCCTTGGTCCTATCTCACGTCTGAACATGCACAGTGATCCAATCTGCTAACCCTTAGCCGTTTTTTGGAACTGTAACGCATTGGTCAAGGAGCGCGCGGTACTTTGTCATATATGCACCATGCTACAACACATATAATTGGTGTCCTAATACTGTGAAATTTGTTGCAATTGGTTTGGTTCTCAATGCATATCTTTATACTTAAGAAAGTCCTGACACTAACACTTCGTCGAAATATTTGTATGTATGTAAACTTATATCATTCAGATCATGCCTGCAAACTGGCATGTTCTCATGTACACAACGATACTTGAGAATAAAAACTTTATTTATTATTATTATTATTTTGTAAACCAATACTTTTAGATCATGAGAAACTGTTAATAAGTTGTGGACTCAAAGTTGTACAAACCAAATTTTTATTTCCCATTGCAATATTAGAAGTGCAATAACCGCATTTTAATCATTTTTCGAATGTCTTATCAGTAATTAGTGCTGGCATTATTTATTCCATCAATTTCAAGCTTCCTAAACAACATATTGGTGGCTCTGTCCCGTTTACCAAAAACTCACAAGCCAAATATTTTAAATCTGTACCCCTAATTTGAAGAGCCACTTACATTGGCCGTTCAGCTGAGGCATACCAAAGTGCAACGTTTGATAAATATATTTGTTTTAAGGCAGTTAAGTTACATTTGTTTTTCATCATATGTCTTGCTGCGCTACAAATAACATGTTATTTAGAGACTTTAATGGAAAATTATTTCATACATGCTTAGATTGAGCCTTTGTTGGTGACAGCAAATTTTCTAGTAAGCTCTTGTTATTTGATAAGACTTCAAAAATATATTTTGTTAAATATTGAAGTTGGATTGTGACTGGCAAGCGGAATCCAGGACGCGCGTTTCGTCCTATTTTGTTAAGTTGGCACATTTATGCATCTTTATTTCGATCTTATACGCGATTTGAAACACTGAGGTAAGTTTTTACTTGTGCACAAGTGATTTGGAAAATGGATTAAATTTGAGTAGTTAGTTGGCCCGTAGAACATAAGTACTCAAATAAGACACTTAACGTTCATGTTACTTTCAAAGTGCTATTCTTAGTGTTTTTGACACAAATTACCCGTTTTCCGCTGCTGGACAAAAACTGTTTCACGAAATAAGACAGCTAAGAGGTGTAGGACATCATTAAATGTGTCAGATGTTTTTCGTTGTTATAGGACAACTTATTACAGTCAATATCGTCGACAGACACTGGTCAACTTTATAACGATCTAATGTGATTGTAGCAGTGGGTTATTCCTTTAATATCTGACGATGTTTATGCGTGAATCATTCAACTCACTGAATAGTTATTTAAAAAACATTTATCACAGATGAACTCTAATCCATTTGCTATGATTAATATTTATTATAGGTCTGGTAAGCCATAGCCCAACCGTCTCATTTTCGCTCCTACCGGTGGTCTCATAGTTTCGTTTTAACTCTTGGTGACTGTAGTTGTAAAACTTTGTAATAATCTGCTTCCATGATCCATTATACAGAATAATTATACTTGATAGGACAACAATGTCACGTTATATGAACTTCCTTTACTTTCACTTTTTTCAAACAGTCTTGACGTCTGTAAAATTTTGTGATTTCGTATTTTTGTTACCCTCTACTTGTGAATTATTTGCTTCTGGTGCAGCACATACTGACTTGACATACCCTATACTACCATATGTAGAGCACCTAGCATTGTGAGAGGGAATAATTTTCGAGAATGAAATCTACCACTATTCCCACACCTAAACACACATTTGTTGGGTACGTTGAGACGTTACGTCAAATTACCATTAGTATTTTATTAGGTTGCAGAGTAATTTTCCATGGGTACGGAATACATCGTTGCAGCCGATGATTAGCTTTAACATGATATTCTGCATGCTGCATTTTTCTTTGTAGTATGTATGCTCAATGTGTGACTGAACTCAATCAGAGGTTGATAACTTCTGGCGGTCGTTTTTAATCGTTGTTTGCTAGTTCAACATTCTATTCAGATATAATCCGAATGAATTCATGGTTACTGACGATTCGTTTATGCACTTATCCTGTGGATTGTGGATGTTCATGAGTCAATGTGGCGTACAGTGATCTATAGAAGCTGGAATTGAATTATTACTGAACTGAGTACGATTATAATTCACCGTAATTCACAATAATAAAGTATAGTTTATACCATCATAGAAGACGTATGTACAATCTGTAAGTAACCTTCTTATTAGCATAAAATTAACGGAAGTTAGACAGAGTCAAAATATTTAGCCTTGATTGTGTAATTGGCTAGTGTGATTGATGACAGTGTTAAAAAGTTTCGTAAACGTCAAGAGATTTTCGTTGTTTGCCCCATAGTTAGTGCCGGATTTCTTGATCATCTGTAATGAACATTTCGAAGGCTGGGTGATTTCTTGTTCTAGACATGATATAATAATCGCGGATATTGATTTATCCCTCAAGTGAACATAGAGTTGACCATCGAAACTGCTTAATTTGTGGAGCAGGTATAAACTGCTCGACCTTTGAATCGCTTGTTGGTATCATTTTATGAAACCATAGGTTTTCGCCGGCTTAGAATTTTGTTGGCTATACAGGAACAAAGAATAGATTTCTGAAATTTTTAGTATGGGACAAGTTCTTAAGTAGATTATAACCAGCCTTTTCATGTAAGTATATGCCTTGTTGCTTTTTTTCTTTAATATTACCCCTAATCATGCATTATATTTGAAAGACGTTCGTGTAATTCTGAATTTTATCTGCCTGGAAATTGATATCAAAATAATCTCATGTCTGGCTACATTATGACTCTACTGATGCAATTGTTTGAATTCAGAGTATAGCTCCAAGGATCAGCTTTAAAGCAAATAAAAATCCAAAGACACAGACAATATACTTTTCATTAAAATGCAATTGACATTAATATAATATGTACAACGTTTATGATTACGCAAAAGCATTATACCTAGCGATTGCATATTTGAATAAGACAGCACATTTTATTCCTCTATATGCAAACCTGGACTCATTAATGACAGCGGATTCCAGTATAGACACAGTTAGCCACTCAAGAGTACAAATAACTGATAAAATATTGCTAAGCCATCTAACTACACGGCAAAATATGAAGGCAGAGGATAATGATGGGTGCAGGGACAGATATATTTAACCGTAGTTAGAAAGAAAACTAATTCACTGGGACAAATGTTTAGTAGATAATATAGTTGTGACTATCCTGGGTAATCAAACTGTGCTTAATCACTTTAAGGCTAGTAGCGACAGAGTATCCTAACTCATAAGACTCGGCTGACGCAACTATCTATTCATGGTATTTATTTAACTTTACGATCTGCCCATAAAGCAGATCAGTAGCTAATAACCTTTCAGTGGTTTGGCGAATGCACTGTGCCTCTATAATTGCCACCTGACAAGTAATCGCTGGGTTCGGTTCAACCCCTCACAAGAAAATTAGGCAAGACTATTTAGAATCGTCATATTATTCGGTAAGCTGCAAGCTCGCTCCGTAATTAATAGTCAAGTTAGAGAACTACTTAACAGTTTGAACAAATTCAATCATATCTCAATAGAAAACCGGGCATTTCTAGATATTTGGGGCAGAACTTTATGCTTAATCTACTATCACTTTTTGGATTTTTATAACTTTTTTGTTCTTAGGTCACTGCCTAAGGGGGGGGAATTGTTAGGATATTGCTAGGGGGAGTAGGTACAGAACTTTGGTGTGCGAAATCTTCTAACCATCTTACAACCTTGGAAAACTTCAAAATTTAATCTCTTCTGCGACAAAATATCAAACGGATTTCTCCTTAAATTTTAAGATTGTAAGGGAGGATTTGCAGCAGACTGGGGGGGGGGGAATAACGCTGTTTAGCGATTCCAGTGCGCATAATAAATAAAATAAATCCATTACACGGATTATATAGTGCATCTCGTATGATAAAAGTTCATACGGCTACACAGGTTACTGAAAGTTTATAAATCATTCTACTTTGAGTGCAGCAACATCTGCAAATTCAGGCTGTCCAGGAATTTTTACTACATCAATTAACCAAATTGTAACTAGATACAAGTTAGCGAGGTTACAACGACAAAAGACGCATATGGAATAATAATACTGGATTGAGACGTACTGTAAGATAGTTACGTGTAGTAATAACGACAAGCGGATAACTGAACAAGTTCTGGCCCAGTATAACGTTTTTGAGACCAGTCAGAATTAAACACAGGCACAGGTATCGACAGCACATAGCGTGAGATATAATGTGGAGTGGTAGCGAGTAGGGCACAGTGACGTTAGCTTTATATGTTTAAATAAATATCTATAAACAATGAAACTAAAGGAAATCTAGCACATGAATAGTATTAATAATCTTACCAAAGTCATATATTTGTTTGAGCCTGCTCAAAGTCTGCCCCCCATATTGTCAGAAGGAGACTGATGTGTGACGGGCATAAAGGCAATATCAAAAATATGTATATGAATCAAATGAAAACAATGACCGTTAGAGAAACGAAGTGCTACATATACTGGTTATTAAACAAATAAGATACGAGAGCCCCGAGAGTCAATCATACAAACTTGATGATTTGTGTAAGATAGTAAAAGAAGAACACTGATGTACTGGTTACTGCTCACACGTTGAGACAAATATATATGACCGACAATCAAGGTTGGGGTTATGCCCAATTGACACCCAAATTCCGCTTGATCATCTTGGCAACCAACCAGAAGCACACAGTAACGGTATGCTCTAGCTGTGTGGCAATTATGAAGTGCATGCTTCATTCACTGTGTATTTCCGTTCGCTCTTCGCTGTTACAGTAATGTTCAATGTTTCAGTGTGAAATAATTTTGTCACTTGTCTAAGGTTTTACGTGCTGATAATATTTTCTGCCTCAGAATAAAATGTATTTCTGGTGTAAGTCTTAAGTCAGCTAAAGTCGCTGTGAACATTCTACCGTTTTGACATTCTCTTATTCACAAATGCTAGGCTGTTAATTTGGAGTGATCTCCAACCTTAGAAAGCGGTTTAGTGTTTTCGCACTTTGAAACGACAACTTGCTGCCGACTTGGAGTTTCTAGATGTCTACATGTAGAGAGAGTTTCTCTACATGGCCCTTTGGACCTTGCTACTCGCAGATTTTGTAGAAGGCATAGAGAAATGCCTGTACTTCGTTGTTGTCCGAATCATTGCAGAGGGTCCGCCATCACCACTAGCAGTTGATATAAGAGATTTTTTGAGAGAATTGTGTAGAATCAACATTTAATATCATGGGATGAGGTTCGTGTAGCCGTAAATCTACTACAGAAATGTAGTTGTGTTTAACTATTTCTTGTTTGATACTACGTTTAGTTGGAGTATTTCCACTGTATTGTATTGGAAAGCTAGGTGAATAAAGAAGACCCGGGATTGAATTACTACTATGTTGCATACGTTTGCTACCTCGACCATAGAAAGAAACACAAATGACATTTCTAAAGGGTACTAAGGTAACTTACTGTTATTATTGATTCAAGCTGACTGGTTGTAAGGCTATGTTTTAAATATGATATGAATATAATTGATTGGCGACAATAGCATGGAAAACTTTACACAGCTGCTTTGTGAAAAAATATTTAACCAATGATCTTCAGTATAGGTAGCTTAGTAGGGACCAATTAAAAGTGTAGTCACCAACCAAATGTACTATATCATGTCCGACTGTTTAAAAGAGGGGGGAATATTGGTTAACAAATGTAGTTTTTACAGAGTCAACCCAGTTCAGAGAAGCACGGCAGCCGATTAGCGAGAGAGAAGTCATTTTTCACGCGGTTTTTAAGGAGTATAGGTTTATGCCTGCTGTTAATGACATTTGTAAATTTCGCAGACAGGCATTATGAGAAGCAGGACAGACAGAATGAAAGGAGGATTAAGTGATGAAAATTAGGATGCTGCATGGTATGTTTAGAAAATTGTTGATTAAAAAGCAACCAAGTTGTTATTAATACGCTTGCCATTAACCGAGACTACCGAGCGAACCACAAGACTAAATGGTAAACACAGAAGTATGGTAAATATGAAAAGACTCAGAATAACGGAATGTGGACAATCATATATGGAGTTGAAATCAAGAGTGTAATATCAGGAAGTATACATGGTTTGATGAAATGATTAGGTTATTCAACCAGGTGAAAAACAAGGCAATCCTAAGGATGCGTACTTGAAGTTAAAAAAATAGAAAAATTTGACAATATATGCAAACGACTTAAGTGCGGAGGGGTGATCTCAGAGTGAGCGTACTTAGCAAATAAACGTTTTCCTAAGAATACGAGGTGTTGGTACCAGTGGGCATCGTTTGGTTAAACTAAAGTCCACTAATGACAGGAAATGGCTCTGGAATCGATTAATGGGGTGTTCTTATTGTCTTAGAGTAGAGCAGGAATTCTAGGTGCGGACCGAAATGTAGCTAGGATGGTAGAATCACTCATAGTCTTGAGGACCGGTTATAGCGTTTTTCTCTTCTCTTAGACCTATTTACTGCTCATAGCTTCAGTTTGGTCTCTTGTGCTGTTAGAGGTATGAGGGCGGTTATCACTTCCCGGTTGCCCACACCGTGGGAGGGTCATTCTTGAGGAACCTGAAAGAGGAAGAAGATTAGAGGAGGTCGTGATGACCTGAGAGTGTGACCGCAGTGTCCAGGGGACAGCTGTTTGAGGTCGGTCGAGTACATTAATTGTTGCTCCGGTTGTCTGAAGGGGAGGCATCGGCCTCATGGCTTCCGAGGGAACTCGGCTTTCACCATGGAGCGTCATATTGATCCTTCCAATTCCCAGGGCAGAGTTAGAATTATTATATGGGTTTTTACTCGTGAACTGTTTTTTAGCATGATAGTTGTTTTACGGGATGGGGTTGCTAACCCCATGCCCAACCCTCCTTTATCCGGGCTTGGGACCGGCAGCAACCCTGTGCGGGCCACAGGCGGAGTTTTCAGTTTGGTCAGTGAACGATGTTTCTTTTCTTTCATTCCTACTGATGATAAAAACTTTTGTTTTAGTAAGAACACAAGTTAGCCCGTCATGAGGTCGGGTTAGGGGTTTTTAGCTAATATTTATGAAGGTAAATACAAAGGTCGCAAGATAAAGACATTTCTCAGCTTACGCGTACTATTTCATGGATGATTTTTAGAGCTGCACTGTTTTGACTGGGGTATTTGCAAACTCCGTAGAACTGGACTCATTGTCGCTGCAAGGGATAGCTAGTTGCCCTTGCAATCAAAATGTGGCACCATATATAAGTTGCACAGTTGAATGCCTGATGTTTGCCATTGACAACGCGCAGGAGCACACCATTCCGTATAGTGATACTTGTCTGTACTATCGAAGATTTCAACTGAAGGAGGGATCATCTGTTGACCCCTTCGTAATTCAGGATCGTCCTCCTGAAGGTGGGCTACGGTCGTGTGACTAATAACTGCCTCCGTTGTTATGACATCTAGTTTACTTTATGATAAAGCTTTAGTGACAACGTTCGTGTAACGTCTAATTAACCAGGTGAAAATCGTAAGCTGAAAAATGTACTGGAGTTGTTTAGCTATAGGGAGCAAAAGCATACCTGATGCTGTGCTAAAAATATGTCAACGGTATTTGCGAAATCGTGTCCTTGCGGTGGATGGCTAAATTGTTTACCTATCGGGTACAGTAAATAGCTGATTACCAGAGATGCTGAAATGTCCGTAAGAGCTTGGAAAAGTATGTTAACGGGATAAGACTTTCATTCTGTTGCTATCGTTATCGTCATCTCCATACGACGCCAACTGCAGCTAGTGAAGCGTCTGTAAAGAAAATAAGGCGTTTTTAGAGTCTAGATTCATGTGAGATAGCTTGGTAGCTTTAAACACAGCTTCCCTTAATTTTTTGAAAGCTACTTGTGTCTGCGGCGTGAAAGTGAAGGCTTAAAGTTGTTCTTTCATTAGATCGCTAGTTAACGATCAGGAATGGTAATAGAATTTAGACATCTATAGTCTCCGTATAAACTCTAAACGTGATCCTTCAAAGGTACCAAGTGCAAGGGCGACGTCCACAGACCGTTCAACGGTCGGATGATTCCGAATAAGAGGCATATATTCAGATATTTTTAGCAACCGCAAGTTTGACTGGTATAAGGTATCGAGGACAGGCACAAGCGTGGATAGTGTGGTGTTTCTCAGGTTATGCGTCATAATTCGACATATTAACCGATAGATATTAATTAAAATATTAATGAGGGGATCATGCCTCAGCATAAAGTGCTGGACCTCCTAAATGCATGCAGTTCAGAGATCCCCGGTAGAAACAAAATGAGCGCTTGGAATTCACTAACTGTTCAGCCTCTACATTGATTAATGACTTATGAGAGTGGAGAAAATCAGTCATTAACATTGAACACCAAGGTAACCCAAGGGAATCTGCGACGAAAGTCATGGCTCAGAAGAAAAAGACTGTCCACTGGCAGTCGCCTATAGTCTGACATTACTTGGGTGACTGTGACCCCCACTGGATATAATTAGGGGCATGACACTGAGCCCAGCCAGAGTCACTGAGGGAATTAATTACGGATATCCCATCTAGCATGTACAACAGGTGGCAAGATAGGGGAGTGGCCGTTAGCATTCACAGTTTAAAATGCCTAATTAAGGAGTTTTCCAAACATCCATCAGTATTCTGGGTGAAATCACAAGGTCCACCTCTCATTCCAACAAATTCGTGAATATCACCGTGGTGTACTATACCAGAGTGTTGGTGGATAGACACCCGTGACATGATCTGAGTCGTCAGATATGTTAGATGTAGTTGTAAAACTTCGATGGGGATGGTTACATTAAATTATGCAACAAGCATTATACTGCACATGTTAAAAATGATAAAAACGGTGCAGGAACTTAATAACAGTATAGAAGCGGAATAAGTATATATGCACAAATGACAAACCTTCAGGGTTTGATAATACCACTGACATATAAACTGCTTATGTAGTGGGTATATAAAGATACACAAAATTGAAGGTATCGAAACGCTTGAGAACAACGAAGACATAGTGTATCAATGCAAGATATAATAAGAAAACATAACTTACTTAAATTACATTTTTGAACCTGCACAAATTATTCAAGTTTGCAGGAAGCACATTGAGGGGTTAAAGAAACAATTTATTTAGGGAAGTCTAGAGTGAAGTATGCCTTCAAACAGATTCCAGCAAGAATGAACCACGACTACTCTTTCCAATGTGCCATAATATATCGCAGTAACCTAGACAAGCAGACATAGTTTAACAGAATACAAAGAAAGAGGACGCATAAGGCGCCTCTTCACCTTCTAATGAAACCACTGGAACTAGATTACTAGAAATGTATTTGATCTCTTCGAGATTATCAACGTATGAACTAGTCTTGTTTTACTGTGCCAAGCTGCGTGTTTCTTTAACACCAGTCGGTGTTTTGGAAGTGTCGGTCATGAGTCTATACACCTAGGTTGGTTTTCTTACGAATTACTAAAGTCAAATTAGTTCTTGTTATTTGATTGTCAGTAATGAAAGCGACGGTTGGTTTATTTCTTAACATTCTCCGGTGACCACCTAAGGTCGGTAATTTAACTATGCGTTAACGGGAAATTGATATAACGTAAACAAACTAGCATGTGTCAAGTGTAAAAAATTCAAATACATGTGGTTAGAGTGGAATATTAGGTAGTTAACCTTGTATTATAAATCACATTGGTATAACCCGTGTGAGTGATTAGCTAATAGGCCTACAAAACTAACTATATGTAGTTAATGTTTACACTTATGATTTTCCTGTTATAGGTTCGATCGTTTAGCGCTTAACAGATGTATCTGGTTTGCATTGTTTTATGTGTGGCCACTGAACCGTATACTGGAATTAGTCATGCTAATGTGGTATGGCAGCTTGAGCTAACTCGAATTTTCCAGTCTATGGTGTTTACGACCGCCTGGAACCAGCTCGTGTAGTTCGTATCTACTCCCTAGGCTTTCTTCAGACCATTTATAAGACACTGGTATTGCTTATACTCAAGAGTAGCCGCAGGTCACCTAGGGAGAGTTCATTCTCGATGTGTTGTCTCAATTTTTTCTTCACTCGCTTTCATACACCATTTTTCTTGTGTGCCATGCCCGTTGCTACTGAAAGCTTGTCAAATATGATAGTGACACTGAAAAATTTTATTAGGACTTGTCAATGCTGGCTAACATCTGTCTTTATGATTTGTAAACCTCCAAACCTCTACCATCTCAAAACTTGTAGATTACTCGTTCACTTTTTTGCAACTTTTTGGGATAAAGTACGTTTTGTTGTGCCATCTTAAATGCTTTCTGCCAAGCGGTCTCCCTTCTGATACCAGGTATGGTAACATAAATTGGTACATAGTTGTGTCATACCATGCATTTCTGCCCGATTATGCCTTAAGAAAAAGAAAAATATCTAACTAATATAATTTCTTTAGATGGTGCATGTATATTCATGGGGTTTTTCCGAAATTAGAAATGAAGGCTAGTCTTTAAGATGTGGTGTAATGCCATTAGGAGCTACACACTTATCATAGCTATTAAGAGTTTATTGGGGCGTACAAAGTACTTATGCTAATTTCACAGTATTTTAAAAATTGGTTACATTTGGGTATATAGTTAACAATACGAATATGGTGCGCATTTGAATGCGAATGACTGAATGTTGATATTTTCAGTATCGCTGTTATCTCAGTTAATCTACAAAATCTACGTTTAATATTTAGCAAGGTAGTCGAAGCGTTTGGCTATCGGCATGTAATTTTTAATAGTATCAGTCAGATCTAGTTCCGCAATTCTATGTACGTATGTAGCTTATTGTGGATCTATATTTTAGTAAATGTAAACTATCAAAATAATTTGCAGGTCGTGAAAGTATGGACTAGTAATCTCAATCTGTAAATCAGTACATACCGTCTGACATTTTAAGTGGCAGTTCTCGTTTAATTTTCGTCGTCATTATGTATAGGGTTTCTCCCTGCTTTATGATTAGTTTTCTAATTGTCGCCGTTGTTTTTTGTGTATTTATTTCCACGATGTGGGCAACCAGGAAGTGGTATCCGTCCCCATACCTCTAACAACAATTAAGGTCACCGTCTCCTTAGCCAAATTCCTTTAGTTCCTAATATATCTACCTCCATCTTCAAACTCAAATCCCTATCTTCAACTTACTTCTCATGTACCACCATTGTCAACGATTCTATCTCAGGAAACCCTGTCCCAGGTCTACTGAAACCACTCTCGAAACTAAACATTGGAGCTTTCAACGTATGAATCATATCATATCGTCAACAAGCCTCCCTGACTACGGCATTCAAGTCTCGCGCCGTTGATATATGTTGTATCCCCGAAACATTCGTACTGGATTCTAGTGTAGTTATTCTCTTGACCTCACCTAACAAACAAGGCGAAACTACGCGACCTATCCTTCGTTTGTCTGGCGACTCGACATCTACTTCTCATGGGCCATTTATTGGGGTCCGCATGATAGTCGCAATAAATTGCTGGAGACACTTGGTGACATGGCTCAGAATTGGTCATAGTGGTGCATGTGTATTCACTCTTTAACTTTATCTAGGTCCTGAATTCTATTATTATTTTCTGCACACCTTTACTCTCCTCTCTTATATTCTGTTATTATGTTGCTTCTGTTATCTCGAGGTGCAATGTGGTACAGCACCTTGAACCTATGGGCGTATGTTCTCGGTTCTACGTTGTTGTTGATGATAATGGTATTGCGCTAAGTATGAGGGTAGTACAAGCACTTCTTAAATGGATTGTTTCCGACAGTCGCCTATGTGGTGTTTGATTAAATGGTTCGGTAAGAACTCGGAAGAACAGAGACACTCGTTACTTTTTCGACCTTTCTTCGTGTACTCCCACTGGCTGGAGCCCAGATAACATGAAAAATTAATTCTACAGATAGCTATTTGAACTTCTTAGTATTGCTAAACATTTAAATGTAGTACTCACAAAATGTAATTTTAACGCCCAAGTATGTAGATTAGAACCAAACGAAAGACATAAAAGTCTTATGATATTGCAGCTCAGCGAACGGATAATGGTGACCATCTTCAGTTTTCAGTAATAATGATAGTGGGTTTGGTGACCCGTGTTAACTTTCACGGTGTTTTTTCCAGTATAGATCCAGCTTCTTGAAAGAGTTAATCAATTGAGCTGATGGCACCTGTTCCGATAGCGCGTTTCAGTCGTTGAACATCCGATGTGAAAATAAATTCTCACAATCTCCACTTTTGAATCTTTCTGAAATGTCCTGCTTGATGATTAGTTCTAGAGGGATCGAGAAAATAAATCATTAACACCTAAATCATTATTTAGAATACGAAGTGCCAACATAAATTCACTTCGTGTTCTGCTGTAAGGTAAGAGGAAAAGACTCAAGTACCTTAAACGCTCATCGTAAGAGACATTTGAAAGGCCTATTACTAGCTTAGTAAGTACCAGTTGAATTTGCTCAAGTATCTTGGAATCCTTAAGAAGATAGGGACTTGGATAGGATATTTAAGATGTCTCACGTACGTAGGATATAGAATCCGGAACATATCTTTATCAAATCATTTGAATTCTTTGAGAAGTGACTATACCACTTGAACCCCATTAACTTCTATGTGGTAGTATGCAGTAGTTTTCAAGTCATGACAAAATTACTCTCAATTCCTTAGATTCTTCTACTTTCAGGAGCGGTGCGTTATTTCAGGTGTATTGTCCATTATCGTAAATGATGTGCATCAGTGTACTCTTACTACAATTAATCTAGCCCCAAACTTTGAAACTAATTCGTCTAAGTCAGTTTAAAGACTAAGCTAGCCAGTATCGCTGCATACTGTTTTCCAAAAATTTGTCATCAGCAAATAAAATGTCTATAATTTTATCTGTTGTGCAATTCATTGGCGTAAAGCAGTAATAAAGGAGGACCCAAGTTGGTATTTTTAGAGACGCTGCTTACTACAGGCTTCCATTCAGATAGTACGCCGTTGACTCGAACTCTTTGTCTTCTCTTACAAAGGGAGTTCCTCATTCAACTTTGGATTGACCATGTTACCCCAAAGTCCGATGGTTTCCGTGAGACACTCGAATGCCTTGCTGAAGTAAGTGAATATTACGTCCACAGACAGTCCTTTATCTATAGCTTTCACCCAGTCCTCTCGCAGCTAATAAGTTAGTAAAACAAAAGGCACTTGCGAAACCAATGTTAATAGGTTTTGTGACTAGGCGATTTCGTCTCGTATTAATTTATCTAAAATGCTAACTATTATGCTACTTAAACTGATGGGTCTATAGTTAAATGCCAATTGCTTTTTCCTCATTAAAAACGGGGCTGATTATTGCATCGTTCTAATCTCTTGGGAAGAGACATCCTGAACAAACGTAAGAGTGATTTTGAAATGATCGCGAGTGATGATAGCAGTCGAGAGTGCATTTCATCAGGACCCTGTGACTTACCCGGTTTTAGGTAGGCAAGCTAATAGACAATTGTTCCTGTAGTAACAAGGACTGGTTCCATTGTAACTGTTTCAGTTGTATTTGTTGGATACGTATAGACATTGTGTTCACACAGTAAATTTCGTTGAAATATTCTTGTTACTTTTCAGCTTTTTTTCAAGTCTGGGTCAGGTAACACAATTTGGCTGTTTTGCATCAGTAATGACGGGACACAATTATTTCTCTTAGTTCGTATCTTAATATAAGGAAGCAACCTTTTAGAACAAGTCAGGCTATCCTGTTCTAGCTGTCTTTCGTAGGTTGTACGAGATCTATCAGTGGTTAATTTACGAAGGTTTCTAAATTTAGAGTACTCATGCTTAAGGGTGTCGCGGCGCGTCTTAATGTAGAAGTCCCAAAGTCGTTTGCTGCGTCACAGTATCCTCCGAACGTCTTTATCGACCTATGCAGGATGATATGAAAGTGAATGGAATAGTCACTTTCTTTAAAGTATCTTTAAACTTACACCATGCTTCTCCAACCGAATGGCTTTCAGTAACTGACCAGTCCGCTGCGGCAGCTCTGTCCCTAATTATCGGGATATCTACTCACCACTTGTTTGGATGGGGTTGAACAGATTCGCATTCAATACAAGTCTTAAATCCAAAGGATAGGATAATGTGGTCGCCACTAACGAATGGGGATAGGAGCTTAAGATCTGCAGCATCGTCATAATGGTGTGTAAATGCAAGGTCTAGTAGTGACGGTTCTTGGTCCAGGTCGGAATGCTTCGGTTTTGTAATACCCTGTATTAAGACACACCGAAGAATAGTTAACAACAAATTTCTGTCGAATTCTTTGCTTTTAGATGTGGTCGTCCAACTGATGTGCAATGCATTGAAGTTCCTAACAATAAAACACCTATTACCTTTACTCCACTTACAAATGTGGCTCGAAACAAAATCATACGCTTGGCAGGTGGTATGTGTAGACTTAGGAGTGCGGCTGGCTACGTCGCACGTGCCACTTTCATGTGCTACCAACATACTATATTGGATATTTAAATCATCCCAAATCCATAAGGTTATTCCCTCAACCTTACGGCTAGCGACCCTCTCATACCTTATACAGATATATTATGTAATGACTGGTGTAGGATACACATCAGTTTTTAAGCACGTTTCTGTGAGAGCAATTATGTCGAGTCTAATTTCTCTCACTAAGATACCTGACTCGGACATTTTGTTTCTCAGATTGCATTTGTTAATGTAGGGAATACTCAAAATTTCTGAACTATCACTCGTTCTACCTAAGCAGGTCTTGAAAGTCAATGCTCCCAAAACCTTACTACCCGCAAACCATGGATTTTCAGGCTTTTCTCCTCATTTTCCAACCAGGTTTTTAGTTCTTCGAGAGCTTCTTTCTTAACATGATCTTCAAGCAGCCAGTGTAGTCGAATACATTCATTAATCTTGTAAGCAGTTTTAACACTATGTCCTTTTGTTCTACACTAACTAAGACGATTCCTAAGTTTCTTTTACAGTGATCTTCGCTATCAACCCACTTACCTAGCCTAATCACTTTTTTAATGTGTACTACCAGTGTTGTTTCTGGTAGTATATACCGGATAGCAGATTTTACTAACTGAAGGTCATGAGCATGTCGTTTGACAGGCTCTGAATCTTTAGACATCTACATTCCATATAATTAGGCCAGAGGAACTCTCAGTGTTACTGGGCATCGTTGTTGTCACCTGAGGTGGTGCTCACCACCTTGAAGTTGGTTACAGGGACGCTTTCCTGCTGTATTTTGACCTTTGGGGTTACCCGTTCGAGAATAGCATCATCCTCTTCTTGTGAAAAACACCATCTTCAAGTTTCATCTCATTACTCCAATTTTCAGCAACTTGTCCAGTGATTTTTCTCTCTATGAGCGACGTTATTTTAGGGACTGTTTTTGCCTTTCCATTTTTGCACCTACGCGTAACGTCAGAGTGAAGTAAAATCATTGGGGAGTTGATCAGAGTTAAGTTATTGGTTTGTGTATCAACAGAGCTGTTGCCGTCACACCTTTTCTGAATGTTTTCTTTTTTCAAAATGTTTTTTGGTTGCATTTACAAGTCCTCTGGTTTCTGACAGAAGGCCTAGTAAGTCCAGGCAACACTATGAACAAAGCCATATGTTACTAGGCTTTCAGCAGCATTCGTACGCGGCTGGTGTTCGCTTAGTGCATATTTCGTGGTACCAATCTTTACAGTTATCGCATTGCATGGCCTTCTTTACTGGGTAGCGGCAACCAGAACTATGGTAGATACACTTCATAATAGCTTCACACTAGCTGAATAAGATTCCGTTAAAGTAAAAATGACTGGCTTTGGTAAGCTGAGAAAACCAACCCGTAAAATATCGTACACAATAAATGCAAACAGATAAGTAAAACACTAAATCTTTATGACTGTATGATACTGCAACTGAACGTGATTTGATTAAAGCAGAACAAAAAGTTTCGACGTTATAAAATGACCAAAACTGGAAAATGTACTTAATGATTAAAGTACCACTGCTATAACTATGCTCAAATAACTGTTTATTTAGTAAGCATGAACCTTCAGCATAAGGAGAGACTTCGTCTAACATGATAACCTTCTACATCGACCCAACAATGGACTGACATAGGATGTGTCACCCTCAGTCGCCTTTGAAGGGGCTCAATAAAAGACTGCCGCTCGTTCTGGAGTATTTTTTTCATACTCTGATCATGCAATAGTACGAGCACGTGTTTTTTTTTCGTCTTTGATGCCGAGAAATAACAGTAAGAAGGTTCATTAGAATTCAGCTTAGTAATGATAAGGCTAATAATAAATTCCATGAATAAGTGGAGACCATTAGGCAATCACGTAAGCGGCGCTCACCCCAGTGTACGTGTGGCAACATGAAAATAACAAGACAAAGGCTACAGCTCGAGTAGAAATACAGGCAAGATCTCATTCTTATTAACAGAAGTTGTCACACTTTTACGGAGGTTGTGATGATAAACTTCAACACGATCGCTACTGGCTTTTATTCTGTGTTATATCTGATAAAGTCTCAAGCCACTGGTTTGCACCATCCCTAGGATCCTGACCAAAAAGTCTGGATGAACTTACGGAGGCCACTCCCATACAGCTTCTTTCCATTTCACAGTGCCATGTCATAAACTGACCATCTCTTCGCTTTTTCAAACCAGTCCCAGCGTCGGAAAATGATGTACAATATGGAAGCCTTCTAGAATACATTCGTAAAACATGACCAAGCCATCATGATGGTGACACCAATTAAGTTATCATTACTGCACCCTAGTGCACGATACGAACCTCAGGTTTATTAACATAATGTTCTTACCGGGTATCAGCGATTCTTCGGAAACAACAATAATCGAACATAGAGACAATGAACATTCGCAAGAGTAGAGCAGAACTACTGTCACCGAGTTATAACCTGGAGCAAGTACACATTCCTGCCAGTTTTGCGGAAGTATTTCGTACTTGAATGGCGCAAGGTACACGTCTCACTTATGGATATTGATTGCCAACTGAATTAGTGCGATTTGGATGGCTTATGTCTTATCGCACAGTAAGATAATATCGTCCGCGTACTCAAGGTCAAGAAGTTCTCCAGGTAATAACTCCATATCACCAGCACACTTCTTTCAGAGCTCTTCCTAGAACTTACAATTCTAGTATTTCCTAGTAATTTAGTTTGTCAGTGACTCAATGAACGCCACATAGGTTACTTAAGCAGCAAACTAGAATTGTACGTTTATTGGTTAAGTAACGTATGTAATGTCCATTGAATCACTGACTAACTCACTGAGAAAGTATTCATTTTCGAACTACTTTTTGTATAACGGCTGGTGATACTATCCCACCCCTCAAACTGAAGTCAGAGGCAACTATCTTATAATTAATAGTTGGCTGGCTTTATCAGTAAGCCACCACTTCATATCTCTGAACGTGTCCTCTCAGTGTACTGATTTACGTAGACCAATACACATTCACCGACTAGCTAGCTGATTTGATTGACTAACTGGAATTGCACATAAACATATAGCTTTTTATTAAACAGTTGCACCATTCGACAAATTGTATGATAAAGTACTCATTATTAATGAAATACATTTGAAAACGTAAACGCCTTCGGGCCTTGTACATGTATATTTTTGTCTGTAGCGTGGACCATGGTGGATGTTCCGTTACTAACTCATGTATCTGAAACTACAGACTGCAGTTCATCTTCCTGTCAAGCGTCATCTACTTCAGAGGATTCCGTTCCTGAAGGCTATCTAATCTTAACTTTTGATAAGAAAAAGAAAGCTGTTTTGAAAACTGCTGTGTTTGCTGATGTTTCGGATCCCCGGTTTGCAGATGGGTGAGTCATAAAAATTAAGTTAGTATTCTAACAATTTATCAAATTTTGTCAAATTGACGTGTAATGTAAGGACATCTGTAGTTGATCGTATGTATATATTATGTAGATGGTTTAGTTTTATGAATCAAGGTTGATTATTAACTTGTAACCTTTGATATTTGTCTTTGGAATTGTGACTACAAAATTGGCATCAGTCTATGAAGTCTTTTACTGTTTGTCTGAACCGTGTTAGTAAGTGCTAACCACTTGGTTTGGCCAACACAATAACTGTGATCAATAGTTGGCGGCATAGAGTGACATGACTCCGAGTTAGTCACAGTAGTTCAGATTCGTCCAGTGCTAATTTTCAAGATGTTGAGTTCCAGTATTCTTACATACATTTTCACCCCATATTATCGAGCCATATTCTCAATGTTTGATAAGTTTCTATCATCGTTACTACATTATTATGACTCCTTTGCTATTCATCTTGCTAATTTTGTTTCGTACGTATGCGATATGGAAACTTATGCTAATTCACAATTGTGCCAGGCTCTATGTTGTTTATGACTAACGGATGACTATGAACACAGATCCAAGGTGATTTTCAAGATAATAACCTGGTAAATTAGTCTAGTTAATAAAGGCTAAACTGTAAAATAATACTTTGTGGTTATTGAATACCATATTGTTATATCATGCTGGTACTCATGTTTAGGCAGTTTACTTTTCAGTTAGTGTGGGCTACTTGTAAAATATCCTAAAGTTACTGCCAGTCCAAACCCCAGACAAAGGAGGGTTGGGCATGGGGTTAACAACCGTATCCCGTAAAAAACAACATTACTAACAAGACGCTAACCAGCAAAAAAATCATTTCAACCATTTTAACTCTGCCCTGGGAATTGAAAGGTCTTTATTTCAAAGAGTTATCATACTTCATGGTGAAAGCCGAGTTTCTTGGGAAGCCACAAGGCTGATGCCCTATCTAACCTGAGCGCCAAGGTTAAAATGGACAGCACCGAATATGAAGATATCATGGGACGATCATGGACTGGAAGAAAGGAACGAAAACGGTGAGAGGTTTGCAAACTTAGGCGCCTTAAATAAAATGATTGTAGGTGGCACCATATTCTCCCACAAACGCATACATAAAGCTACATGGGTTTCACCAAACCTTACTGCAGAGAACCAAATAGACTACATCTGCATCGATAATAGGTTCAGAAGAACCGTGGAAGACATAAGAGCAAAGAGAGTAGCTGATGTGATCATCTCCTTATGGTTGCCAAAATGAAACTAAAGCCAAAGAAGCACTGGACAACAATCGAAAAAATCAACATGGCCATCCGAGTGGCAAATCATGAGTGGCAAAAGTAAGCAGGGCCAAACAACATATCAACTGAGACACTAAAGTTAGGTATAGAAGTAACTACTGACGTTCTCCACTTTCTCTTGAGGAAGATTTAGGAGGAAGAAAAAGTTCCAACAAACTGGAAATGAGGATACCTCATCAAGATACCAAAGAAAGGAAACCTTAACAAGTGCGAGAACTACAGAGGCATCATCCTACTTTCGGTACCAGAAAAAGTTTTTCAACAGTGTTATTGAACCGAATAATAGATCCAGTCGACGCCGAACTTCTAGATCAACAGACTGGATTCTGTAAGTATCGATCATGTACCGATCAAAAAGCGATACTGTGACTCATTGTTAAATAACCAATTGAATGGAACTTACTACTTTACATCAATTC
Organism: Schistosoma mekongi; assembly: GCA_034768735.1. NCBI lineage: Eukaryota > Metazoa > Platyhelminthes > Trematoda > Strigeidida > Schistosomatidae > Schistosoma > Schistosoma mekongi. The sequence goes on along the minus strand of CM068307.1, from coordinate 30,011,598 downwards.
CCTTGAATATGAGAAAGCATTTGTCAGCGTCGGCAGGAGAACATTATGAAGCCTTCTTCGATACTATAGTGTATCCGAAAAGAAAGTCAACACCATACAGAATCCTTACGACGGATTACACTGCAAAATCGTGCATGGAGGGCAGCTCACAGATTTACTCGTAGTGATGACCAGTCAGACGGTTGTTTACTCTCACCCTTTCTCATTCTGTTGGTGGTTGACTGGATTATGAAAACCGCAACATCTCAAAGTAAGCACAAAATACAGTGAACAACTTGGATGCAACTAGACGACTTGAATTTTTCAGACGACTAACCTAGCTCTTCTATATCACACACAGCAACAAATGCAGGTGAAGACGGACAGTGTACTAGCAGCCTCAACAGTCAGAAGTAAGCCTCAACATACACAAAGGGAGAAACAAGACCCCTAGATATAAAGCAACGAGCGCCAACCCAATTACAGTTAGCGGAGAAATTCTAGAAGATGTGGAAACGTTTATATGTCTGGGCAGTATCATCCACATGTGAATTAACGCATTGGCAGGACATGGGCAACGTTTCTGCAACTAAAATACATTTGAAAACCAAACCAGCTGTCACCCAACATCAAACTGACAATTTTCAGTACAAATGTCAAAACGGTTCTATTGTATGGGGCTGAAACGTGTTGAGAACTGTGAAAAGCATCATCCAGAAGATACAAGAATTTATAAACAGTTGTTTGTGCAAGATACTCCGGATCCGTTAACCACATGCTATCAGCAACATCCTTCTGTGTCAGAAAACAAAACAACTTCCAACCAAGGGAGGAATTAGGAAAGGTACTAGAGACGGGTAGGGCACATCAGGGAAATCTCCAAACTGTCACAAAACAAGCACTAACTTGGATTCGTCAAGGCCATAGGAGGGGAGGAACACCAAAGAACACATTAGGTGGGGAATTAGAGACATGATAAGAGTGGACATCATCATCAGCAACGTAGAACCGGGCACATACGCTCGTAGGTTCAAGTTGCCATACCACATTAGCACTACGAGATTACAGAGGTAACGTAATAACAGAATACAAGAAGAAGGAATAAAGGTGCGTAGCAGAATGGACAGCACTTTGAAAAAACTGGAAAGGATAGCCCAGGACAGAGATGGTTGGAGAATGATGGTCGGCAGCCTATGCTCCACCTAGGGTAACATGCATTGATTGATTGATTTGTAAAATACAAACTTCAATCTAGCTAATGTCTTGCATTTAATTTATTAAAATGATATGAGTCGAAATCGTACAAGTTAGCATTAAATAAAGACAATATTCACGGGCCTCAGAATTTTTCAAAAATAGTGCTGATCGTGCGTGGATAGACATAAAGATTTTGAGGACGGCTCATTTCCACAGTGATAGAAAATCGTTACATGCTCTGTTAGTATGCACTGTACATTTATTAAGTTGATACTTTTTACTCATAACTTGACGTAAATATGTATAATTGTGATCTTGCCATCCTCCGGTTTTATGGAAAAACAAGTCATAACTAAGTATATTAATGTTATCGATTAATGAAGTTCTCAGTTTCAGTTAACTAAGTTAACAGTCATAGAAATTAGAAGTTATAAAGTGCGTAAAATGAAAACGCTGATAATTATTCATCTCAGCATTTAATAGCAATTCCTTTTTAGCTGACCATAAATCGTGCAGATTATTGCGTATTAGTGCTTTCAATCAATCATTTCGCTCTAACCCACATTAGTGTCTGATATATCCACAACATACTCATTAATTTCTCGAATTAGTTCTCTGTGATTTGTTTGCGTACCTCTTATCGTACAGTTCTTTAAACTTCGCTGAATGCCTTTACGACAATTTTAGTTGAAATGTAAACATCTTATTTACTTGCGGCGATCCTGTGGTATTACGTCAGTAATGGTGTTCACTCGATTTCAGTTAAGCTTCTCCGCTTTCCTGCCCGTATTGGTATAATTAGGCTTGGAATGATCCTGGATTTGCGTATATTTTGGGATCTCTTCATTAGTGGCCAGATCACAATAGCTGGTACAAATACCAAAATGAGTAAAGACAATTTTTATTTCTAAATTTCTGTAATATGAAGCAGCGTTCTAAGCCCAACGAATCGAATTCAACTTCGTACGCTATCGATTGGTGAATATCAAAAAAATATGAACATTGATATATACCGCCTTATTCTTATATATTGTTTTGCCTATTCATGATCTGCTCTTAAATTGTTAGATTTATATCTGCGTTGAATCCTGTACCTAAGTCGTAAGAGCAACGAGCTATTATCATCGACTACAACCATCTTGGATTTTGTTATTAATCCTCACCTCATTAATTAAAAGTGTTATTATTGTTTAACATTGTAGATAGTTTATAATTTAAGATTCGTTCACAATTCAATTTACTTTTTTAAGTTATGAAGATGATGATGACGATGATAATGAAAATGAACATACTAATAGCGGTTGGTCACTTAATGAATCCAAGTTAACTGTTCGCCAACCAGGAAATGATAGTTTGCCTGAAAATGAAGTAACTGATGTCAAACGCTCTTTAGCTAAACCACTGGTTATCTCTACGGAAGCAACTAACAAAACTTACACCTCATGCTATGGTGAAGCCTTTTGGGTCGGCGAAGATGAGTCAAGCGAAAAACCGATCAACTCGAATTCTTCTTGGGATTTAACATCAGAAAACAAAGCATCACAAAGTTTAATACGTACCAGTCCTTTGACATGTGATACTACCTCAATAACTCCTACATCAATCTTACAGTCATCTACGGAAAGTTGGTCTGTAGGTACACCTCAGTCAAACACAACTCGACTAACTGGTACTTTTCCTCATCGCAAAGCCATATTTCCCATTAATCATCTTGCTAGAAAATACATCCATAATACTTTTCCTACTCATTTCCAGTCTAAATGGCCTCGAACATTTAATGTCCATTTAAGTGATCATTCCAAAAAAATGCTCAGATGTGATCAGTGTGGTAAATATTACCGCAATGATTATAGCCTACATCATCATATTTGTTTAAAACGTAAAGATGTATGGAAGAAAGGCGATGTACCGTCTGAAATGATTGATGGTCAAGTTATGTACTTTTGTCCTAGTTGTCGTAAACCTTTTAAATGGCTTGGTAATCTTACTCGACATTTTTATGTGCATACGGGTCAACGGTTTTTTCGATGTGATATTTGTTCTAAAGAGTTTTTCTCTGCTTATCAAGTTAAACGACATATGAATTCACATACAGGTGTTCGGTTCAAGTGTGAATTATGCGATAAACCTTTTACATGTAAATATGCATGTGCTTGGCATACTAGACAACATTATGCTTACTCATCATCAAAATAACAATTTTCAAATGTTTCTCTCTATTGTTCTTCCAAATGAGTTCAACGAATATATATATATATATATATATATATATATATATATATATATATATATATATATGCACTTAGCTTTCTACGTTCCAGTGAGAGACATTTCATTATACACATCTTGCACAATGACTTATTTTTTTACTTATACAATTTCAAGGTTAACTAATGTCCTTTTTTGTTTTTTTTAATATCTTATATATCCAATGTTATTATATACATGTGCCTTCATTACGTAATTAATATGTTTGCTATCAATTTCTTGAAAATTTTTCTTTTTTTAGAATTTATCTATTTACGTATACATTACATTTTCTTATCACTGAGAGGTTGCTCAATTCACTTTATACGATTATTACATCACATTAATATTTTATAATAAATAAATACAGTATTCTTTCATAATTCTAATTTTGATTCTTATTATTGTATATTATCAATGATCAGTAATTGTGAGGAATTAAATAACATTTAAGTAACACACATAAACTATGTGCTAACACGTATATTCACGTCTATCAGCATTAAAATCACATCAAAGTTGTTGAGTATTTCTTTTTTTTTCTATTTTTTTGTAACTATTTTTTTATACATCAACGTGTTTACATTAATCGAGGATATAATACACAAAAGTACGTTATGATTTTGTGACATATTTTAAAATACCTCGTGTTGTTATTCTTACCGTCTATTCAATGTTGTGCCTTACTTTATAATAATAATTATTATTATTCGGTCATAGTTATTATTAATTATATATACACTTAATTTTTATATTGCCTTTTTGTTTTTCTTACTAATTACTATTACAATCTCAAGTGAAGAATCTTTCTTTTTTTGTAGAAATTGGTGATTATTGCCATTTTGTTTGTTCAGTTCTTTATTGTTATGTTATTGCTACTAGTATTCTAACAATTTTAACAAAAATAAAATTTTACAAATTGTATGTGTATGCTATACGTATTGTGTATTTTGGTTTTTCTCTTGTTTTCAACTAAATTAATATGCTGGATATTCAAGTTATTCAAGTGACTAGTTAAATAATATGTATTAATAACACTTGGTATTCATGTAGGAAATATAAATCAAGTTTAATGTATCTCCTGACTATATCGTAGGTAAATGTAGTATTTATTTTATTTTTTCGAGGTTATCCACACCCATGTCAACGTGTCAATAGGTGCATTGTGCCCTGTTCTTTCGGTTAATTTTTTATTCGTTTTCGAAATACTTTCAAGGTTAACCACAATTGCTCGCTATGAGCTTGTTTAGTGTAGTGCAGCCCGATATAGATCATCAGCAACATAGAACCGGGCACATACGCTCGTAGGTTCAAGTTGCCATACCACATTAGCACTACGAGATTACTGAGGTAACGTATAAACAGAATACAAGAGGGAAGAGTAAAGTAAAGGTGTGTAACAAATAATAATAGAATTCAAGATCTAGATGAGGTTAAAGAGTGAATACACTTGCGCCACTGTGACCGATTCTGAGCCATATCGCCTAGTGTCTCCAGCCATTCATTGCGACTATCACGCGGACCCCAACCAAGTAATCTACACCTACCAACATGGCTTGGACCAATAGTCAAGGACTTCATGGACTGATGCCATGTTTTGGTTTAGCCGCCCCTACTCTTATTCCATCCTACCTCAACCCTAACCAACATCGCGCGACGAGGTACACGGTAGTTGGGCATGCGCAATGTATGTCATCTCAGTCGATGAAGGTTAATGACTTCTTCGACTGGTTTACCTTTTGTCTAACCTCAATATTACTTATTTGACTGTTCCATGATATACGAGCTATGTTACGAAGATTCCTATGGTCAGATACCTGGAGTCGACGCATATCTTGGGTTCTCATGGCCCATGTTTCACATCCATATGTTAAAACGGCGTGGATTGCTGCGCAGATGAAAAAATATAATGAAAGTTAGGGTTGCCTTGGTGAAAATTATGTCCTAATTAACACTACGGACTAAACGGTAGGGTAGCCGAATCTACTACATATACAATACAGTAACCGAATATTAGAATGTTGTGGATAGCTTCACGTGTTTGAGGTGATTTGCCATTATTCTCCTTCGTGGTACTATTTTATTAGTTTTGAGTCAGGTTTAAGCTCTCGTACTTATCAGTTCTGCGGTAATTATCATGAAGCAAGAAGATTGTAGACCCAGGAAAGACGTATTATGCAGATTGATAAGTAAACGCGCTCGTAGTATCAATGGTCATATTTAAACTGGCTCGCATTTCCGCAAACCAATGTTCTAATTTACTGTGGCTGGTTGTACGTTGGTACCAAATGCATTGAAAACTTGGGGCTGCAAGCTAGATGTGAGGTTTTGTGATACTAACCGAATTAAATGAAGCGAGTTCGGATCTACTTAAAGAACCTGTTCAACAACCAACCTAAAACTTAAAAATCATTTGGCATAATCTAGATAATGCTCAATATCGACACAGTAAGAAGACATGTCAATTCACAATGATAGTAATGTAATTGTTTAATCAACGATATAACCAATTAGGAAAGGGTATTAGTGAAGAATATCCAGTTAGAAGTTATTATAACAGAGGTGATAGCGGTTGTAGTTAAGTAACGAATTGTGGACAGCAAACGATATTTTAAAAATAAGACTGCCTCAAGGGTGTCATACCGAAGCTGGGGTTACTCAATTAGCCTAGTTGACATGTGTATAAACATCTTTTCCATGTACTCGAATAAACGATTAGTGAACATTGTAGATTAATTCTAATGAATAGTCCTCTGACTTCACCTGAGAAACTAAAGCCATGAAAAATGGACTATACCGAGCTCAAAATCTACAAGAAGATAGAGAATGAATATTTAACCATATGTTATCGTTATTTTACTGACTCCGATCAGAGATTATTTACCTTTTCGATTGTCACAAAAAAACTGACTTCATGAATCGACGTCACACTTGTTTAATCGCCTTTGAACACACTGTTCTAACTAGAATTGATAGTCGTTCAATATGCTTAAAATGCATCCCATCCACCCTAATCAATGAAAATTCACAGGCTCATCAATCACCTGTTTTCATTTAGAATCTGTTAACTATGTCCGTAATTAATATGTTTTACCAATCAAATTATACTTCAAACGCCCACCACTTTAACCTAGTTGAGATTGGTGTAGCCTGTTTTCTTTTATATGTTAAATATCAATCGATGAAACAATTCAATCTCTCTTTACCGGTAATCACATCATACCTACATAGCACTGCTCATTAGGTGTGCATACTCGCCACCGATTGTTGTACATTATTAAGTGTTAAACTAGGTTGCCGCTCACCATAAACACCTTGATATGAAAGAATCCTACAGTACTAACTTAAACTTAACATAAGCGCTGACGCTACACACGACAAGTGTTTTTCGTTGTTTTATGTGGAAAGCTAATTTTTACGTTAGTAAGTGTTATAACGGGGCAAGAAGTCGAAATAACAACCTGCAAAGTCTATTCTTTGTGATATCAGGACCTCTACTGATACACTCCAATTGTTGGACATTTAGTAACTATGCTATTTCTATTGTATAAATTATAGGCTTGGTCTCATTAACTGTTGTCATATTTGTCTCCTTTCCTGAGTTGTAATATTATGGCCTCATTCAAATTTCTATACACAACTCCCCTAATCCAATCTTGAATGAATTTTGTATTTCCTGTTACTGTTTGGTCAAGCTTGTGATATATAAAACCATTGTTTCCATTCGACAAACGACTCGGTTTTAGCTATCATTCTTTGGTACTCGTTTTCTCTATCCATACCTCTGAGGTAGACTTTAGTTGTTCAGGCATAATGTCAACCATTCATCGTTACCCAAGTCAGATAGGCTATAATCATAGTGTAAGTTTCATTCGCTAGCATGGTCGTTACAAAAAGAGACTAAAACGTTGAAAACGACATTATACTACGACGTAAAACTTACTATCCATTTCCGAATTCTTACAACTCTTTCATAAAATTATTATTTTTTGCACTGAACCATTTTACCAAGTCGGAAATCAATAAATCAGGTTGTCAGACTTACGAAAGCTTATTTTATCTAGTGAAAACATGCATGTTTATTCTGAAATCATATTCAACAAATCCACATGACTGATAGTCATATACCTCTATAGTTAAATGTAGCAAGTCACTTATTCTATTGAATTTGATACCGCGAATTGAATTGGTTTAAACAGTCAATGAAAGTCAAGAAGCACTGAACATCCTTCGTCTTAGTATGGGACTCTCGAGTAGTGTATACTCAAAACCTCAACAGGGATACAGTCTAAAAACGTCAAGTTTCGAGGCGTGCACTTAATCCTTACAGAACAGATTTTTCTAACTTCAATTAGTTCGCGATATATTATGTGACCCCATCGATTGCTATTGGTCAGTGATGACCGCACGTCTGACAGAATAGAACCCCGCCGGTAATGGCTCCTAGTGAGATATGGGGTGAGCAATTCTAAAGGGCACCAAAAAGGATGGAAGAGCTGTCTACTCCTTTTTGATTTTCATTAGTTACGGGCACAAATCAATTTATCAAGACACTCAATCATATATTGAATTTATTCTTGTGAATAGCCTTAAATAATCAAGGGGACCTATTGTTGATTTATCCTCAGTTTCTAATAAATCAAAGTGGTTAGATATGATGTATGGTTCTTAATAAGGAGGGACTTAAATAGACATGTAGCCATGTAGGTAGATGTAGATTACCTGGGTGGGGTCCGCGTGACAGTCGCAATAAATGGCTGAAGACACTAGGCGATATGGCTCAGAATCGGTCACAGTGGCGCAAGTGTATTCACTCTTTAACCTCATCTAGATCTTGAATTCTATTATTATTTGTTACACACCTTTACTTTACTCTTCCCTCTTGTATTCTGTTTATACGTTACCTCAGTAATCTCGTAGTGCTAATGTGGTATGGCAACTTGAACCTACGGGCGTTTGTGTCCGGTTCTACGTTGCTGATGATGATGATGACTTAAATAGAAGTCAACGTTCCACATAATTAGAGCAGCAATGTTTCTAATCCAGGTCTTAATTTATGGTGTTAAGAAGTTAGAACTTGAGTAGACAATCTATTTTTTCATTGAATCAACAGATCAGCAAAAATCACCTAATTATTTTGGCATTGTAATTTATCTCTTTGGGAAATGCACAAAATGAGTGACATTTCTCCCCTAAGTATTCATTCTTCGAATTTATAGGTTGTTGGTAGGCAGTAACAATCATATTAGTTATTGATTTATGTACTACTATTGCAAATCCATCTTCGATCGTCTTTATTAACAATCCACTCAGTTATAATTGTTTTGTTTTTTGCACAATGTTCAATAGAAATGACTAAATGTATACCAATTTAAATTCAATAAGAAGTCCATTTATTTTGTCATTAAATTCGAATCAATGTTATAAAGTGTACAAATTGTACGGCTTAGAAAGTAGATAAATAAATAAATAATGTAATTCTTTTCTTTTTCTACAAAAAGCCTTACGTTATGTGAACTTAAATTAGAATGGAACATGTCAATAGTAACAAGATACATGTCTAACAAACTAGACACATACGGATAATGAAGGTAGGATTTAGAATATAGCGTCCAGCTAAAAATACTCAAATGAGTGTAATGTAAAGGAAGGAAGAGGAAATTAGATATACTCTTAAAATGTTTTCATATAACAGTTGTTTTGTAACATTCTTAAGTAGTCTTATTCATATATCTATTATAACTTAGTTAACTATGCATAAATGTTTTCTAGGTTTGTAGTGAAAATATCATGAGTATGTACATAAACGTGAATTATAATTCGTCATATGTTGTGACATGACAATCCACTTATATAAAGCTTTAGCTACACAAGGAGTTATGGTTACTCTTTTCGGATTTTACTGTTCTAATTGACGGCTTAGAGAACTGGGAATTTCCTTAGGTAATCAAACTAGTGAAGATTAATTAACGTAGGTTAATAATTTTTAATTGAGTTAAAGTTCTTCACAATATGACACAAGTTTGAAAACTATTCCACTTACTTTAGTTAAGTCAGTCAGTCAGTTACAACGTAGGACTTGGTGCATGAGTACATCAGTTCAAGTTGCCATGCCCAAATTAGCAGATAAAGATTAAATTGTCGGATCAAATCCTAGAGTAGGGGAGGTAGTAAGAGTTAGTATTAATGGAAAAGAAAAGAGATCGGAGATAAGATTTACGAAAATATGATTCAGTAAAAGGAAAATTATGACAAGTTCGGACACTTAGAATTTGGATGAAGATAAAGAGTGGGTGCACCTGCACCATTGCCAACGATTTTGAGACATATCACCTAGTCTCCAACCATTTGTGACGATCATCACGCGGACCCCAACCAGGTAGTCTGCGCCTATTAACATGGCTCAGCCCAATTGTCAATGACTTCATGAACTGCTGTCATGTTTTGGCCGTCTCTAACTTTCTTCCAGCTTACTCCCACACCAGACAGCACTGCTCGTCGCGGTAGGCGGTGGTCAGGCATACACAACACATGTCCTAACCACCTTAGCTGATGAAGATTTACTATTTCATCAATAAACTCACCGTATTTGGTTTAGTGCGAGGTTTCAGGAGACCAGGAATAACGTTTCGCGATCTCAAACGATTAGCATTAAAGGCGTGAGGTGATAAAGTTATGCTAGAAGAATTAATCGTGGAGATAAGAGTTATTAAGAGTTGAGAGTGGGATTTGACCTCGAACAAGATGATCTCGTGTACTGTTAGAGGTATGAGGGCTGTTGATACTTCCTGGCTGCCCATATCATGGAAAGATATTACTTCTTGAGGGACCTGTAAAGGAAATTAGATTAATATTGGTCATAGTGACCCGGAAGAGCGATCGCAGAGCCCAAAGGACAACTACTTGAGGCTGATCACGCACGACCTTGTTATGGTAAGTTTTTGAAATGTTAGCTCCATCCTTTAGACGGCCTTACAGCCGGAGACGAAATCGGTGGAGTAAGTTGAGGTGTGACACTTTTAGGGTCGACCTTTTCTAACCCCTTCCTTCCTTTGTGCGAAAACAGCATCGCTGCAGATGCTGGTTATCCAAAGTTAACACCTTACTGCTGTCACACCCCGCTGCAGTCAGCAGTACGACTTCGCCCTCAGATCTTAAGTTGCTGCTTTTGATCTTATCGCTCTCCAACAGACCTGTTTGGTATGGTAAAACCTAGAGGAACATGCGTTCCAGCCAATATAGCTCGGTTGGGTCATCATGGTAGACAAGCCCAATCACTACGTCAAGGTAACAGCTACAGTCGGGTTTGGTTTAAGTAACTGGTTAGTATCACTGGTCCTAGCAGTGTGGTTCGAAGATGGACACATAAACATTTACTCGGTAACTGAGTTATTATTATACTAGAACAACATAACAATGTAGCATTTCCTTATCATCAATAGTTCTGTTGGCAGGTTCATTTATCGGACTACACAGAACCACCACAGCTATTGACATTTCTTTAGAATGTCGGCTTCAGATAAATGTGAGTATACCATCAAATGTTATTCGTCCAGTGCGTGCTAACAAGCCTCAGCGAAGCAGATCTATTGAAAAGTAGCCAACCGATATCATGGACAGTAGAAATAACTGGTCACTGTCGGCCAGACTACTATAACTAACACCCTCGAATTTTTACGAACAAGTAATATTATCAGTCGGTTGAGTGAGATATTCAGATCGATTATAAACAACTGTGTGAAGTTTTGAGAACTAACATAGAATACCGCTAGATATTCTACTAATTACCTTTGGAATCACATCACCTTAAATGGTTTAATCCATTCCTGAGAGTAAAAAAGGGAATTACATCTCTGCTGTCAAATAAGTGGATGGATAGAAAACGCAAGTCAATAAGCCTGATATAAATGGACCCTTGTAATCGCAAAATGCGATCCTGATTAATGCACGCTCAAATACGTCCAGGTTGAAGCATGCTGGCTGGTCCATTTCAATCGAGTATATCTACTAAACAATTAAGAAAACTACATAATTTTTTCACCTAAATTACATGTAGACCTGCCCATTCATTCTTGTTCTTGTTATTTCTGTGCATTGAAATGTACCTTGTTACTCCTTGTTATGATTTCGAATTAGGTTAGTGTAGTTATTGTGTCATAGAATACTGGAGTCAAGAAACATAACAAGTTTCTTTGGTGATACTAGTCAGTAATGAATATAATTTTGAAAGGCAGTCATACGGTAAATAATACACTTAATGTTTTAAAACCAGATGAATATTGAGAATATTAAACTTAATTAATGTTGAATAACTTCATATATAACTCCGCCTGTAGCTCTCCTAGGGTTACTGCCGGTCCCAAGCCCGGGTAAAGGAGGAGGGTTGGGCATGGAGCTAGCACCCCCATCCCGTAAAAACCCAAACTTGCTAAAAAAACGCAAACCAGATTAAACAAGATAAACCATTTAAACTCTGACCTGGGAGTGGAAGGATATATGACGCCTCATGATGAAAGCCGAAATTCTTCGGAAGTCATGAGGCCGATGCCACCCTTCTAACAACCAGAGCAAATATTTTTATAGGTACATGGAATGTTCGAACAATGTGGGAGAGCGGGAAGACAAATCAAATAGCTGCAGAAATGAAAAGATACAACTTGACAATACTCGAAATCAGCGAAGCCCATTGGACTCAAGCTGGACAGAAAACTCCGGCCACGAAGAGGAAAATGATCCTCACACCCAAGGAGTTGCTCTGATGCTGTCCAAAAAAGCACATAATGCACTTGTGGGATGGGAACCACATGGACCCAGAATCATCAAAGCATCTTTCAAAACAATAAAGAAAGGGATTACAATGAATATTATCCAATGCTATGCACCAACCAACGACGGCAACGACGAAGACAAAGATCAGTTTTACGATAGACTGCAATCAATTATAGCAAAGTGTCGAGGAAAGGATCTGACAATCCTGATGGGGGACCTAAACGCCGAAGTCGGAATGGACAACGCTGGATATGAAGAAATCATGGGATGACAGGGACTGGGAGAAAGAAATGACAATGGTGAAAGATTTACAAATCTACGTGCTTTCAACAAAATGATTGTAGGTGGTACAATATTCCCCCCCACAAACGCATACACAAGGCTACATGGGTCTCACCGGACCATACTACTGAGAATCAAATCGATCATATATGTATCAATAAAAAATTTAGAAAATTAATGAAAGATGTGAGAACCAGGAGAGGAGCTGACATAGCTTCAGGCCACCACCTGGTGGTTGCTAAAATGAAACTGGAGCTAAAGAAGCAGTGGACAACTGGAGTGGCAGCAGTACAACGGTTCAATACAGTCTTTCTCCGAGACACTGAAAAAATCAAGGAATTCAAAATAGCTCTTAACAACAGGTTCCAAGCCTTACAAGATCTACCGAAAGAAGAAGAAACCACTATGAAGGACAACTAGGAAGGAATCAAAGGAGCACTAACGTCAACGTGTCAGGAGGTTCTGGGCCGTAAGAAGCACCATTATAGGGAATGGATCTCCACTGAGACCCTGAGCTAAATTCCACAAAGGAAGAACAAGAAGATAGAAATCAACAACAGACGAACAAGAGCAGAGAAAATAAAGGCTCAAGGTGAATACTCAGAAGCAAATAAGCAGGTAAAGAAGAGCATTAGAGCCGACAAACGGAAATACATCGAAGGCATTGCAACGACAGCGGAGAAAGCTGCAAGAGAAGGAAATATGAGACAGCTATACGACACAACGAAGAAACTGGCAGATAAACATGGTAAACCAGAGCGACCGATCAAGAACAAAGAAGGCAAGACACTCACTGAGATTGAAGAACAAAAGAATAGGCGGGTAGAACACTTTGAGGAACTCCTAAATAGGCCAGCTTCACTGAACCCACCCACCGGACATCGAAGCAGCACCTACAGATCTCCCGATAGATGTCACTCCACCAAAGATGGAAGAACTCAAGATGGCCATCAGACAAATCAAATAGCTGCAGAAATGAAAAGATACAACTTGACAATACTCGAAATCAGCGAAGCCCATTGGACTCAAGCTGGACAGAAAACTCCGGCCACGAAGAGGAAAATGATCCTCACACCCAAGGAGTTGCTCTGATGCTGTCCAAAAAAGCACATAATGCACTTGTGGGATGGGAACCACATGGACCCAGAATCATCAAAGCATCTTTCAAAACAATAAAGAAAGGGATTACAATGAATATTATCCAATGCTATGCACCAACCAACGACGGCAACGACGAAGACAAAGATCAGTTTTACGATAGACTGCAATCAATTATAGCAAAGTGTCGAGGAAAGGATCTGACAATCCTGATGGGGGACCTAAACGCCGAAGTCGGAATGGACAACGCTGGATATGAAGAAATCATGGGATGACAGGGACTGGGAGAAAGAAATGACAATGGTGAAAGATTTACAAATCTACGTGCTTTCAACAAAATGATTGTAGGTGGTACAATATTCCCCCCCACAAACGCATACACAAGGCTACATGGGTCTCACCGGACCATACTACTGAGAATCAAATCGATCATATATGTATCAATAAAAAATTTAGAAAATTAATGAAAGATGTGAGAACCAGGAGAGGAGCTGACATAGCTTCAGGCCACCACCTGGTGGTTGCTAAAATGAAACTGGAGCTAAAGAAGCAGTGGACAACTGGAGTGGCAGCAGTACAACGGTTCAATACAGTCTTTCTCCGAGACACTGAAAAAATCAAGGAATTCAAAATAGCTCTTAACAACAGGTTCCAAGCCTTACAAGATCTACCGAAAGAAGAAGAAACCACTATGAAGGACAACTAGGAAGGAATCAAAGGAGCACTAACGTCAACGTGTCAGGAGGTTCTGGGCCGTAAGAAGCACCATTATAGGGAATGGATCTCCACTGAGACCCTGAGCTAAATTCCACAAAGGAAGAACAAGAAGATAGAAATCAACAACAGACGAACAAGAGCAGAGAAAATAAAGGCTCAAGGTGAATACTCAGAAGCAAATAAGCAGGTAAAGAAGAGCATTAGAGCCGACAAACGGAAATACATCGAAGGCATTGCAACGACAGCGGAGAAAGCTGCAAGAGAAGGAAATATGAGACAGCTATACGACACAACGAAGAAACTGGCAGATAAACATGGTAAACCAGAGCGACCGATCAAGAACAAAGAAGGCAAGACACTCACTGAGATTGAAGAACAAAAGAATAGGCGGGTAGAACACTTTGAGGAACTCCTAAATAGGCCAGCTTCACTGAACCCACCCACCGGACATCGAAGCAGCACCTACAGATCTCCCGATAGATGTCACTCCACCAAAGATGGAAGAACTCAAGATGGCCATCAGACAAATCAAAAGTGGGAAAGCAGCAGGACCTGACAATATACCAGCTGAGGCACTCAAGTCAGATATCGACCTAACAGCAAGGAGATTCCACGTTTTATTCAAAAAGATCTGGGAAGAAGAACAAGTGCCGGCAGACTGGAAAGAAGGACATCTTATCAAGATACCAAAGAAAGGAGATTTGAGCAAATGTGACAACTACAGAGGGATCACGCTACTGTCGATACCAGGGAAAGTCTTTAACAGAGTATTGTTGAACAGAATGAAAGATTCAGTGGAGGCTCAACTTCGAGATCAACAAGCTAGTTTTCGTAAGGATCGGTCGTGCACAGACCAAATCGCAACACTACGGATCATCGTTGAACAATCGATTGAGTGGAATTCGTCACTGTACATCAACTTCATTGGTTACGAGAAAGCGTTTGACAGCGTAGATAGGAGAACACTATGGAAACTTCTTCGACACTACGGCGTACCAGAGAAACTCGTCGACATCATCCGGAACTCTTACGACGGAACACAGTGCAAAATTGTGCATGGAGGACAACTGACAAATGCATTTTCAGTGAGGACCGGAGTCAGACAAGGTTGCCTACTCTCGAATTTTCTCTTCCTCTTAGTGGTTGACTGGATCATGAAGACCTGCACATCTGAGGGGATGCACGGAATTCAATCGACAAGTAGGATGCAACTCGATGATTTGGACTTCGCAGATGATCTAGCTCTTTTAGCACATACACACCAACGAATACAAGCAAAGACAACCAGTGTAGCAGCAACTTCAGCATCAGTAGGCCTGAGCATACACAAGGGAAAGACCAAGATTCTCAAATACAACACAGGGAGCACCAACCCAATTGAACTTGATGGGGAAACTCTGGAAGAAGTAAATACTTTCACATACTTGGGGAGCATCATTGATGAACAAGGGGGTCCGATGCAGATGTAAAGGCAAGGATTGGCAAAGCCAGGACAGCATTCCTACAGTTGAAAAACATATGGGACTCAAAACAAATATCAACTAACCTCAAAGTCAGACTATTCAATTCGAACGTGAAGACAGTCCTGCTGTATGGAGCTGAAACTTGGAGAATAAGTGCAAACACCATCAGACGGGTATAAGTATTTATAAACAACTGTCTACGCAAGATACTAAATGTCCGTTGGCCGAAAACCATTAGCAACAGCTTACTATGGGAGAGAACAAACCAACTTCCAGCAGAAGAGGAAATTAGGAAAAGACGTTGGAAATGGATAGGACATACATTACGCAAACCATCAGACTGCATCACGAGACAAGCATTAACATGGAATCCTGTTGGGAAATGGAAAAGAGGAAGGCCAAAGAACACACTTCGTCGAGAATCGGAAGCAGATATGAAAAGGATGAACAGCAACTGGAAACAGCCGAAAAGGACTGCTGAGAACAGAGTTCAATGGAAAATCTTAGTGAGCGGCTTATGCTCCTCAGTGAGGAGTAACGGGTGTAAGTAAGTAAGTAACTTCATATATAGCTTCCTTACCTAACTCCGTCTGGAGACCCCACAGTGTTGCTGCCGGTCCCAAGCCTGGACAAAGGACGAAGGTTGGGCATGGGGTTAGCAACCCCACCCCGTAAAACAACTACCATGCTAAAAAACAGCTTACGAGTAAAAACCTCTATAACCATTCTAACTCTGCCCTGAGTGTTGGAAGGACTGACATGACGCTTCATGGTGAAAGCCGAGTTTCTTCGGAAGCCATGAGGCCGATGCTCCTCTTCTGACAACCGGAGCAACAATTAATATACTTGACCGACCTCAAACAGCTGTCCCCTGGGCACTGCAGTCACACTCTCAGGTCTTCACGACCTCTCCTAATCCCCTTTCTCTTTCAGGTTCCTAAAGAATGACCCTTCCACGGTGTGGGCAACCGGGAAGTGATGACCGCCCTCATACCTCCAATAGCACTCGAGTTTACCTTGTTCATGATCAAACACGTTCTCCCTCTCTGGTCTCTACTTGTAACACTTCTTCTACTACATTTTCTATGCGTGCAACTTTATGCTAGTTACCCGAGTTCCCGAAATGACATACCGGGTCTCCTGAATCCACGCTCTAAACTTCATGTTGAAGCTTTTAATGTGCGTACGCTGTGTCAAATCGGTCAACAGGCTGCCTTAGCTAAAACATTAGAATCTCTTGCAATTGATGTATGCTGTGTCTCCGAAACACGCATACAGGATCCCAGCATGGTCATTCGTTTGACCTCACCTAGTCAATCCAACGGAACAGCACACTTCACTCTTCGTTTATCTGGAGACCCTACAGCAAGCTCACGTGGCCTTGCTGGTGTAGGCATTACATTAAGCTTACGGGCAGAACAGGCACTTCTCGAGTGGATTCCTGTAGACAGTCGTCTATGTGCTGTCCGTCTAAATGGCACAGTATGAACTCGGAAAGATAGGGACACATGCCGTTGCTTTTTTGTCGTCTCTGCTTATGCCCCCACTGATTGCAGCACAGATGAAGTGAAAGACGACTTCTATATGAAGTTCTCTAACCTCCTTCAGAAAGCTAAGCACTCAAACATAGTAATTATAGCAGGAGATTTTAATGCCCAAGTAGGTAGACTAAATCAGGCTGAAAAGCACCTAGGTGGGTTACTCGGCATCCCAGCCCAGAGAACAGACAACGGAGATCGTCTGTTGCAGTTATGCTCAGACTACCGTTTATTTTTAGCTAGCACAAACTTTAAGCATAAGGTGAGACATTGTTTAACCTGGCGACCACCAACATCTACACAACGATGGACACAAACTGATCACATCGGCATCAGCTACCGCTGGAGAGGCTGTATAGAGGACTGCCGCTCTTTCTGCGGCACGTGTCTAGACTCTGACCACGCCCTATTGAGAGTACGTATCTCTATGCGTTTTGCTGGTCGCAGAAAGGTTACATCAGGCAAACCCTTTAGATATCACTTTGAGACTGAGAACGCTAAGATTGCATTTATGAATAGTTTGGCTAAGCATTTAGTCGCCCACGACCAACAGATTCACCCCGAAGTAGCTTGGAATGATTTTAAAGCAGGTGTAAACGCAGTAGCGCTATCAGCATCTAATCCCAATCCAATGGTTATGAAAGACCACTGGATCTCTAGAACTTCTAGGGAACTGATGGAGGCTCGAAAACTCGTTCCAGCAGGCTCGGAGTATGATGAAGAGCGACGACAACTGAAACGTAGACTGACAAAGAGTCTGCGTAAGGATCGTGAACAGTGGTGGGCAACAAAAGCAAAAGCGATAGAAGCATCGGTGGCAGCGGGCAACAGTAGACAGCTGTTCCGACTTATCAAGGACACCGGTATTAAGAAATCGGCAGTTAGTGAAATTATCTCTGAAAAAGATGGGTCGATGATTTACTCTCAATCTAGAAGATTAGAACGATGGGCAGAACGCTTTCAGGAACAGTTCAACTGGCCCCCAGCCACTCTTAGCTTACCCACAATCTCCAAGCTACCCGAACGGAAAACTGACACAGGTACCCCAACTCTCAGTGAAGTTGAAAACGCCACAAGTAAATTGAAACGAGGGAAAGCAGCAGGACCTAATATGTTGTCTACCGATATCTTTAAGGATGGTGGTCTAGTTTTAGCCTGCAGGTTGACTGATATATTAGCCAAAGTCTGGGAACTAAATACCATCCCATCTGATTGGTCTCGATCGCTGATCGTTCCAACTTACAAAAAGGGACAGAAATCCTCTTGTGATAACCACAGGGGAATCAGTTTGACTAACATAGTATCTAAAATATTAGCCTCTATAATCACCCGACGTTTAACCAACACTAGGGAACAACAGACTCGAGAAAACCAGGCTGGTTTCAGACCTGGCAGAGGTTGCATTGATCACATATTCACCCTGCGCCAGATCCTTGAACACAGACATATGTACCAACGTCCAACTATAATTGTATTTCTTGACTTGAAAGCAGCGTTCGACTCTGTAGACCGTGAAGTCTTGTAGCAGTGTTTGTCATTAAAAGGCGTACCTCAAAAGTACATTAACCTTATAAAGGCCCTCTACTCGGTCACTACTGGTCGAGTCAGAGCATATGGCGAATTGTCACGAGAAATTTCATCCTCAAGTGGAGTTCGTCAGGGTTGCCCCCTTATCCCTTTTTTTTTTAGCTAGCACAAACTTTAAGCATAAGGTGAGACATTGTTTAACCTGGCGACCACCAACATCTACACAACGATGGACACAAACTGATCACATCGGCATCAGCTACCGCTGGAGAGGCTGTATAGAGGACTGCCGCTCTTTCTGCGGCACGTGTCTAGACTCTGACCACGCCCTATTGAGAGTACGTATCTCTATGCGTTTTGCTGGTCGCAGAAAGGTTACATCAGGCAAACCCTTTAGATATCACTTTGAGACTGAGAACGCTAAGATTGCATTTATGAATAGTTTGGCTAAGCATTTAGTCGCCCACGACCAACAGATTCACCCCGAAGTAGCTTGGAATGATTTTAAAGCAGGTGTAAACGCAGTAGCGCTATCAGCATCTAATCCCAATCCAATGGTTATGAAAGACCACTGGATCTCTAGAACTTCTAGGGAACTGATGGAGGCTCGAAAACTCGTTCCAGCAGGCTCGGAGTATGATGAAGAGCGACGACAACTGAAACGTAGACTGACAAAGAGTCTGCGTAAGGATCGTGAACAGTGGTGGGCAACAAAAGCAAAAGCGATAGAAGCATCGGTGGCAGCGGGCAACAGTAGACAGCTGTTCCGACTTATCAAGGACACCGGTATTAAGAAATCGGCAGTTAGTGAAATTATCTCTGAAAAAGATGGGTCGATGATTTACTCTCAATCTAGAAGATTAGAACGATGGGCAGAACGCTTTCAGGAACAGTTCAACTGGCCCCCAGCCACTCTTAGCTTACCCACAATCTCCAAGCTACCCGAACGGAAAACTGACACAGGTACCCCAACTCTCAGTGAAGTTGAAAACGCCACAAGTAAATTGAAACGAGGGAAAGCAGCAGGACCTAATATGTTGTCTACCGATATCTTTAAGGATGGTGGTCTAGTTTTAGCCTGCAGGTTGACTGATATATTAGCCAAAGTCTGGGAACTAAATACCATCCCATCTGATTGGTCTCGATCGCTGATCGTTCCAACTTACAAAAAGGGACAGAAATCCTCTTGTGATAACCACAGGGGAATCAGTTTGACTAACATAGTATCTAAAATATTAGCCTCTATAATCACCCGACGTTTAACCAACACTAGGGAACAACAGACTCGAGAAAACCAGGCTGGTTTCAGACCTGGCAGAGGTTGCATTGATCACATATTCACCCTGCGCCAGATCCTTGAACACAGACATATGTACCAACGTCCAACTATAATTGTATTTCTTGACTTGAAAGCAGCGTTCGACTCTGTAGACCGTGAAGTCTTGTAGCAGTGTTTGTCATTAAAAGGCGTACCTCAAAAGTACATTAACCTTATAAAGGCCCTCTACTCGGTCACTACTGGTCGAGTCAGAGCATATGGCGAATTGTCACGAGAAATTTCATCCTCAAGTGGAGTTCGTCAGGGTTGCCCCCTTATCCCTTTTTTTTTTATTTAATTTCATCATAGATGTACTATTAGAAGTCTCACTTCTTTTAGCTCCTCAGGAATTACCCTTCTTCCAGGAGGCCCTCTCGTCGACTTAGAATATGCAGACGATATAATCCTGTTTGGTGAAGACGCGCACAGCATTCATGGCCTCTTGAACACGTTGAGTAACAATGCAGGCATATTTGGGATGCGCTTCTCCCCTCCCAAATGCAAAATGTTACTCCAGGACTGGCCTGCTTCTTACCCTAAATTAGTTATAGGGAGTGAAGTAATTGAATGCGTTGATCGCTTCACTTATCTCGGAAGTCTCATCACCCCTGGTGGGTCGGTGTCTGACGAAATCTCAGCGCGGATTCAGAAAGCTCGATTGGTATTTGCCAATTTACGGCACTTGTGGCGCAGACGAGATATCCGTGTCTCAACGAAAGGCCGGGTGTACTGCGCAGCAGTCCGCGCCATTTTAACATATGGCTGCGAAACGTGGGCCATGAAAACTCAAGATATGCGTCGTCTCCAGATATTTTATCATAGGAATCTTCGTAACATAGCTCGTATATCATGGAATAACCGGATTAGTAATAGTGAGGTTAGACAAAAGGTTCTTGGGAAACACGGTAAACCAGTCGAAGAGGTCATTAACCTTCATCGACTGAGATGAGTGGGATATGTGTTGCGCATGCCCGACCACCGTCTACTCCGTCGCGCGATGTTGGCTGGGGCTGAAGTAAGATGGAAGAAGGTTAGGGGCGGCCAAACCAAAACATGGCAACAGTCCATGAAGACCTTGATTACTAGTCTAAGCCATGTAGATAGATGTAGATTACTTGGTCTGGGTCAGCGTGACGAACGCAACAAGTGGCTGGAGACACTAGGCGACATAGCTCAGAATCGGTCACAGTGGCGCAGGTGTATTCACTTTTTGACCTCATCTTGAATTCTATTATTATTTTCTGGACATCTTTACTCTTCCCTCTTGTATTCTGTTTATACGTTACCTCAATAATCTCGTAGTGCTAGTGTGGTATGGCAACTTGAACCTACAGGCGTATGTGCCCGGTTCTACGTTGCTGATGATGATGAGCTTCCTTATCTGTGTTGTGTGTTTAGTGATAACCAATCAACCTAAGCAATTCAGATGAATCATATCGTTAGAATTCGGTAAGTACTAAAAATTACTAGACAAACATGATATCTATTAGTACTCACTAACAAAATTAATGTAAACAGCTTAGTCAACCTAACTAAGTGATAACCTCTCAGACTGTGAAACAGATCGTATGCTATTTTGGATCCGAACCCAGGTATTAATTTTCCTCAATTTCATTGATAAGCCTTGCTGATAAATACCAACTAGGTTAGGTTACCAACTAACTACTTCCTACTATCTAACATCAATATCCTTAGTACAATTGCATTCACTTTATATTGTAGTTTGACGTAACAACCTAGGTCTACTACTGGTTTATTATTCATGTTTATGCGATAGTGAAATTTTTTAGCATGATGAAGTGACCATATGAATGTAGTAATACCATTTGTATTGTGTTAATCATAAATACTTCAGAGTAAACAAAAACTAAGTATTTTAAAATATTATTTACAATTATTTCATATCAAATATGTATTCAGAAGATGTGGAAGAATTCAATTTGAATAGAATTTCATCAAATGTCGGTCTCTTAGCTGGTTCTATTTCCCAACACATATTCATAAGTGTTAATCTGAAAATAGGAAATATAAAAGAGAAGTGAGCTACAATGAATGAATTCTATAAATTAATTTCACGAATAATAATTGTTTATTAAATTAATCTTTTAAGGAGGAGATTTTTGTAGGAAGGTGTTCATATATTCCTGTAACATATGAAACCGTAATATATTGGACCAAAGTATCCAAGTATTCAGTTAGAGAATAATTGAAAATCAAGCAGCAATTGACACCTCATTCTGTTTAGACTAAGTTGTTCAAATAATACTTTCCTTCAAGTCAACACTAGATAAGACTTATACGTTCAGATTCAGTGAGAAGTAGGATAATTATTATTGTTTATTTTTAAGTGACAATCTTTAAGACTGATTTCTTAGTGTTATTCGGAAGCTGTGCTATGATCCAATAGAGGAGCCAGCAACTTATTGATGAATTTGGAAGAATAGAGAGCTATGTCAAAAATTTGCTGAATTGTATGTTTATGAATTGGCAGCTAAGATTACAAGCAATATGTAAAATAAAATTCAAAGAATAAATCAGTTAATCAATCGAATGATAACTGTGAATTTTAGTTAACTAAAAACCTATCATTGTTAGTACAGCTAATAAACACGTATATTTTAATATGGTAAAACATTCAGTTCTTAAACACTTTATTAAACTAACAAAATAGTTAGTAGTATTTTTAGGGTAAGATGGTTGCAGAGATCGAAGTGCTATCAGCTAGGGAAACTTTGGCAGTTAGGAATCATTGCCCAACGTTTTCGTCTTTGTTTGAGACAGCACACCGAATAGAAATTTACACTTTAAACATTAAATTACTTCCAAGTAGTTTAAATATTTGTACCCAATTGATAATTTCAACCTAGTACATTCAAATGTCAGATAGCGAAAAACTGAAGTCTTGAAATATTAGTTAATGCACACCGATTCGACGGTCAAAAACATTGTACTCGATGCAATGTCACAGATTAATCTAGGTTGGTTAAGAGTTAAAAAGAGGGTGAAATAAAATAATGTAGTTCAAATTAGCTGAAAGTGAAACGGCAATAACTAATCGTCACCCTACAATACCAATTAATTAAAGTGGGGATCCTAACATAGCACACCAGCACAACGAGTGCTGATGCTTGAGCGTTAGCCTGACGTTTCTGAATTTTATTGTTGGTGGGATCGTGAATAAGCACTGATGAAGAGACATAGTTATCTAGTGCTGCATAGTTTTCAGTGGTAGGCAATTGAGATTAATCTATGGCAAACAAAATAAATTTCTACAAAAAATACTGTTATTATTTTAAGAGTTTGTAAATTTCCATTGCGATTTAGGATTACATCTGATTAATCACTACCACCAAACATACATGTTAGGTGAGTTGCCTCGATAAAAATCTATCACAAGAATTTGTATCGAATAGTGAAATTCAATCGGTACATCCCACTGATAAGTAGTCCTAAATAAACTGGAAATTAGCTATATACACAAATAATGTTCTTTGTGTTTTCAGTTTACTAAATGAATCGATGTTTTTTTCAAACTGAATTGTAATTTTCTGTAAGTAACACAAATAAATATTTAGAAAAAAAACATTTCATTAGAGTATTTAGCAACGTTTAATAGAAACTTACAAAATAATAGGCAATTTTGTTGGGCAATCTGGTGGAGTTAAGTGTCCACCTTGACATACAAATTTCATAACTTCTTCATGTGATAAACCAGGATATGGTAATGAAGCAAATGTAGCTATTTCCCATAACACAACACCATATGACCTTTAATGATGAAAAAGAAACAAATACAACTATAACAGTATAATGCATTCCTAAGAATATAATGATTGTAGACAAAGTGTAATTTACAAAACAAATAATGTTTACACAAGTGCTGGATAGTTCAGTAGTTGGTTGTTTATGAAGTTCAATTAGTAAACCACATATGTTCAAATTTTGCTTCACCTATTTCAGTTGAATAGTATCACTAGTCTACACACACAAAGTATAGTTCAAAGCTGAGTACATGAATCTACATTTAGCAAATAAGTTATATCAGCATCATTATCAAGAAATTAAATGAAATCGTTTTCAAGAAGAATCACAAAATCTATTGCAATATTTTTATGATAGAGAGTTCACTTTGATGAATGTGTTCTATGAACTAGGGGTTAAATTTTGGCGTCAGATAATATTAATGCATTTAGCAGGTTACGATGTTCTAGTCGGCCAGTGTCTAAAACAGGCAGTTAGGAATTCTGTCGGAAAAAGTTAGAATGGAATTAAACGAACATAATTATTGCATTATTTAGTAATTCTAATGGTGCAACTCATTTACCTAATAAAGATTCGCGTAATTAGTTATGAGCTACATCATATACGTTAGGGCTAGTGATACTAATCAGCTCCCTAAGGTGAATAAGACTCGAACTTGTGACCTAGTGGTTGGGAGTTGAGTGTTGTAAACACACAGCTACTGTTTTTATTGACTCCATGAACATCATAAGTAAAACTTTCAGAAAAATGATGACTAGTAGCTTGTTAGAATCAATGATGATTAGAAGGACAGTGAATGGATCACAATTAAACAGGCTAAATCAGAGGAAGCAACTTTAACAAAAAGTCATTCAGCCAAAACAAAACCCATCTTAAAACATCTCAAACCTATAGATGAAACACGTGTCACGTTGTTAATCAATTGGAACACATGACAAAGAGATTTTCGAGAATTTATAACTAAATATTAGTATATAACTTGACTGCTAAATAAAAAAAAACAGAAATACATTGACTTTGAAATCATTCAAGATAGTACAGAATGATGGAATTTCCGATAATATGATCTGACATTTCTAAATGAAATGATAGCGGGTATTAATGGGACTTTAACGATTTGCTAAGTATATTTAAATAAACAGTGAACAGGCAAGCATTGTACTGGATTTATTTACTTCATTTCTTAGTGTAGTCCAATCTAATAAATTTATCAGCCTAACGTGTCAACCCAGATCGCGGTCTAAACCTGACAAACAACAAAAATTCAAGCCTACTTTACTGATCCAGTTCAAGGAAAAGTTTATCTAGATATCATTGATGAAACTTCAGAATAGTTAAGGTTTAAACAATAAAAAAAACTGATGAACAAGAAGAATGAAGATTTACGTACCAAACATCAGATTTACTAGTGAAATATGCAGATGATAAAGATTCTGGAGCCATCCAACGTACAGGTAATCGAGCTTGACCTATTTTTCTATAATATTCTTGATTGCTTACAAGACGAGCTAAACCAAAATCTGTTGAATATTTAAATGAATGAGAAAAATATAAAGCTTCCAAACAATGAATCGTTAAAAAAAGATAATGAACTTTTGTCAATTGGTGGTGTTAACCTTGAAAGAGGAAATAGAATTCCCAGGAACGTTGGCTTAAAATAAATGAACCTCATTTATTAGACACACTATTATCAATACATTAAAATATCATAATCCAACGGTTCTCATTCTCGACAATTTCAAATAACTTCTGTGTTTACTACATCGTTTTGCTAGAAGAAAGAAACGTATTGTTATTCAACTGTGCTGTTTACTGATATTAATTCATTCAAAGATGTACGTTACCCATTCGATCAAAAAGTTGGTTATCAATCGGAGCCATTATTTATCGGTCAGTATTCTATTCATGATTTTAACAACTTAAATGTAGTCATCACCATAAATCATATTATCGACTGTGGCTCAGTGGATAATGTGTTTGACTTTCAGCGGGTTTGAAGTCCCTTTGGTCCACTATAATTTAGGCAATCATCTAGTATTACTTTCCCTCTCACATTTATAGTGCGGGTAGAAGCCAATTACATGGACAAATTATTTATTATTAAGTGTAGAGAGTCAGCCAATACAATTGTATAATATTACTTAGGGTTATCAGTTAACGGTTTAATAGAATTGTATTATGTATTAATTCGATTATCATTTTAAAGCTACTTTTATAATCCAGATGTAAAAATGGTAAGTCAATCACGCGGCCAGAAACCAATCGAATAAGACAGTTATTAGGAAATCCGAAGACAAATGAAATTAGTAAAACGTATAAAGACAATTATTTACAGACAAAAGTATCAGAAAAGCTAATTTAACATCCATGAAATAAATCGACCACAAGCGGAGTTTGTAGAATTTGGCATATATGTGCGTCAGCTCAAGTTGCCATAGCATCACGAGATCAAATTAATGAGATTAACAACACAATACAGATTAACAATAAAGGATAAAAATCAAGGTTATTCACTAAAAAAGTGGAACTTAAGAATCAAACGATAAATAAGGAATGCACCAAGGCTAATTTGACGGACCCTGAGCTATTTCATTCAATGTCTCCAACTACTTATCACGATTATCGTACGGACATGACCGTAACTTCAATCTTGACGTAGTGGTCGGGTTTGCCTATCGTGATTGAGGGTGGGATTTGACCTCCAGCAAAATGATCTCTTGTGCTGTTAGAGGTATAAGGGCGGTTTTCACTTTCTGGCTGCCCACACTATGGAAGGATATTACTTCCTGAGGTACCTGAAGAGGAAACTGGATTAGTATTGGTCATAGTGACCTGAAAGCACGATCGCAGAGCCCGAGGGGCAACTGCATGAGGCCGATCACTCATGACCTTGTTATGGGATGTTTTCGAAGTGTTGGCTCCGTTCTTTAGAAAGCCTTACTGTCGGAGACGGAAATCCGTGGAGGAAGGTGAGGTGTGACACTTTTAGGGTCAACCTTTTCTAACCCCTTCCTTCCTTTGTGAGAAGGCAGCATTGCTGCAGATGCTGGGAAACACCTTACTGCTGTCACACCCCACTGAAGCCAGCAGTACGACTTCGCCCTCAGATCTCAGGTCGCTGCCTTTAGTCTTATCGCTCTCCAACAGACCTGCTTGGCATGGTAGGAACAAGCGTTCCAGCAAATATAGCTCGGTTGGGTCATCACGATAGGCAAGCCCGACCACCACGTCAAGGTAGCAGCTACGGTCGGGCCTATCGTGATGACCCGGTCGATCAATATTGGTTGGAAAATCGATTACTTCAGGTCTTACAATAATAGGGACCTCGGTTGGAGAGAGGTAAAACAATAAGCAACAAACTTAAAGTCGGAGGATAGTGTAGTAATGCCGACTATAGAGGTATGACAACAGTAATGTGTTCATTCCAGACAACCAGAATTGTAGCGACAATGTCTTTTAAAAAAGGGAGGAGAGGGTCAGAAAAGGTCTGCTCTAAAAATACACATCCCATACTTAATAAACTCTCATCAGCAAAGGTAAGGCTTTTACGAGTACGAAGTTAAACCACCTACGTAGTTGTCCTTTTAGAACTGTTATCAAGCTCCCGAATCGTCAAGACTACCACTAGTATGGTTTTTCTTCAGGTGTCTCAAAGAGAACCCCTCCGCAGTATAGACAATCGGCAAGTGGTAACCACCCCATGCTTGTAATAGTACTCATTACTACTCTGTTCATTACGAAACACACATCTTTCTCACATTTCTCTTACACCTGTGATATAATAATAAAAATAACAATAGGTGTTTTATCCAATATTATTTGCTCAGTGCAATGTAGAATTTTCAGTTTTCAGCAACATTTGACATCTCCTTTATTACAGAATCTTTAATAGTACAAACTTTATAAGATTTCACAAATGTGTTTAGGTCATTTTCAGGTTTTAGATTAAAGTTAACAGTTCGGCATTTGTAAGGAAGACCATTCAATATAGACCATCTTTAAACATTCGTTAGCAAACTATTAGTTTGAGAAGAAGATCAAGGGAAAGACACAGGGCTACACAAATAGTAATCATCTCTACAGAAGACTAGAGATCATGCAAGAAAAAGGAGAAAATAAGAGGTGAGAGAAGACCACATCTTATATCTACGTGATATAAGTGATAACGATGATGTTCTGAAATAAAACGAAAACCCATTTATTGAACCATTCAATTCCAAGAACACGACACAACCAAATACATTTCTATATGCCACTAAGGTCAGAAACGTTGTATAATTAGAACGTAGTTAACCTCATCTACCCACTCACAATCCTTTCACAGTTACGACCGTAATATAACGCTTCTACTGTTTCGCAGATTACTTTACCACACACGATTCGAAGTAAGTAATGGTAATATAAGTAAGGCAAAAAACAAAAATTAATTATTTTATGGTTAGAAATCGACGAAATTGAAATGACCTTGAAACATGTGACCTGATAATTAGAAGCTCAAGAAAGCTTAGACCTTACGGTAAAAACGGTTGATAATTTAATTTAACGGTTCACTAAATCAATTATAGTAGGAATAAAACCTGTTGATGTGCCTATAACATATAAAGGGTTGTTTGACATTTACAAATTATCAGACCACTCATTTAACCAAACCATATTGACAAACGGATATACTTGGTGATAAGTAGGAAAGATACTTTCAAATAGGTCTCATGCAGGTTGTCGCAAGTTAGTACAATGCGTATGTAGAATCCTAAGAAAACGGATGCATCCTATGAGATTCGGACCGACGTTACCCAGTTCTAATTTTACAAACGCTATCACCGCGAGCTATTTCGGTAGCGATTGATCGTATTGTAGAGCTGAAATATTTACATTAATTGGCTAAAGAGTGGTGATCAGTGAATGAATAACTGGATATAGACTGATGAACTTTATAAAAAAATATAGTTGAAGGGCTTATGCAACATAATGCCGCTAATATTTGTTTAGCACTTGCATTGTATAAATTTTTATACAGTGCAACATTCACTAGAAAGTTTACGATACTTGTTAATTTCTTTACTAATTGTGCAGTAATTCCGAAGAACGATCATTGGAAAACGATTTAGTCTGAAATTGTGATAATAAAACAGCTATCATTAATAAGGTTTCAAGATGAGTGTGACGTATCTCGAATGGACTAAACTTCAAGATGAATAAATCATCAGGTTGCGACGATCTAACCAAAATATGTCGACCATGTAAAACATAAAAGTATTAGGCTCGTACAGGAGAGAATCATTAATGAGTTATTCCGCCGAACCTCTCGTTAAAACAAAACATCTACATAAGCAGTCAGACATTGACAACGAAGAGCCTGATAAATACGCCCATAGGTTCAAGTTGCCACACCATATTAGCTCGACAAGACCAAGTTTACAAGAACAACATGATGAAAGAATAGGAAAAGGAAGGATAAAGTAAAGGTGTGTATGAAAGAATGATAGAACTTAAGATCTGGATTAAAATAAAAAGTGAGTACACTTGTGCCACTGTGACCGGTTCTGAGCCACGTCACCCAGTGGCTCCAGCCACTCATCGCGACTATCACTCGAACCCCAACCAGGAAATCAGCATCTACCGAAATGACTCAGACCAACAGTCAAAGACTTCATGGACTGATGTCATATTTTGGTTTGGATGTTCTTACACTTCTTCCATCTTACTCTTACCTCACCCAACATGGCGCGGAAGGGTAGTTGGTGATCGGGCAAATGTAACATATGTCCCAAATATTTAAGTCAATAAAGGTTTACGAACTCGTTGATTGATTTGTCACGTTTTCCTAGTACTCTGTGCATAACATCAGTATTACTTATTCGGTCATTCAATGATATAGGAGTGATACTACGAAGATTTATATGATCTAAGACCTGGAACCTATGTAAATCTTCTGTTTCCGTGATCCATATTTCTCTCCCATAAGGTAAAATAGAGCGAAGTGCTGTGCAATACACTTGACCTTTCGTTGAAAGGCGGATATCCCGCTTGTACAACAAGTGACGTAGGTTGGTAAAAGCCAAACGAGCTTTCTGAATCCATATTAACATTTCGTCAGACACCAGCTCTCCAGTGTTGATGAAACTTCTTAATAAGTGAAGAGGCCAACGTAATCAATTACTTTACTCCCTATGACAAATCTAGGCGATGATGCAGACTAGTCCTGGAGTGAAATTATGCATTTAGAGGGAGAGAAAAGCATCCCAAATATACCTACACTGTTAGGTAAGGTGTTCAGGAGAATCTTCGCCGAGTAGGATTATATCGTAGGTGAATTCTAAGTTAACAAGTAAGTTTCTTGGAAGGAGATCAGTTTTTGAAAGGTAAGCAGAAGAAAGTTTTACTTCTAGAAGGACATCTTTGGCTAAGTTAAATAAAAAGAGGGATAAGGGACAACCCTGACGAACATCACATGAGGCTGACAAATTTCATGACTGCTCACCATAACCTCGAACTCGGCTACAGGTGCTTAAGTAGAGAGTTTTGTGCTACTGAGTTTGCTGTTTCCTAGCTTCAAACAAACGTCGGATGATTACAGCGGCTAGTATTTTAAATACAGCGTTAGTCAACCTAATGCCTCTGTGGTTGTCATAAGAGGATTTGTCCCTTTTTGTAAACTGAGACGGTTGGCGATTGGGACCAGTCGGATAAGATTACGTCCAGACCCCAGACTATGACTAATATATCAGTCAACCTACCTATTAAAACTGGACCACCATTCTTGAAGATATTTAGAGTTAACCTATCAAGTCTCGGTGCTTTATCTCGCCTCAAACCTATAGCCGTTTCGACCACACTAAGAGTTGGGGGACATATGTCTTTTTTACGCCCAGGTAGTTAAGGAATAGTCAGTAAGCGGAGAGTAGCTGGGGGCCAGTTGAACTCTTTCCTAAGGTGCTCCGCCCATTGGTTCAATCTTCTAGACTGAGAGTGGATCATAGACCCGGTGTTATATTGAGTTCAACTTTGTTTTAAGCTTTTGATTTTTACTCAAATCTACCACTTTATTTTATTTTTTACTCCACGATAAGTCAGTCACAAAATATGTTACTCATATATTGGGTACAGATTCGTGTAACTAGCTTCCAACAACGATCTAAGTAGGAGGGCTAGTGATATACTACTACCTGGTTGTCAAAGTCAAAGTATGTAGAGTAAGTTATGAATCTGGGATATACTAGTCGAAAGTAGAACGCCCTCACTACTGAGTTAAGATTCCAATGTTATGTTAGACTATGAAAATGAAGACAGTAACTGTCATTAGTTTCACACAAACATACCTGCTATCTTTACAGTTAATACAGAATTAACTAAACAATTTCTTGCGGCTAAATCACGATGGATAATATGCGATTCTGATAGATAACTCATACCGGTAGCTAGTTGTATAGCCCAGTTAATTGCAAGTTTAGGATCAATTGATCCATGTGGACAATCATCTTTTGACATTTGTTGACGTAAATATGTTGCTAAATCTCCAAAAGCCATATACTCCATGACGATAACAGGATGACTTGATAACTAATCATAATATTTAAAAAAGTTGTTTTAATTCACAAAATTAGAATGTATATTTGCAAAGAATACTAAACCAAACGCATAATATAACAGAGATTTTTTCTAAAAATGGAGTCAAGTGAAGTTCTAAATATGCCGTGGATGAAACACATAAAGATTTAATTAGGATGAACAATCCAACTTAAAGAACACATAGATTTGTTGAAGTGGCACTCATATCATTGGAAACCAGCTTAGTTATTCTAAAGGTTGTGTCGAGGTGAATCCAGAAGGTCGCGGTTTCGATTCCTGAAGAAGAGTCTCCTTACTAGAATTAAAAATAGTACTAGACTGAGATCAATATGGGGCGTATAAAAACAAGTGAAAATATAAATGTCACTAAATAAATCAATTCGGTGGACGAGTCGCATTTGTCAGCGTAATTTAAGTGACTAACTACTGTCGTTGACAAGCAGTTGATAAGACAGAAACATGAAGTAAAATAAACTGTTTGTGTTAAGTTGGAGTATTCAAGAATACTTGGAAATTGAGCATGGCATAACAATATAGACTTTGAAAAACTTTGTGATTTTTTAATTGTAAGATAACAGAGTAACCAAGTACAAGTTTATGTGCCTAGCTATCAGAAAAACGAGGCTGTTTACATGAAATTAGCAGAAGTAGAATTTAAGCTCGTAAAGCAGCGAGTGCCTTAACCAGGATTTTTGATCATAAGTACAGGGTACCAAGTAAAGAGGAAAAACTCATTGATGAGTTAGGGAATCTTCACTGACTGTAGTAGTTGGTATAAATGTTACGTATACCCACCTACCACCTACCTAGGTAGAAAATACTGTCAGGTTAAGGAAAAAGTTGGCAGAAAACTAGGTGTGATCATCCAAGATGTGGCACTAGTCTGTATACTGACTGTTGATTTGAACCACGTTGACAAGTGTAGGTTACTCATTTAGGGTTCGTGTGATGACCGAAACTCGTAGTTGAATATGTAACTAATGTTACGTACGTTTAGTCCTTAGTGCTGAGTGACATAAGTCTAAGTGATTCACTAATTCATGCACTATCTTTCGATGTTAGACAGGAAAAAGAAATCAGCAGGAAACCTTGAATGACTTATGTGTTGAGATAGTTAGTACCTATCGACAAGGTGTACATGACATCACTGCTGTACGTGAAAAAATTAACATTAGTCAAACAATAATCAGGATTAGAGACATAACATTTGCTCACTGTAAATGTTTAAATCCTACAGAAGGTAGGTAACAACCCTGAGAACTCAGAGGTAACGCTTCAGACTAATAGAATGGGTGAAGAAGCTTCAAATATCACCTGCTGAAACTGAAGTCTCTGGGGGTTTAATGTTAACTCTTTGCAATCACTTAACACAAGTATATGCACACTCATTATAAAGCACTATTCGAAAAAATGACTGGTTGAAGTTACATTATGTCACGGAGATGTAACTCATAATACAAGTTGAGTTTTATTTGGGACCAGTTAAGTGGATGATTCTGCGTTTTAGTGTTAATACTCACACACGGGCTTGGACTTAGTCCACTACAAGAACATCTACATTGTGATGTAGCAACATTCAGCTGAATCCCTAATATGGTGAAATGGAATCAACTTCTTAGATAAAAACCAACCTAAACAATACTTGTGAATTAATGCTGTCTTAAAGCAAATCTCTTAAAATGAACATATAGCAACAGAGACTAATGAATTTCAGCTCTTATAAAAACCAATACGAAGGTCTGGACACATTTAAATGATAAAAAAAATGAATAACTATAATTTACAAGTGATCAGAATTATTCATGAAGTAATTGTGGAACTTCTAAGTAAAATAAGATAGATTTTAACTCTCTAATCGAGAAAAATTGTTAACATTCATGATACTCTAATCTCAAAGCAAGTAAAATGCTAATTAACTCACTATATTACAACTACGAAAGTAGTTGGAATGATAAATAGTTTAGAAATAATCATTTAAAAGAGATGAAGCTTTTTATCAAATACAGATATCTGTACGCAAGTTCTAGTTAAGCATTTTGCGTGGAAACAAGTGATATTAACACCCGACTTCTTTACTGAAGAAAGTAGAGTGAGGTTCCATATGACAGTTTAATTGGTTTAAAGAAATGTGGTCTAACTAGTAAGATAACTCAGAATGTATTCTACGACAACTGTTTGAAAAATAGTCAAAAATTCTTCAAACTGTATATTTACTTATGAATAAGGTTATGTGAGTGACGCGCACTCTGATGTCTGTCAAGTAAGGATTGTGTTTGGTAAAAGTGACAGCTTGATAGACACTTAGGATAATAAAATTGACAATAATAATGATGATAGTGACGATAATAGTAATAAGACAAACCTGCCTTAATGCAATCCCTAAAAATTGTACAATATATTTGCAACGTAGATTTTTCATGAATGAAGCCTCATTGTAGAAATCTCGTATATCATCCAAAGTTGAAGCGGGAAACAAGGTCTAGGATAAAGTAATGAAAAATGGAGAACAAACCTTTCGGATAAAACACTTTGAAACTGATATAGAATCAAGACTGTAAATATAGTAAGCACTAACATAGAGCCAAGAACTAGGCAAAATTTTTGAATTTTCCAATAAAAGTACTTATTATGCTTGTCGAATTTTCAAATGATGAAATGAGTATACAGACTTATTCAATGTTACATTCCTCAGGGAAGAAGATATAGTTTTATATAGTAGTCTATTATTACCATACTAAACCATATCTGAAGGGAGATAATTGACATAGTGATAGGCTGGATGAAGGCTTGTGATTGTTTGATGATTATGGGACAGAGATTTGTATTTGAGACAATGTAACTATATCTTGTATATATATTTTACATATGATTCATTATCATTATTATAATACATTGGTCGCGTCTGACTCTCAGGTTCTTGATTGTTCAGTTGGATTATCGAGTCTAAATAAAACTAAAAAAGCAAGGCTGGAACATGCTGTTATTTGTCGAGTCGCAAATATTAGTAGCAGATAAACTTCAGTTGGCCATCCCGGATCCTTAACATGTAG
The DNA here is from genome assembly GCA_034768735.1 of Schistosoma mekongi. NCBI lineage: Eukaryota > Metazoa > Platyhelminthes > Trematoda > Strigeidida > Schistosomatidae > Schistosoma > Schistosoma mekongi. The sequence continues at coordinate 29,977,082 of CM068307.1, read as the reverse complement.
TAGTCAACATTTTAAGTCACCACAGGAATAAAACGTTTTCGCTTGTAGATTTTCATTTATGCTACTACGAGGTCGGAACAACCTAACTGGACAATTTATTCTGCTAATGAATAAATCAACATGAAGTATTTATTCACATTTCTATCGTGAATTTACATTTCTTGAACGTGTGTAAAAAGAATGCTTCCTAAATATGAATACTTCGCAGTCACAGACCAGGCTTTATCTTTTGTGGTATAATTGATTCATACTAAAAGGTTAAGAAAATCAACTTACTTTAACAGCAACTTCTAAGCCAACAGAACCCAATGAAATAACATGTTTTGAATTTGCAGTTGATTCGCTACCATTTCCATTCGTATCAATAAATATTTGTTGACTAGCTGGAGTATATAACCGCAGCAGACATCCTTTATATACCATACCGAAAGAACCCCGACCAAGTGGTGAATCAGTGTCTAATATTAAATCGTTCATAGGAATTATCCATTCATTTGAAATACCAGCAATGATTAATTCCAACTGTTCATCTCTAGATGGCTTATTTTCTAGTCGTCTACTACAATTTGAAAAATAATATAACATTTGAGAAGAATAGTATGAATTAGTCTGACAACTGTCGTAATATTTGCATTGATTACTAAATCCTTAAACATTCGTTCATCCTAAAGAATTCAGTTTGATTTGTACCACTCAGTTCCATGTTAAGGTCATGCGTCAATTGGCTGGCCGACATTTCAGCATTCGGTAATTGTTCAAATTAAGGACATATCAGTATCTATTATTAACCAGCTCACTAAGTGCACGAAAAGTCACTGAAAACCACTGAAGATTATGTGACGCTACATTTGGTACAGATGCCATGAGGCTTTTCATCTCATGTTAATGTGATGTAATCATTATGCTTTGATGAGTCTTATTAGAACATGTTCACATCTACCCATCAAATATTACAGTTATAAAGCTACCCGGATACACAGAGAATACATTTTAAATTATAGTTAGTGTAAGAAACATAAGTGGCAACAGAAAAATCTGAAGAATAAGCACAATCTGATCATGCATGTGCGAGAAATTTTATCACTATCAGTGGATCTAGACAGATAACGGTATACCGTATAACAGTAAAGATTTTCCACAAGTTCCTTAGTTGAAACTAAAGTATCTTAAGATCAGAACCACTTTAATTATGCCTATAACTCTCGGAAAATCTGAACGACTCAATTATGTCAATCACTGCTATCTAGGATAAATAAGGAAAATACGATCATAGCATTCAGACGTAAGGAACTGTTGTATGCATCAAAGTTACAGATGTTACGACAATGAATTAGTGATACCATAAGATATCATCAAGTCTAAAAACATGATGTCCATGCGTTCACTAAAGACACATTGGCACATGACTATCACGTAAGAGCCTAGTGCTTAGAAAACCAGACGCATTCCAAATCATATATCCGAAATCAGAAAGCTAAAAAATAAACAGGCTCATATCCGTCATTATTATTCAAACCACACTACTATGGTGATAATTTTTCTGACCCCGCTAAATTACAAAACAAGAATTCACATGTTATACAAAAACTAGAACGTCAGAGTACAGAGATTGAATGACTAACCTTGGCAAAATCAATTATAACATGAAAACAATACAAGATACTATGACGATTAATAAGTCAATAGACGAATTAATAATTTCATGATAAGTTTATGAGGAAAATTCTACTGAAAAAATAGTATCTCAAGTTAGTTGTTTCCTTATTATCACTCGCTCTTAACAACAATGACTTCAATGATTGCCAATCGAAAACGAAGAAGATCCTAAAACGACAAATTTTCCGCTTTAAATGATTGTAATTTTTACATAATACTAACTTTAAAATAACTTCTGTATTATGTAAGTTGACAATACACTCAATGTAGTTTGAAACTGACGAGTAAGTAATGGCGAGTTTAGACGAAGGGTACGTAAGGGAAGGATGGTAAATCAATTGATCGGATAGTGGACCTTCGCCAACTGATGCGAATAGGAAATGTGCACGGTATGCATAAAGCAATCCATAATTTTATATGCAATGATGACCGATGTAAGAATAGGATGTATTAAAACTAGAGACAGACAAACCAAAACCTGGTTACAGTCAGTGAATTCATTGAATTCTGGTCTGAGTTGGTAGGCACAAAACATATAGTTGTAGTGTGTGAGATTATTGTAATCAATGATTTTTACGGTCACTAATGTTACTATTATTTCTACTTTCATTTTTGACTTGTTGTAGTAATCGGGTGTGGAAACTTGGACCGATGAGTAAATATTCCAGGTTATACGTTGTGTAATCCCAACAGATAAAACAAAGTCGTTAATCGGAGAAAATGGTCTGTTTACCGTTATTTTCTAGAGTTAGTGAATAACTGACTGCTAACATTTTTTAACTGTTCTAAGTAAAAATTTGTAATTAACATGTACATATTACAAACACAGTAAAAATGATGAAATAAAAAAAATCAATTTTAAAATTTAACCTAATTACCGCAAAACCCTCCGTTCAATGTATACTATTGCCAAACCCAGTAGAACAATACTGAATATAAAACCAAGGATTAGAATGTAATAATGTTCTATTGACAAAGTTAAGAGGAAAGAAATAAGAGAAATTATACTTCATCAGGATAAGCACTAATAATTCTACTTCAAATTATAAACATCTCAAAACAAATTTAATCAGTAGAAGGATTGTTTTAGATTAGGTCAGTTTCAAAGCATACTATATATATAGGGAAACTGTGTTTTAATAGTCACTCGACTAATTTGAACGTTATATGAATGATTTTAGACTATCTTACTGAGCTTGTACTTATGGTGGTTAACATGTAGATTGTTCACTTCAGACATCAAGATTGCTTACTTCGGTTGCCGACCAAACGATTATCAACAAAGCTGAGTCCGATATGCCGTATTATTTTAGAATATTATGCACGTCAGTTGTAATTATAAGCGTACTATATAATTTTAAGCAAACAGTTATAAAAATTGGGAAATTAATAAAACATAAGAAATATTTAGGCATTAAGACGAATATGGTCAACATAAAAGTAACATTACTGATGAAATTTTAATTAAAAATTCAAGGTAGAAACACTTTTGTAAATGAAATGAATATCATCAGTCGAATGTAAGAACAACATATCAATTCATGTCACATTGTCACATTAGAATTTTATTTCGATATTGTTTGCATTGTTAACCGCTTGAACTCGAAGAAAGTATGTATTCGAAATTTGTGTACAATAAATGCTTTGCTAATTCAGTCATTCAATCTTGTTCTCAGCGTGCAAAAGTCGTAATCCATCACTATACAATGGTGCTAACACCAAATTTCGGTTTGTTTGTTGTTTTTTTTGTTAAATCTCATATTTCTCATACTTAATAATCAATCAATAAAAAATTTACTCACTCAAAATTGTTAATATCACTAATAATTTCTTTTCACTACTTATATTCCCGGGAATATACAAGTGTGACTGTCTGGACTCAGTAGTCTAGTGGTGAACGCGGTGGCGTTCGACACGAAACGGACTGAGTTCGAATCCCAGTGTGAACATCAACATTGGGATGCAGGTACATCCAGCCGATGAGTCCCAAATAGGACGAGATGCGCGTCCTGGATTCCACTTGCCAGTCACAATCCAACTTATATAATATAATCACATTTCGCTACTCAAATAGATCAATAATATATTTTAGAAAAAAAAGGCACTATGAACACGACTGCATAGTTCTAATAAGTAACACCGGTGAAATCAAAATTTTCTACATTAAGTGATCTTTATTCTTATTGAAATGAATTTAATTTATCTCTGAAAACATTTCATTGTTATGATGTCGTTACAAATTGCATTCGTTTTGTATATTTCATATAACAATTAAGGGAAGCAAAATTTAAAAATGTAAATAAAATTTGGTATAAAAAGCCATCGAAATCCCCCCCCCCCGCAAGATATTCCGACCAAATAACACTTTAGAAAATTTAAAGATGCGATTTCAAGAAAAAACGATGGATAGTGGTATGCCGTGATTAGATAATTGCCAATATACGCAAATTTGCAGAAGCATCTAGAATATCAAGATAACATACAAATTTATTGATGTTTTCTCAGATGATACAAACGCGTGGGTTCTTACTAATTTAGTACGGATCGTGATATAATACAGCTAAATTATCTAGGGTAACCGGATCCTACGTTTGATTCCCTCGATAGTTGATATGCCTAGTGCGAATCGTTATCTCTGATACTTGTACTTCAATCGGATACCACGATTTATCCCATCCCAACCCACAGCTACTCCGAAAGACTGGACTAGTATGAAGATCATATCAGGAAGCAAAAATACTAGACAAGACTAGCAAACGACGTTTATATATTTCACATTTGAAATTGAATTAATTGATGAAAGTTTACAAATCAAAATCAATACAATGTCCTTTCGCTTGATTAAATGAACAATTGTATTTTTGGGGATTTAAAATCCCCAAAATTTATAATTACTCTTGTTCTTTGTACTAATAAACTTTTAATTTCTCTGTTTCAAGTTCAAAAGAAATAAGTTTTTTTGAAAATTAGAATGAGGTGAAGAAGTCGGTGTATCACATTTTTGCTGTAGAGTGAATAATAATGAAACATTACAAATAATCAATAGGATATAAACTACCTTCTAAGAAACCCCAAGTTGTATGTACACTAGTATCAAACACTTTAAACAGTTTAACAGAAGTCCATGAACCATTTCCAGATAATGAAACACTCATAATTTGAAATTCATAAACACCTGAGCGCAGATCATATAGCTGTACAGAGACAAAATGATTTGCAACAGTATTTTGATTTATCGGATTAGACAAATTAATAGCATTTAAGCATATTACAGACCATGGTCGTTCCTATTATTAAAAAAAAAGAAAAACAAATGAATGAGAAAAAAATATTTATGTGAAAAACTAATATTTACTGTGATACTAAGTGGAAACATCCAAACACAAATTAAATAGATCATGCATTGTATATGAATTTATGTTTTATAAATTTTAGTATGTAGCTATGGGCATAGGTAATCTGTAATGTACCATGCTTACTAAAACTAACGCACCATTTATAGTCGGCAAGCAATTCATGTAAGGATACGATCTACACTAAAATCTTCATTTCAAGCTGAAACTTATACTGTTTGTCTTTTTTCACTGGAAAGTAGAACAACGATACACTGAATAGATTCATAAAATATAGCTACAGATAGATCTAACCTAATGAAAGGAAAGTATAAATACTCATCCCGGAAATGAATGGGAAAATAACCGAGTGATAGATAAGTAACGCTGAGGACAACCTCGGCTAACCCTACTATCCACTGAATTCAGTCGGCAAATTTAATGAACTAATGATTTATTTAAAATATTCAGGTGGACAAAATATTAATTACTGATCGCTGATCCGTTGCAAATTTTAGGTCAGTTTGAAAATACACTATGCATATAGAACTTTGGTTCCCTCAAGATTATTGATGACTACTAACTGGCACAAAGCTTAGGTTGAAGTGGATTCTTTCTCATCTATTTCCAACCATATAACAACAGAATGCAATATGTACTAATGCAAGAAACTAATCAAAAATCAGTGAATACGGTTGGAAAAATGAATTTTTGTTATTTTTCCTTCAGTAATCAATAAGAAGTTTGCTTTTGGATTAGAATAATAAGAAAATCACAGAAAATACTGCTCAAAAGAAAAATTACATGAGTGGATACAGTTGATGACGAGTTTTTTGACTTTAGTTCCACATCGAAACGTCTATATCGAATCCAATAAAACAATGTTAAACCATTAGGCTGTAATGGTGGGCTCCACTGTAATCGTCTAGCTATTGTTTTAGATGATCTCTCTATTCTAGTATGATTGAATTGTGAAATATTAGTGAAACTAAAGTTAAACATTTTGTCGCATAGATTGGCTTCTTGTTTCATTAAACCGGACAACGATGCTTCAGACGACGAGAGACAAATATTTGTATCAATATTCTCATCAATTAATTGAATAGAATCGGAATCAATATCATCTACACCGATAGATGCTTCTGTACGTTGCCAAACAACATTTCGACTACTGCACCATGGCATCTCCGAAACTAAATTGTCATCGTTATCATTGAAAAAAGTTAAATTCTAAAAATTCCAAAAACACCGTGATATTTTAAAACCTGATAAAATATTAGTAAAAAGACGAATGAATATGGAACAACATCATAACGTTATACATGTAAGCCAAAAACAAATAGTACAGCAATGATTTAGAGGTTGAATTTATCAGTGACACTTTGAATGTTCCGTATATCTATTATATCAAGCGGTTCAAGAAGAGCAACTAGCTTTCTGAACTGCTCTATCAGAAGACTATTTCATATATTTTGAGTGTATATAGAATGATTACTTTATTTATATTACTGTCCCATCGCCCTAACCTTCCACTAGACTCATGAACTGTATCATATCATTCAAAAACTATAATCAATTAACTGTGTATCTATACCCTTAGTTTCTAGTCATTGGTGTCTCCGTTTCGTATAAATGTTATTCCTCTTGTTGGTGCGCTATATGGTCAGGTTTTATGTATATATAAAGGAATATTTGCGATACAATAAAATTTTGTCTGGTTGATTCATCAGTTTGTATTCTTCTTATTCAGCTTAGGATTAAGTGGGTATCGTGCAGACATTCAGAGACTGATTAGGCACTCTCACTGGCATTTGTCACTGTAATTTCGTACGCACAAGGTCATATCAATTAACTGGTCGTACGTTCCAGTCATAACAGTTTTGGCTTTATAACAGTATTTGAAACTAGAATTTCCAGTTATTATTTCGTTTATTTAGTGCTGTATATTAGTGTAATTCTCAACAAGGGTTTCATTTAAAGCTTTGACTTTTAGAACATTTGACTTTCACCCTTTCAGCATGTCGGGATGCGCTATAATGGACATGTCCACAATGTGTAGTTATGAGTAACTTCAGAGGTTTGAAATGAAATCATCGTAGATAATTACGATGTGTAGCGTTCAGGCACTAAGTAAGTCGGAAAATATATAAAGTTGTTGAATATAATATACTTAGTGAGCAAGGAAATCACTGACGATAACCTCAGTCTGAATAACGTTCGTCTTACTTTTCACATGTATGCTACTGTAAATGGTGATGTTTTTAAATATGTCAAAAGAAAAACTTCAAAAACGTATCTTTATCTAATCCATAATTAAAATATTTAAATTTATAGTGACTCGTAAACGATAGTGTGGAAAGAACCAGTCAAAATAGTAATAGGAGTAATAATGTTTGGAATAAGTAAATTAGTGAAAAACAAAAACAATTACACTTGTAATCAATGGTTCACCATTAATATCGTGTGGTAGGTGACAAGCTGATATAACGAATAAATATTCTGAATAATGATGAAGACCACCGATCAATACTCTTGATATAGTATTGTTAATTAACTCATGATTGTCGGTAATATTTGGATTTGCACTGATTCGTAGATGACCATCCCATTTACGTGGAAAATAATGATGATGGTGTTGTTCTATTTCCTTAGAATTCAAAACTGAAATTCAGATAGAAAGTTGTTCTAGAATAATATTTTTACTTAAGTGAATATTATCTAGAAAGTTATGACATACCATTTACATGCTCAATAATACGCATTATAAAAGTAAAAGCGACATTTATGGTAATAACAATTCTTCAGATGAACAATTGTTGAAAAAAGTAATTAGAAGCCCGTAAACACTAAAAATACTTTGAGCAGTCAACGTTACATAGAAACTATCTAAAAGAAACTAGAAAACAACAGATAACATCTTGATCGGACGATTACTGAATTTATTACCAGATTTAGGTTGATATAAATAACTTGATTTCTTAGACACACACCAACTACTGAAGTAAAGACTCTTCTATACTCTGCAACTATTGTTTTTTTTTATTTAGGGTTTAATAGTTGATGATTTCTGTGAAATTGCAAAAGAATTAGGACGTTAGTATCTAGCTTTTCACGTATACTTATCGAAATGCATAACATTTGACAAAGAAACTGTGTCAAAATACCATAATGATGAAATAAACGATTATAATTAACTGAAGCTACTAAAATGTATTTCATAGTGAAATAATGTCACAACAGTCGCCTACTCTCCCAGCTAGGTAGTCTCAGACTAACAGTTAATGACTTTGTGAATATATTACACTTTATTCCTAGTCTGTTCATAACTTTCTCTCAAAACCTCTTGCACCAGGGAACATTCCGTCAAGATAGGTGGCTGTTAGACACATAGAATGAACAATCCAAACAAGTCAGTCAGTAAAGCCCCGCAACCTAATCAAATGACTTACTACTTTTCGCTAGTACCTAGTGTCTAACTTCAGAATAGCTAACTTACCTGTCCAAGTGCACTAAATGTTTTGAACATTTCTTACTTTTACAGGACGTTTTACATCAAAATAGTACAACAAAGTTAATGATGTGCAGTAGACTCTCAGTTTGCATGACTAAAATAGCAAAAGCCAAATAGCGTTCCAAATCTGTGAAGAGACGCTGTCAGAAATCAGCCCATCAGAACTAACTAGTCATCCAAGATAAGCGGATCAGTAGACGCATACAACAACTTTTACTTACTATCTTCTGCTCAGATATCGATATAGACTAATCCTGAAACAAATTTTACAACAAGAGGGAAAAGAAACGTGTCCCAAACATGCTTACGTTATTGTTCAAGAACAAAATACTCTAGATTTGTAAGAGTCTTCAACAACCAAGATTATGTTATCTGCGTATTCTAAGTCAATAAGCAAGTTTCCTAGCAGGAAAATATTCCCTGAAAATTAAGACGAGGAAAGCGTTATTTCTAGTGACAAGTACATCAAACAACTAAGTACACTTTTTTATAGTAAGCAGCCTCGACTAACACCGCATGAGGACGATAGTTCAGATAACTATTTTTGAAAAACATTGACTTGAAAAATAATTTTTGAACAAAGAGCCTTCACAAAGTTTATGTACATCTTAAGCAAAAACTACAATAGAACCTCCCGACCTACGAAGTCGAATGTTGCTTTTAAGTCAGTAAATACTATAACTGACGAGCATTAATTTATGTCCAATTTCTTTTGTTTGGAAGAAAGTCCAAGAAATGCTGTTACAATCAGTGATTTCGAAGGTGATTTCAGTAGTGACGTTAAATAAACCGTTGCATATTGTGTAGACTAAATAATCACATATCAAAATTTAGACATATAGAAGATTACCCTACAAAAAATTGTTGTACAGTATACTTAGTCCATTTTTAAACCTACAATTTGAAAAATCGCCTCTAATGTCTCTTTTTCCTCGAATCTTCAAAGAAGATTTTCTGAAAGAAAAGCAAACATGAAAATTAAAAATTAGAATTTCTAGAAGTAAATCAGACCACATACCCAAAATAAATTAATAATACAAAAAATCGACTGAACTTACACAAAAGATGAACTAAAATTAATTATAATAAACCATCACATCATAGTTAAAGTGGGTGATCAAGGATTCGAAATCCCACAGGGAACATTAATTTCACTGGAGATTGCATGTACTCTATGATATGGGGAGTGGCAATTAGTACGCAACTTAGGTCAAACAGCTTTTTTCGTCCAACTACCTACAACCACATAACATTAAAACACAGTGCACACAATATCGAATCACTTAGTCTAGAGCCCAGATTGTAATTTGATCAATCGAATTCGATCAGCATTACATAAGAACTAAGCAAGTACAACTCAATGATCGATAAATGTCAGAAATAATAAAAAAGAACGGGGAGAAAATAAGAAGAAGACCAAAGAATGGAAGTATTTATGCTACTGTGTTTAATTATGAGTAGTGGAAGTGACCTTGGTTTTTAGAAAACAATAAGAATCAGATTCAGGACTCTATCATATTTCATTATCATTCAGATTAAAAATAAGTGATCTGATACAGAGGCATTTAATATCACCCTTGGCTTGTGTCCAACTGAAGCCTACTTCAGCTAGCATACTGATAGACAGAAGTGATGTGTTTAAATATGACTAAGATACTTCAGTCGATAAGAAGATAATCATGTCCAAATATTTCCAACTTACGTATATGCTACATTGGCAATAATAATATTTCACAGGTGTAGTGTGTTGTATAGCGAACTGATAATAAGTATACTCTCTCCATCTGAGAATTAACTACATTTTTCGCAGTGAACATGAGTGAACTGGAGCGGTAAGGATGCATATATGACCAACATAGAACCAAGCACACGTGCGCATCGGTTCAAGTTGCCATATCTCCATGGCACCGCAAGATTAACACCACCACCATTAGTAGAAGTTACTTCAATAAAAATAATAATAGTAATAATGATAATAATAATAATAGTAACAAAGTGTGAACATATAGAATATGGTTCAGGAAGCGTAAAAAGAGTTATGGAATAATTTAAAGCTCACGATTTAAGAGAGGACAATGAGTGAATACATCTACGCCATTGTGACCGATTCTGGGTTATGTCATATTCAGTGTTTTTAACCACTGGTTATGGTAATCGAGAGGACCCCATCCAGGTAGTCAGCAGCTACTGACAAAATTCAAATCAGCAGTTAGTGACTTCATGGACTGATGCTATGTTTTAGTCTGGCCGCCTCTAACTCTCTTCCGTCCTGCTCCTAAAACAGCCAACATCGCGCAACGAGGAAGACAGTGAGCGGTAAGTACTATATAAGTCAAAGGGTTGTTTAGATACTAATCATCTGTGATTGATTTAAGTCCACGGATTAGTTTGAAGTTCATCAAATTCAGTTGATTTAATCCTCATTTCCAGAATAAGTATCAACATAAATAAGTCGTGAATTGTTACTTACAACTGAAAGATAATCACGATGCATATTACATACTAACGCAATTTCAGTTAGATGATCTACGAAACAAGAGATTAATCGTAGAAATACAAGAGGAAAACATCACTACAAAACATAAGTAGACCTTTAGTACAACTGAAGTAATATAATTACAGTACAAGTCCTTGACATACACACAACACGCAAAATGATAGTTTTCAACGGGCTCTTATGTGGATAAAAAAATTTGGATAAGCTTCAGTAAAAAAATATTAGAATCTAGGACTCCTATCAAAATCAAGTGATACTCTAAGAACAAACGATCAATGAAGTCGAGTGTAGATTTCACTGTCAGATATCCCTGAAAATGACTGTATTTCAAAACCTGAAAAGTGACGAAAAACTCATTGTTACATCTTTATTCGGGCACGAAACTTGTTCAGTCACATAATTCTTGCGGTTTACAAGTTTCGGTTAGGCAGTTTACGCAACAGGTGAATTGGATATGGTTAAGTGATTGGAGCTAGTAGGTAGAAAACCCTGGACCTAGACCTTATGATACAGAGCACTCGTCAACAGGGAGAACTTGTAATCTTGAAAGAAGTGAAACTCCCTGTGAGATTCAAACTTCGTGCTGAATTCTGTAAAGAAGTAGTAATTCCGATACCGGCCACCAACCCAGCTGAAATAAAACAAAGTTATTCATAATTATCAGAGGTCCAGCTTAGATAACTAGAGATAGAAATTCAACTTATTATGGAGATATAATTCTAAAAACAAATGAGGAAGACGAATGAACAAGCACATGTATGTATATAAAAAATATTTTTGAAAGATCTTTATGAAATTTGCGAACTAAAATATGAACCGATTAATGAGATATAACACCCCTGGAGGTGATGAACATGAAAATGAAGGCAATGTGGGCACTTGTGGCGCGGAAATAACAAGGTCAGATTTCGGCAAATAAATTACAAAATATAGTAGATTTACCAAGTTATTTTTAGAGATGTAGCATTGGTGCCACCTTGGTCACCCAATCCGATGGTCTGATACATCACCTCCAACCACCCAAAATCATAAACGCATACAATAATGTCCATTCATTTAGACAAGTGAACATATTGTAACTAGATCGACAGAATTCGTTCAGTACTATAAAGGACTAGACGAAAATGATAATAATCAGTACGCAGTGAACAATCAATGTGAATAACATGGTGTAATATACGACCATGTATTTAACGTAAAAAAAGAAGTAAAATAAAAGTATTACATAAGCAATGAGTGAAACTTACAGTCTAGGAAATAACAGTAAATTTTGCAAAGAGTCTTCAAAACGAATCATATCAAGACATTCAATTCTTGTTAATTTTTCATAGTCACTACCATAATGATTATCGTTACTAGGTCGTCCATTAAATATACCACCTTGAATTGTATTTAATCTTAAAAGTGTATTCCTGCCACCGTTATTTGTATTCTCTAGCTGTACTGATGATTTAAAACAAAATGCTGTGCAACTAGTACAAGAACATATTCGTTTTATAGTTTTAGATAAATTGACATATGAGATTGAATGCTGAGGTAGATTTTTAACAGTATTTCCATTTGAAATAGTTGGTAAACTCATCAATTTAGAGGATACTCGACCTATTGAGAGAACAATAGATATTTGGAAAAATACAAAAAAGTACTGAATGAACTGTCTTGAATCGGTGTTTGTTCATCTAGTAAACACGAGATAATAATAATAAAAATAATCATTATTATTATTAATAAAGAACATAATATCTGGTGCGAATGAGCACTAAATATTTATGTACTGTGAAGGTAAGAGCATAGTACTGTAAGTAAATTAGAGAGGTAAGGCAGTCATAGACAAAAGACAAAAATTTAACGAGAGAATTACGTGAGATACGTTTCAGTGAAAAATACAATCGAGAAAGATTTTTCTCAGTTAAGGGAGATCATTTTACTTTTATGAAAAGTTGAAAAGAAAACTTCAGCAGGATTGTCACTGGCTATTATTCTAGACTGTATCTGACAAGGCCTCAAGCCATTTAGGACTTCAACCATGAAATTATGATGGACGGACATAGGTAATTCTTGTACAGCTTTTACTCTAAAGGGGCCAAGTCATAAACTGACGATCTCCCGGCTTCATTACATCCACTTCTGGTAAATAATCCACAAAGTAAAAGCCACTGGGATGAAAATTATAAAACACAACCAAGATACCAAAGATATGATTTCAAGATGGTGACACTAATAGGGTCAACGTCACTGGACCCAAGCACACATCACGCACCCCATTATTACTAACATGATTATGTCTCTGGATATCAGAAATTCTTCAGAAACAATGGTGGTCTCTGAACTTCCTAAACTCAGAGGAACTAGGTCTCATAAGAATAAATCAGAACTGCTCAGTTAGACTCACATTACGATGGCGCCAAAGATAGCCCAGATTGGCTAGTTAGGAGGACACCTGTTTTCCGTAAGACTTAGAAGTCCTGAGTTCAAATACTGGCAAGGCTTTGAGTGTGCACTACTTAAGAGTTCATTACTACATCAAAACAGATGTCCAGGGGCCTATAGTTGAGGTAATGCAATTTTAACTTCACGGAGTAATAAGTTTACACCACGCTCGTCTTCTAACCCACAGGGTTACACTAACTAGATCGTGTGTACTAATTTTCAATCTAACTAGTTCATTTTGATCAAGCTTCGTGTCAGAATAATCTCAGGCTCTAAAACTTCAAAATAAAAATCTATTGCAGTACATAGGAAAATGGCAACAACGATTGGTTGTAGTTATCGGGTCCCAAACATTGAGGAGTTAATGTTCTGTGAGCAAGCATAACAACTTTTTAATCAGTAAGCGTGTAAAGGACTTTTGACATGAAATGTATTACTTCTTAAATTTTCGACTCAGAACACGACTTTTTTAATAGGCGAAGTTTTAAATCTTAAAATAGATGTTATGAAACACGCATCACAGATAGTTTATTTCCAAAAAATTCCTAAAAATTTACATGAATATCCATGCTTTTCTTCTATATCATTGTTAGTTAGAGTGAGATAAAATCTGTATTGTGTCCTCAGTGACAAGAGTCACATGAGTATACCAACTTGATACGGTATTTGTGCAGTTGCCTATGAGCCTTACTGGGGACTAGTGATAATCATTAGCACAAATCGAAATAGGTATGGAGAGACTCAGACACAAAACTAACTAATTGAAAGTTGAATGCTTTAAATGCTGGACCAATGCTTAACGTAGACCTCGTGTAAAGTCGGTTAAAGCGCAATTTGCTTAGATTTGCATAGATACAATTCAGTCATTACAACCTTACTTTGCTGCACGATTAACTGTAAGACTGTACACAAACTGTTTGTTTATGAAGAGGATTCAACATAAGTTACTATCAAATATATAAAAACGGTATTCTAGCATATGAAATAATTTCAAGCGGATACATTAGTACACTAAATGAAAACATAGGTTAGCTCAATAAGAATTGGACAAGTAATAAAAAGGAACCATTCATAGAAAACAATTTGTTTAATTTACCATCTGTACAAAATGCACCATCACCAAACGAAGAAACATTCAGAGACAAACGTCTATACCAAACATGATATTCTACTATTTTACCGTTTGGATTTTCTGGGGAATTCCAATACAGCTGTATTTTATTTGAGTTTAGTGGATAAGCCCGAAAATCAGTTGGACTGCTAGGTTCTGTAAAAATAGATTGGTACAGAGGTTTTATAAAGATTATTGAAATTCGTTACATACCTCATAGGCTAACTACAATTAGACGACCAATGAAAACTAGGAAACATTAGTCAACACTTCCAACCTATTATCTGACTCTTCTGCAGTACGTATACACGGCATCGCCAACGATTGAATCCATAGCCTTCAGGTTTCGCAGCGAGCGCTCAGCTATCGCATCACCGAGTTGGCACCCGATAATTTGTATTTGTAACTTCCGTCAGTTCGCAATATTATATAGTCGCAACTCATTGCGGTTTATGGATAACAGCCTTATTTATGACAAACCTACACCTGTCACAAATCCGCGTGTTACTTTTCAAAGTTATTAAGTATCGATTGTGTGACTATAGATACATATTAGATAGTAACTTCATTCTAAAACGAAACAGATGTCCAGTGCTTCCTGATTTTCAGTAATTGTCTAGCAACAGTTAGTTCGTAATCTATACAATAATTTTACAGAAAAAATAAACACTACTTAAATCATCAATTTATTTTATCTAGGACAAGAAAACTAGTAAAGATAATATAACACTATAAAAAATAACCTAACAATACTTGTTTAAAATTACTTGAATTATGAAATTGTCAGCTACAATCATTTAGTCATTTATACAAAACATATGTCCATTGGTCAAAGCTCTTACATCACAGAAATATGAATACTGAAGTAGAAGCTAAGTGCTTAACTAATTCACTCCCTATCTTCCAGACTCCAAACGATTAACTTATTATTTTTTAACAGTATAAAGCTAGTCATAACAAATTAACAGTTTATTGATTCCATTCGTGTACAACGTAGAACCCGACAAGTATGTGAATGGGTCCAAGTTTCCGTGCCACGTTAGCACAATGAGATCAAATTCACAAGATTAACAGAACAGCAGGAATGAATGAAATAAACGAAAGTACGGAAGAATAATGGAACTTAGGGTCTAGCAGTGAATACACTTACACCACAGTGACCGATTCTGAGCCGTGTTACCCAGCGTCTCCAACCACTGATCACGACTGTCACGCGGACCCCAACTAGGTAGCCTACATCTGAAAACATAGATTAAACCAGCAGTGAAAGACTTCATAGACTGACGTCATGCTTTGGTTTAACCACCCCTACCTCTCTCCCATCCTACTCTTACCTCAGTCAGCATAGCACGATGAGGCAGACGATGGTCAAGCAAACGCGGTACATTTCCCAACCATCTTAGTCGAGGAGGGTTCATTGTTATAACTGAAAAACTGAACTTGACAAAGGAAAATGTGAAGTTTTTTATGATACGAGGAAGAGGACTTTATTCATCCTCCAAAAAAACAAGACAAAACATTTTTCATACAGAGATTTTGCTGGAACTTGATGATCAGTTAGCAAATATCCTATATAATCGAAATAGTGGGAATACAAAATAAGTTGCATACTGAATTAATACAAATGAAAGCGGTACGTTAAAGTAACTGGATGAACATCAAAGTGAAATAATATAAATACATGTTATACTGAATGAATATACATTGAGTAAAAACGGATTTTACATCATCAAAACACTTCCATAAATCATTTAGAACATTAAAATATTGTTCACATATGCTCACCATTCACTTTTCTTTGAATATGAGGTAAGTCGATTGATTATCTCATGTTTTGATTGGAGAAATTGGAAAATGAAAATTGTACAGACCTATTGGGATAGCTAGTAAGGATCCTGGAGAAGCCTCAAAAGAACTAAAACATTCCATCTAATGACAGTTAACAGGAAGCCGTAACATGGAATCGTCCAATAAATCGACTGTACAACTCCTAGTTCTTGGATTGAATGAACTGCAATAATTATTTTCAATGAACCCAAAACTATAAATACATATGATTCTCGCATATATCTGACATTTACTAGAGTAATAGTTTCCGTATCTTCTTCTGTTTTTTTTTTAATTTGAGACGGGAGATTTTGAGGAATATAGATCGCGGAAATTAGTAAGCATATTTGCAAGAGGTAGTCGAAGCTCAACTACAGGACACATTAAGGCCAATCAGATTTATCATATATAATATAGTATCTAATTGTAAGGTAGGATTAGTCGTATCGGTGTTAGTGGGCATAAATGAAGAAAGTACTAATAATGGGTATATTCTGATTTATGAATAGTTTTCGTCAGTTTAAATATGGTTTTCTTAGTACAGAATAAAATAATGTAACTAATGACTAACTGCTATAAAAGGTAAACAGCTAAGTAAAACATATAACTGAAGGAAAGAAGACTCGAATAAAAAGACAAATTCTAGAATTTACCGCCTAATTCGTTTATTGAAGGCATGAAATTACTATGTAGACCTAATGAATAAAAACAAAAACATTTATCATTTACTTACTATCTTGTCTTGTTTGAAAGGTAAATACTTGACTAACGGCTCCCTCTGATTTAAACATTGTGCGTATTTCAACATAAGCTTGATAACGTTGTGCTGGATTTAAATAATTCACTTCACACTCAAGTTTCAAACCACTGGACTGTATTCCATGAAATATATCCATATCTGTTATAGGTTCTATTACTTTATGACATTTAGGTTCATGTATATGCCATCTGAAGGTTGATAAAGAGAATAAAGGACAATTCAACATAATAAAAGAAATTGGGGAATCCGGTATTTTACACGAATATCAAAAAATAAATGTACCAAAATAAATTCTGCTGTGAGCTTGATATATATTTCCCAACCTAATTAATGAAGCGCAGTAATCAATGCTGTGAAATGTACTCGGGACTTTAAGATAAACATTTAAGCGAGAGGGCAGGCGATATACTATCCGACTGGGAGAAAACGAAATAGAGAAAGTGAATTTAGAACATTCAAAACTTAGGATAACCAAGAAAATTAAGGCTAAGATACTAGTTAGCATGCTTGCAATGACGGATGAACCGATAATTCCTCTGTGATGAGGATCTATGTCACCCAATTTCACAATACGAAACGAAACATGTTGCCGATTCAGGTATTCTAGGTTAAATTTTGTTTTAACACAAAAAAAAACATACAAGTGAGGTAGCAGCTCAATTGACGCCAGTTTTCACACTTCAAATGTGGTTCGTACGAATTCATTCGTGTTAAACGGATTAACGCCATAAGTTTAAGCAAATCAATTATTAAGCGATAAATAAATCTCTCAACAAGAAAATCAACTTACGATTTATCACAGATTGTTTCAACGATAGACTCTGATTCATCCATACCACTAGTAAAAAGCAAAGAAACGGAAAGAAAACAGAAATGCAAACGTAGGACAGAGCATTTAAGTTTTGTTCGGATGAATGGCCTATAGAGACTAATGGGCAACGGGTTAAAAATAACAAAACAACCAGGAGACACTCATAATTAGTAATCAGTATTCAACCACATATCGGTAGTGCAACATTCATCATCTATGGTATAGAATGACCATTTTGCAAACTGACTACAGTAGTAAACGGTAGACTACTTTCCGCTCTTCTCAAACTCTGAAAAGTTCTAAACTAAAACGAAGTATCTACATCCAGTGCATTCCGCCTAGTTTACAATGGTTAGTTGAGGAAAGACGAAGACCGAATTCAAATGGCCATATGTTTTCAAAACACTTGCATTATATCGCTTAACGAGAAATTAGAAAATTGTTGGCTTTATACTATGATATGCCTGCATGAAGCCGTGATTGGATGGTGATAGTGTAATATATATGTATATGAAGCAATGTGACTAACTTCTACATATTTGTAACATTTGTTATTATTACTATAATATGTGCCATGTCTAGTTCATCTGGTTCTTGACTGTTCAGTAAGATTATTGTGTCTGAGTAGAACTACCAAGGGAATGTCGGGGAATGAGGCGTTAGCATACCGAGCCGGGCATACAAGTACCCTCAAAAGTTCAATCGACAACTCCATACAACTCCATAACACAATTCAAAACGTCACAAATTGTGACTATACAACAACTTTTTTTCTTTAATTTGAATGCCTTGAGCTATATTTTTCTAAATGATATACATGAAGAATGTGAAACATAAATAGCATGGAAATCCTTTCAGAGTAATAGCTGTAGGTTTAGTTATTAAAATATGTCAGTACTAAAAATAATATGCACTACTTTATCCTACATATTTCCTCCATAGGAAGTCAGGTCTGAGAAGTACTGATCAAATATGTTAAAAACTATTCACTAAAAGGCCATGTGTCACCGACCTAAAGTATATATCGTTTAAGATCTGAAGTCACACTACAGAGTCATGAAGACTACACCCAAACCATTTCTCTCTTTAGAAATTATCTTTCTTAAGTATAGACAACTGGGAAGTGAAAACCACCCTTGAAACTAACTGCAATTAAGATCACCTTGTTCACAATAAAATCCCTTCTTTAGTCAGCGAATTCATGGAATATAAAAATGATTGATGTGCAAAGATGTCATTTCAACGCTATTCAAAACATATAGACGTACAGTTCGAAGTTAAATGAATACATGATTGGAAACAGGATTCGAACAGAAAGATTGGGGGACTGTAAAACGACGACACTAAGAGAACATGATAACCTTGCACATAACTCCAGTCAACTGCTTTAACTGCATCACTCTATTAAGAACGATGTAATTATTTTTTTTTATGCAATGACATATTCATTGTAAAACAAACTTAGACATAATGAATAAAGTATCAAACCTGAGAATGTAATAAATGCTAATATATCTCTTACATATGTCTGTAGTACATAGTTGTAGGCAGAATTTGACGAAAATCATTCCAGGCCGGAGTGTTGGTAATAGTGAACGATACGGACTGTTGATAAACATAATTTATTGTCAAATTAAGTCTGTAAGTTCGACCTTGAGCAATGACAATAATATATAAAATGAATAAAATAATTATTCCAAGAATTAAGAAGTAAATTTTAAAAACACAACCGGACGTGCATCTGTAACTTAAAGGATACAAACACTAGAATTTCTGATAGTTGGTGGCAAATTCGAATTCCTAGTTCCAAATCATTTAGTTGTTGAGCAGCCAGATCGGATCACCGGCTCTAACGATAGAAATATCAACGTGCATTACAACCTTAATCTCACGGCATTAGACTAAACACCAACTCAGATAAATCCTGAGGCAACAATTTTCATTTAGAGGGAGAGAAAAGTATCTTAAATATACCTGAATTTTTTTTCCCAAAGCTGATCAGAAGACTATATTTCGTGAGTCTTCACCAAATAAAACTATATAGTCTTTAAATTAAAAGTCAATAAATAAATCTAGCTGTAAAGGATTAATTTCTGAAATGTTATAAGAAAAAAGTGTTATCTGTAAAGGAAGGTCTATGATAAAGTTAAAAAGAATTGTGAATAGACAGTACTGAGAAATGTCACATTATGTTGTTAATTTTTACGACACTTCGTCGTAAGAAATGATTTGACAAGTAGTATTCGGGTAAAGAGACTCAACAAAGTACCTTATTGTAATATATTTTAATGATAACTAAATACTTTCCAAAGCAAGTGTGTTTTGAACACTAAAAGCTTACATAATCCAATCGCTCCGTTTGATTTTTCAATCAAATCATATTCCAAATTCGATAAATTACGTGATAAGTTAACATTAAAATGAATAAACTTCTTAATGTCATTTGGGCATAAATTACGATTTAATGTAAATATTACTCTTCCATGTTGAATAATTAAGTTTGAAGAAACAGGTAACCATAAGCTTTTCAATTGACTGTTCCAAGCAATTTCTAAAACGGTTCTATATTTATCAGGTGAATAAATAAGAAAGTTTTAAATTAATAGTAATGGGGAGCATAAATTATTAGACACCAAAAATCAATATATTATATGTGAAAAACCAACATTGATTACCAATAAAAAGCCAATATCCTGTGTAGATGTGTTAATCGGAAACCGATTACTAATTTATAGATTCATGTTCCTATTAGAGAAGCAGTGGCTTAGTGATGCACAGCTTTAAACTACTAGGCTAAAGGCTCGAGACAGATGACACTTTAGGTATGGGCAACTAGGTAGTACTATTAACCCACATGCATAGGTTATGGCTTAAAGAAAAGTATACGAATCTGTGCTTGATGTGTTACATTGTCATATACATTAATTATATATATATATATATATATATATATATATATATATATAAATGCTCTACATTTCAAATGTTTAGTAGAACACTATGAACGACGAGTATATAACACTTAAATGAGTATAATTGTCATATATTTACCCAACCTTTATCGATGAAGTAGACTATAGGAGTTTGAAAAATTGTGAAAAATGTATGGGAGCATGAATAATTTTAGTTTGCACTAAACAGTGGAAGAATGGAATAGAATATTTCTCAAATTGTAGGGGAAATTAAAATGGCATAGATCTTTACTTTATATCCCATGTCAGTTTATTATTATGATTTTGTAACCAGATCGCTGAATTTATATCCCTCCTGGATTTGTACTAAATAGAGAATGAATACCAGCCAATCTATCAGACTTCTTGAAAGAGGACCTAATTAGCAAAAGCATTACTGACAAAATACTGTATGCTGTAAGATAATTTTATATACTTTAAATAACGGTTCCGTAATATGAATATTCTACACAATTACTGTGATTTTAGCATTTCTTAAAATAAAATCCATTGTAAGGAATATGTTAAAGTATATTGACGTCGTAAGAAAAGATGTCATTCTATAAACTACATGAGTCAATATGCATGCTGAAGTAAATTAACTGTATAAAAATAGGGTAAAAGACCAAGATAACATTAATATGGATGCATATTTACTTATAAAATAACTTGTTTCTTAGTGGTTTTGTAGCCATTTAAATGGATAGCCGATTGCGAAGCAATGATTGTCGTCCTAGTGAACATTACCAGTACCTACTTCTATCTGAAGTAGACGTTGATAAAATCTAAAAAAACAAAAGCCTTATAAATAAACCATACAGTTCAGAAAACAACCCACTCGGAAGAAAACATTCAATCAAATTGTAAATCGTCACTGTAGACTGAATCGGTTATGAACGCTGATAAATATGATTAATCGTCAAACATCGTAGCGTGTTTACCAAGATTAATATTCGATTGAAAAAGAATGTTGTTCTAAAACAATTTCGTTAACAAGATTGGATTTTACATGGATTAAGGCACATTATTTTACAAAAATTAACACAAATAAACAATTGTAAGATCTTTTATACACTAAGGTAAGTGTATATTTCTCAAGTGACAAAAAAAGCAATGCAAACTTTTTTACTAAAATTAGTACAACATAACAAAATACAAACAAGTAAAAAATCTTTCGCGTACTTTCTTGGACTACTAGGAACAGTTCCATCACGATTTAATCCATGTATTACTCGTAAAGACCTAAGAAATGCTAATGACTGTAAGGAATCGGAACTGATCACGTGTAAACTAGTATAAATTTCTTCTAGATCTGAAAATGCATCCATGAATTCTGAAGTATCTGCATCTAAAATGATATTTTTGTCAAGGGAATTCACATAAAGAATTCGAAATATAATTGAAACAAGAGAATAATTGCACAAAGTTAACATTTTGCAATCATTAAACATAGCTCACTCATCGAGTAAAGATTTGTGTAATTTACATCACATTTAACGTTTCAAAGCTAATAATTAATGTTGTTCATCTGTCTAAACCAGTGTAGATGGAGTGGAACACAGACCTATGGTCTATTGAATGGAAGTCAAACATCTTAATCGCTAAAACACCATCCTACTTATCCTAAAATAATGAATAAAACTACCAATAAATAGTAAGTTAACATGATGGTTAACAATGCTGATACCAACATGTCCGGATAGAAGAAATACACGGAACATATATGTATATATATAACTATATGACAGCTGAAATTATGAAGATTTTTAAACGAGTTACGACTTCAGAGATAACTAGCCATGAAACGAAAATATACTGTTTCGAATTTAACAATAAAAATCTATTGACTGCAAAATAAGAGTAATTGAACAAGTACACTATTTCTCAAGAATCAGCATGCAAATGGAAAAGGTTTCGGCCAGTAAAAAATGACTAGGCCTCAGAAAACTGTAGGGGTCTGGAGACCTTAGGAGACATATGTCCATCAGACCGTAAACAAAACCTGTAAGTGGTGGTCGGACTAGTGCATCATGATAGACCAGTCGAACTGTATTGGTTGAAAAATTAGTTCTTTTGAGTCTTACTATGTTATGCAGGTCGACTGAAGAGCTATAAGAATCAAAGTAATAAGATTAGAATCTGAAAGAGAAGTCATATTGCCGATTATGTACAGATGCGGTGGCAGTAAAGTGTTTACCTCAAACAACTAGCGTTTATAGATATGATGTCTTTCAATGACGAAAGGATAAGCCTGGAGACGGTTGAATCCAGAAATAACTACGTGGATTTCCATATTAGACAGTAAATCCTTTGGAAGCAAGTAGCTAACGCATCAAGAACTACTCACTTAAAGGACGTGTGTTACCGGCAACAAGTAGTTGTCCTTCATACTCACGATCCAAGGTTATCAGAACCACACCTAAATCAGTTACGTTTCCTAGTGCCTCACAAAGAAGTACTGCCCCCTATAACTGTAGGCAACTGGGATGTGATGACCGCCCAAGTATTTATAACAGTACTCGATATCATTTTGCTTGCTTCCCTAACGCTCATTCGTTTTCGACTTCCTCCATAAGTGCCACCAGTGACAACGATTCGATCTGAATAAGTCACAGTTGTGTAAATGTATTCACTATTTATCTACCCACCAAGCTCCGGGCACACTATTCGGTTACGCCGTTTAATCTCACATGGTTCTTTTCGAGCTACATTCAACATATTTAGTCTTTTACTATTACTGATATTACTACAATAATTCTCAACTCCGCTGATTTCCATCTTGTTAGTTGTATCTCGTTACGTTAGTCTGAAGTGTAGCAACTTAAGCCGACGCACATTTGCATCATTTCCTACTTTATAATAAACTAAAAACATTTGATAAATTTCACCAAACCTAATTACTTAAAAAACTGCTTAAAAAATAATTGCCTACTTCTGAATAAGGTTATAATCAACCATTTTTACAGGATGGACATTTCTTGTTATGGTAATTCGATTCGTATATACATCCCATTTGCAAAATTTAATAACTCTCAAAGAATTGAAAAAAGAAACTCAAGGGTTATTCACTTTTATTTTGTAAAATTACAGAAACTCAAACTGACCTTCGCAATCTCGAATACTAATAAGAATTGATTGAGCTGTAACACAGCCTCGTACTTGTTTAAGATCTGATGCTCTATACATATTGATATCCCCACAGGCTATAAAAAAGTTTAACGAGAAAGAGTAAATTTTTGTAATCACCTATATTTTACTGATTTCATAAAGACACAAGATATTACTGTATGCTTGGTGTGTATCTGGTAATGGAACCTACGATGTATACATCTTAGACCTAAATGGGGTCAGTAGCACGCCGAATAGTCTAGTGATAACAGTTTCATGCTATGGAGCTAAATCAGTTTGAATCATATAGTTATCACCAGTTCCATTAAGATTTTAAGTATGCACCACTGAAAAATATCAACTAACATGGGATCTAGGTGCAGAGCTTTTTTCGCAATTACCTCCAACCAATTGATATTAAAATAAATAAGCGTTGGGCATCACGATGATAAGGATTTACAGAGGAGAATGTAAGGAAGTTGAAAGCAAACAACAGGTACTTTGAACAAAGACTTCGTGTTAACTGACATTCATTAGCGACGTGCATCTACAATTTTGAGGAAATTAATCCTAATCATAGAATAAACCTAAAGATACTGTATCTATATAATAATGAAGCATTTTAAACTGTATTCGAATTGTCTACACAACGGGAAATAGCACTGTTTTCAACAGGAAATAATTAGCAAGAATGAACTTACCTCGTTTGAGAAATTTTGAATCAGGAAGGAATTGACATTCACCGGATGCTGAACGTACATACTGCAAAGGGCATTTTAGTATACACGTGGAATTAAAGATTGAATAGTTCGCTAAATAATTACCATGTATGTTTTCTACTATCTCTTGACGATTAATGCATTCATCTCGAGCTATACAGTAGAGATTATTTAGCTTAAAAAATGCATAGAGCATGAAAAATATGGTTAAAGTGGAATGCACGAGATAAGTCAGCTAAGAGTTAGGAATTATACTCACTTAAGAACTAGGGAAACATAAATAATGAGTATCACTACGCCATTGTGTCTGATTTTGTTACGACACACAACTGTTGAGAGCCGTAGCTAAGAAATCTGCACCTCCAGATATGTCCAAAATCGATAGTCAGCAACTCCATAGCTCGGCGTAAAATCATAATCTGGTCACTCCTAACATTTTTGAATCAATTTCAATACCTGATAGATTGGCTCGTATAACATATTTTTCCACTGCATCAGTGATCCTAAGATAACTAAAGTAACTAAAGTATGACAATATTTGAGCGGTTCTCTTAGCTGACACTGATTAGAACGTTTGTTGAATCTAGTAAACTCTCAACGTAGAAAGTGCTGGATAGGAAGGTGTAAGTTAAATCTACACTACCAAATAAATGTGACATCGAGTTGGTCGATTTGCTCCGCTTCACTAACGACAGTAAATCTTACTACGCCCTGATACCAGATACCGGACAGCAGCTCCTTTCTATGGGGATTAAACATCGTCAACACAAATGTCGACTTAAAATTAAAATTCTAAAGTTCCCACAATTTGATTTTTAAGAAAAAAATTTGTAAATAAATAGAATTACTAAATGGTAGAGTAGTAGGACTGTTCAACAGAGTTTAATAATTACATGAAATAGGTAAGATAATAAAATTCATATAATTAGTTGATACTCACTAACTTCTAAACCATTGATTAATTTACCTCTTAAGACATGTATACCTATCTGGACTATATTTTGTGAGATACGTAACGTTTGCGTTAATAATGAAAAGACAGTGGACCGGTGGTTTAGGATTTGAACACTAGGTGTTTGAACAAATATATGACTTTACTTGACTCAGTCAGTTAGTATCGCCAGCTCAAGCAAACAGTATGGTTCAGAGCCGTGTAGACAAATATGTACTTAGGAAATGACTTATGGCTCTATATTCACTCTATAATGAAACTACTAGGAAATCATTTAATCAATCCAAACTTGTGAAGACGTGACCGGTAGAGTTCAACCGTGTCAGGTGTGAGGCAGTAACTCACCGATGGCATAGAGGAGGTCGCACAACGTATCACGAATTGGCTGAATTGGAAATACCAACCGTTAAGAGCCGACTCAGTGGTCCAATGGTAAAGCGTCCGCCGCGGAGCCAGAAGGTCCTGGGTTCGATCCCCGACGGGGTCGTAGATGCGCACTGCTAAGGAGTCCCATACTAGGACGAAACAGCTGTCCAGTGCTTCCAGGTGATAAGTGGTTGTCTGATTCAGATCAATTCGTGATATCAAAATTGACAGTTAACTATCTCTACAAACCCCCTAATTGCAATCCAAACTTACCAAGTAATAGGATGAAGGGCAATGACTTAGGCAAGTTCCGTTCAAATGTACATGTTTGCAGCTTAAACAGTCGCTGGGTGATGGACCAGAACAACCACCAGAACATTCTGAATCACAACATTTTTGTGGATTATCTAAATAACATGCTAATCCGTTTTCTGTGCAAACAGAGCTGCACTCTAAAAATGAAAAACGTCAAATCGAAGATCGTTATGAAAGTTTAAACGAGTTAAAAAGTAAGGCAGAAACTCATATTTAACAAAAATGATATCAATAATATTAAGATTTCTGTAATACAGCAAAATAAACTACTGGTAGAATATTTGTAAGCGTAAAATGACAAAGAAAATAAACTCTGTCAGAAAGAACAATTACTACTTAATGCAACGAAAAATATCGTTTGTTTTTCACTTTGATGCCAGTGACAACCGCAGGAGCTTACGGAATAGAGTTCTGGTTCTTCTGAAACAATGTTCGCAACTGTCGTTACATTTAGGATCGTGATTTAGAAGTACGTGTTAAGTTCACAGCACAATAACATTAATAATGCCTGGAATCTGTTATTAATCATTAGTTTATTGAGTTATGAGTAATTACCTGATAGTAGCTTTAATTTATGAACAACTCTCTGTAAACGAATATGGACTTAACAATTAATAATTTCGAAGTAGTTAGTTTGAAATACAACATTATTTTTGAATGAATAACTCCAATTATCTAAATCTAACTCTCGTAGATCTCTTTGAAATAAAACTAATTTTAAAAAAGGAGAGTACTGCAATTGATAGGTGAGATTTTATGTATATTAGAGAAATAAAAGTCAACTTTAATGGCCAAAGTTTTCGAATTAATAAATACTGGTATATTGGATAATACTGTAATTTTCCTGTACAGTTAAAATAGGTAATATCATATTTTCATCTAGTTAATATAAAATCTCCATCAGCTAAGGTGGTTACTTACTTACTTATGCCCGTTACTCCTCGCTGAGGAGCATAGGCCGCCTATAGCCCTCCTAGGGTTACTGCCGGTCCCAAGCCCGGGTAAAGGAGGAGGGTTGGGCATGGGGCTAGCACTCCCATCCCGTAAAACCCAAACTTGCTAAAAAAACGCAAGTCAGCTAAGGTGGTTAGGACATATGTTACGTATGCCTGATCACAGCTTACCTCGACGAACAACGTTGTCTGGTGTGGGAGTGGGCTGGAAGAAAGCTAGGAGCGGCCAAACCAAAACATGGCACCAGTTCATGAAGTCATTGACAGTTGGGCTGAGCCATGTTAATAGGTGCAGACTACCTGATTGGGGTCCGCGTGACGCTCGTGATAAATGACTAGAGACCTTGGGTGATATGGCTCAAAATCGTTCGCAATGGCGCACGTGCATCCACTCCTTGTCTTCCTCCAAATTCTAAGTTTCTAAACTTATCATGTTTTTCTTCTTACTGAATCATATTTTCTTAAATCTTATCTGCGATCTCTATTCCTTTCCATTAATACTAACTCTGTTACTACCTCTCCTACTCTGGAATTTGACCCATCAATGTAATATCTATCTGCTAATTGGGGCATGGCAACTTGAACTAATGCACGCATGTACCAAGTTCTACGTCGTAACTGTCTATCTGTCTGTCAATATAAACAAAAAGACTACTATCATTTGTTGCGAGCAAACAGCACCACCTATCTAAAAATTCCCATTTGTATTAAAACAAAGCAATTATGAACAGCGAATATTCTTTTCAATAAATTCTTATCAGGCTCTACGTTTATAAATTTAAGTTAATAATTCAAATTTAATAGTCAAGTTTAAGACACAAATATCTTTTAAATTAGATTCTAGTCTATAGATCTCAAAATGTTAATATCAAAATGAATGGTTTATGACATTAACGTGAATAAGTTTATGCGGTAATTGTAATTGTCAGCGTGATCATAATTTTGAATTCTCTCATAATACACTACATTTTCCAAATAGCTATACTACTAAACCTAACTAGTGAATGATCAAATGCAAAGGTAAGTATACTCCCATTGAAGTGTAATTAGTATCTAAATGTGTTGGACACCATATAAATAACCAACAGAAAACGTTACATAATAGGTAACGGTTATAAGCTTGGTTTGCGATTACTTTTATGAAAATCCTTAAAACATTACGGTAATCGTATTAATGATAACACTAATTTAATGGTGTGCATAGTCAAATCATTTATTATGTGGTCAATGGGTTTATTTCTTTCTTGATGTAAATAAATTCGTAGATAGTTTATTGAAGACGCTCATAAAGTAAATTACTGAGAGGTTTTTTGAAGTTCATGAAACTGAACGTTGTTAGTCAATGATAATATTGCTTATTATGTTCTTTGTAAACGTACGACTAATTGTAACCAACCCTATAAAATTCAGCAAATTTTGAATAACATTTATGCTACTTATTAGTAGACAGAATAATAGATGAGCAATTTTATTTGCATGTGAAAGGACAAGAAACATAGTGAAAGCTTTTTACTATGCTTCACGAGTTGATCTCCATTTATTGCTGACCAATTTTATTGAGTTTCTTCTGGTTAGCGTCTTGTAGCAAGATTTTATTTTGTGGGATGGGGATAATAACACTATGCTCAGCTCTTCTCCATCGCTCAGCGCTCGGGACAACCGGTAACACTGAGGGGGAATCCAGTAGTGGTAGGAGAATGCTTCCTATGCTCCAGGTGGAGTAATAGGCATTGATAGATTGGCTTTTATTGAGAGAATATGAGTGGTCAGTAATAAACAAAGATCAACTTGTGAAGTATAGTAAAGAGCTCTCAATATGTTTCTCATCCTTTCAAATGCAAATAAAATTGTTCATCTATTATTGTCACTAATAAGTAGCAAAATTTTATTCAAAAATTGCTGAATTTTATAGGGTTAGATACAACAAGACTTATCTTAAGCTTAATTCTAAAACTTAGAACAATAAGAACATCGAAAAATACATAAAATATGCGCTATGCATAGATGTGAATACGTTACTGGCAGCTAGCTAGTAATTACACAAAGAATTAGTTAGTACAACTCACTTGTTTGACATGAGTCTGCAGACCAGCATGAAGAACGTGATGAATCATCCGGATACGAAAAGCAGTTTGTAGAGCAGTGATCAGAACAAAAGTCACCTAAATTGAACCGCACTAATTGTTCTCTAACTGAATGGTATGATATTATTGATCCAGTAATTGAACTGCTAATTAAGGCATTCCAATCCACAGTATCAACAAAACACATAAGAGGGTTATCAATCAGTGCAATAGGATTAGAATTCAAAGTTTTCAGTTTCCATAAACCGATACCTTTTAACTTTGTATGCCTTATAATCAAACTATGGTCGGATATTTGGCTATTTTCATAGTTACGTTCAGTAGATGGAATAACTTGATTTCGTATAACGGTAAGATTTGGAAAAAGTGTCGACAGGTCACCAGAGCAGTTACCATTCTCGATAATCAGGGAACCAGTGATTTCAACTACATTTGGTAGACTGCAATAGACTGTGAGGCAGCAAGAATCATCAAGATTTCGTATGATAAGTGTCCCATGGATAGTTGAACAATTGGTTAATGAAGATAGACTATTTGATTCCCTTAAATTCAGTAAACGTCCGGAACAGTCTAAAAGAAAAAAACTCACTCGTTTCACTAAAATATAATATTTTGTGCAATATATACGTTGTACATTCAACCTGAAGTTGCTATTACCATGTTTCCAGCTTAAAGTGAGACTATATATTAATAGTCAGTTAATTCAATGAGAAAGGGAACAACGTCCATTTTGAATGAATTAAGTGTTATGACACAAAAAAAGTTGGTTGAATTACCGAACGTCAATGAAGTTTGCCTAGTCGATAAATGCGCGTCTGCCCAATGCCCACTCGGTCCCAACCAAGAGATAAAAGAACAAGATAGACCAACCAGACAGAATCTGAATCCTATTATATTCCACACATCCATTTATATATACATAAAACTAGATCACACAGTATACTAATCAGGAACCCAAAATTAATACAGGACAATTGAGATAGTGGTAGTGAATAGGGACAACTTGTACACAACCAATTAACTGTAGTTCATAGTAAGAAACAATATACTAAGAGTAAATATACTAAACGGGAGGATAGGATAAGGTGAAAGTGACAGTGATAGAAATGAAGTGTTTACACTACTCAAAACCAAAATAATTAAAATAGTCCTCTAAAACACAGTTCTGAAGTTCATTACTCTTCTTTAATCGCCCAATATAACATTAAGCAATAGACAAATAAAATCAAAGATAAAAAATTCATTTACCAAGATAAGTAAGCAACATAGTATGGGATAGGAATAATAAATTACTGGTTACTCGCTCAATTCTGTTGACAACGTAAACTCACCAAAAACTGAATGTTTACTTATCAAATAAGATCCCAACATAATAATAGTTTATTTCCAACCATATATTTAGAAGTCAAGCAATGTAAATACCAAAAATGAGGTAATATTCAGGAAATTACTGAGTGAAAATAATGCAGTGTTGCATACTTTTTAACTTCTAGATGAAGCTAATTAAAAAGGAATTTGTGCATATTTAGAACCAAACTAGTTATGAAAACATTTACCTAACAGCTTTAAATTAAATGAAAAACAACCAGGACAGTTTATTTTATTCATATAAGATGAATGACAGAATACAAGAATGCCTTATAGATGTGCATTTCATACACCAATCTAGTTACACAAGATTTCAACGACATTAGCATGTACTCGTGGCAGAAATGAAGCAGACAAATAGGTGGATTCCCCACATTCTTAGTATCCCGAAAACTGAAGAGATGAAAGGGTCAAATAATATGTTTGTAAAGAGTTTATTTATCTAGATATTATGCAATACTTTGTGATAAACTGTACTACCTCATGTGTGCTATAAAACTTATTTGATAGTCTCACTTTTAACAAAAAAACTACCAAGATTTCCAATAAGTTTATACTTGGAGATGTTAGATAAATTAGATGATAAATTTTATTTTTAGTTGTATAAATTACTATAAGGAGTTTGCGTGCCAATATCAGGGAACTTGATTGTTCTTTAAACAAGACAACTTCTTATGTAGACGAAAACATTCAAATAATGCTTACTACATAGAAGATATCCAGTGAGTCATGAAAAGCAAGAATTTCGATCAGTGGAGAGATATTTTTGAAATTTTATATTTATAGCTGTACAATCGCATATATATATATATATATATATATATATATATATATATATATATATATATGATGAAGTGTAAAAACAGTTGGTAAAGCATGACAACGAAAGGAAGAGTATGTTAAAGTGACAATCGCGAATAGTTGATAATGGCATAAAAGCCGAAAATATGTAATGTTATTCTTATTTAGACTGTCCCAATGAAGGGAAAATCTTTCAAGTCAGGTTAAACAAACAACAATATAAACGTTTCAGAACAGTTAAGGAGATAAAGATAAGAAAGTTACAAGTAATAATTTTAGAGGTGAGTTATGAATCAAGATAAACTAGAAAATGGAACGTATGTATGTGAATGAAAACAAGATTAGAACGCGTTTTTGATATTAATACACATATGTAGAAATTAATAACATGTACAACTTTCACGAAATAACCAAAGTAGAATCAGAATAGAATAAGATAAAATACAAAGGACATGTAAGGAATTAAGGCCAAGTTCAC
This sequence comes from Schistosoma mekongi, assembly GCA_034768735.1. Classification (NCBI taxonomy): domain Eukaryota; kingdom Metazoa; phylum Platyhelminthes; class Trematoda; order Strigeidida; family Schistosomatidae; genus Schistosoma; species Schistosoma mekongi. Next base: position 29,945,052 of record CM068307.1, on the reverse strand, counting down.
AGTAAAACCAGGAGCGATTTCTTCTGTATGAAGGATTCTTACGTTAACTTGCTGAACTAATGCGGGACCCTATCATTTTGGACACTTACTAAAGTTTTATGCTATATAAATGTGCTGCATTTCAACTGATCACAAATATGGTCAATTAACTGAACCAATGAACGCTGTTTACTCCCAACTTATGCATATATACTGAAATTAAGGCAGGTAAATACACAGGGTGACCACCCAAGAAGAATTTTAAACTACATTGCTGACTGGTACTATTTTACGTAGAACAATACTAGTCAGTGATCCTAAATAGATATCATAAATCAACAACAAAGAGCATAAGTGACTCACATTCACATGAAATCACATACAGAAAGCATAACCACCAAAGAATAAACCACCACAATATATGTACACTAATGGCAGTGTCACGCGACATTAGGTATATAACAGCAAACGCAGCTTCAATTTTGCCATGTACACTTAAAGCTAAACGAAAACACTACTTAAGAATTCCAAGCAATCTTCACAATAATGTCTTCCCAAAGGCTTAACCATATCGTCCTAGAACGACCTCGAAAATTCAGAGATGCCTCCAGTATTTTTTTGAATAACTTTAAGTTTGAATGGTTAGAAATGTTGATGGACGAAATAGAAAGAGCTTTATCTTAATAACCGCCCTTGTCCGGTAACAGGGGGAACACTAATTTTACGGACAGACATCTTGGTAGATAAAATATGTAAAGATAACGTTAGTCAGCAAGAGTCTTTAATATCCAGTATGTTTGACGAGCTAATGTAAACTAATCAATGTAATCTTGTTCTCACCTTGAGGTTACTGTGGGGTTCGGTGATTTTATAAAATGAACTATGTACGCTTTAACTGCCTGACTGCTCCATTTCCCTCTCCCCTACACACACTGGCTGTGATAATCAATTCGTACATTAATGCCACTTTAAAGTAGGATAGATGAAGTTATTTTGTTACTAGATTTAGGAGGGATCACCTGCACTACTTTAAACAATAGATAATTTTGAAGTATGACAATCCTTAAGGAACAGAATTGTGGTCGGTTTCAGATGGGTGTTGTAACTAGGTTTGAATGAATATCCCGGTTGATATCTTAGGGTGTCCATGATTTTCTGTGTCATTACATGTCGACTATTAGGTCATATGTATTCTGACGGATACAAGTCTACTATCGATAGGGCTTTTTTATACGGTTTGAATCTGCAAACCCACTCATCAGTTATTCTTTCAACGATTTCTAATTTTGTCCATGCCCTTTTAAAGTAAGAGAGGCGGAGGAAAGGATATATTTTCATAATTTAAATCAAGACAAATGAAACTGAAAGAACTTTAACTAGCCTAGAATTGGAGATCTTTCACCTAACTCTTAAAGCTTATGGACACAACAAACATGACTAACTCGGTCATTTGCATTCGGGAAGGTGAAGTACATTGTGCTGACTATTCCATTCAGGTCAGAGACGATGGTCCGGTTATCCATCACAGGTATCAAGCTTGCAATGCAGTAGTGTCCTTCTCTAAAACAATGCTGAAAACGTTCAAAGAAGCTAATAAATACTAGGCAGTCGAGCAAGCCATCATAGACTAGGGGTTCTATTGTCTTAAGAGTTATTGAAGGTAGCTGGCATCCAGAAGGCTGCAGGATCAGCTCACCAGGCTCCTTTAAAGGAAGCATATATTTGTGTTTTCATGATGACGGATCACGCGCTTAAACTTGTTAGAATTAAAACCACTGTACCATCGAGCATTTAACTCATTCCTTTTCAGTTAGGCAATATTGATTCGTAGTTCTGATACACAGAGGATGTGTTTTGTTACCACATGACAGACCCACAAGTTCAATTCCCTGCTGTTGTGCGGTAACTTCCGGATGCAGTGAACATTTACACCACCCCTTTCCTTTTCAGCATAGACTGTCCGGAGTCTCATGATCAGCTTAAAAGCACATCATAAACGCAAAGACTTGTCTGACAAACAACGTCAGGACGTATTTTACCACAGCATTGGGCTTGGTAGCTGCTCTGACACAGAAGTGTGGTCGCGTATGAGAAAAGTGATCTGTAAACGCACTTTCACGAAGGTTCCTTTTGTCAACCTTTTTCGTTTTAAAGTTACTACAACAAGTACAGGCAGTTTCACTAACGTTTCACAACCTAGTAAACGAACTAACCTCATTTGCCGATCGAACCAACACTCGCCGGAATGAGGTTTATTTCGTCACGGAAAACTTCATGCCTTAAACGACGAAATGACGGGGTTGTGCAACACTCTTCTCAATTTTCTTGACCTATGGGAACAACGCAGAAATTTCAAACCGGAGCAACCTCCTTGGGATTCCTGGAGCATACTGCTATAATCACCTCAAATGTAGCCTAACCACTAATCAATTTTATTTAAGCCAAGGATCCGTGGTTTATGTGGGCCGAGCCAATGGCGTTGTCAGGCTGTGTAACTTTACGTAAAGTAAGCAGTGGCATAGCGTCATTAACTATGTTATACGAATTAGGTAAGTTAAGACTATGGTAGTAACCACTAACCATAATCCTATAAGCATCACTGTATACGATTCCGAAGTGCATAAACAATTATATTCCTTAAACGAATCGCTGCACATGCGTTTCTAAATACTATGAAGTGACGATTATCACTTTGGTCGTCTTCTAATTATTTAAAAGTGGCTTTACAAATGACTACAAAAATATCAATCATTGTATTGATCATCACTACGATTCCATTTTATTGTATGTGACGCCAGGTGGCTTAGTTTGTTAACACATATAACGAAGGATTTTTGTTACTGAAGACCAACAAAACTGGTTAGCAACTATTTACTACTGCCCATACTTTTAACTCTTCTTGGAATCCGGTAGGGTTACTGCTGGCCAACGGAGTGGTCAACTCGACGCCCAACTTCGAGATTAACAGACTGGATTCCGTAAGGATCAGTCGCAACTCTATGGCTCATTGTTAAACAATTAACTAAATGGAATTCACTACTTTGCATCAACATCATCGACAACGAAGAAGTATTTGACAGCGTGAGTAGGAAGACATTATGGGGTCCTCGAAAAGATAGCATCATACGGAATCCTTACGACGGACTATATTGCAAAATCGTGCATGGATCGTGCAGATCACAACTTTACTAGAAGTGAAGACCAGTCTCAGACGGTTGTTTACTCTCACCCTTTCTCATTCTGTTGGTGGTTGACTGGATTATGAAAACTGCAACATCTCAAAGTAAGCACAAAATACAGTGAACAACTTAGATGCAACTAGACGACTTGAATTTTTCAGACGACTAACCTAGCTCTTCTATATCACACACAGCAACAAATGCAGGTGAAGACGGACAGTGTACTAGCAGCCTCAACAGTCAGAGGTAGGCCTCAACATACACAAAGGGAGAAACAAGACCCCTAGATATAAAGCAACGAGCGCCAACCCAATTACAGTTAGCGGAGAAATTCTAGAAGATGTGGAAACGTTTATATGTCTGGGCAGTATCATCCACATGTGAATTAACGCATTGGCAGGACATGGGCAACGTTTCTACAACTAAAATACATTTGAAAACCAAACCAGCTGTCACCCAACATCAAACTGACAATTTTCAGTGCAAATGTCAAAACGATTTTATTGTATGGGGCTGAAACGTGTTGAGAACTGTGAAGAGCATCATCCAGAAGATACAAGAATTTATAAACAGTTGTTTGTGCAAGATACTCCGGATCCGTTGACCACATGCTATCAGCAACATCCTTCTGTGTCAGAAAACAAAACAACTTCCAACCAAGGGAGGAATTAGGAAAGGTACTAGAGACGGGTAGGGCATGTCGGGAAAATCTCAAAACTGCGTCACAAAATAAGTGCTAACTTGGAATCCTTAAGGCCAAATGAAAATGTAAAAACCAATGAACATATTGCTTCGAAAGTTGGAAACAGACAATAAAAGAATGAGTAGCACTTAGTAAGGAGACGATGGAGGTGGATAGGATGCACATTGAGGAAATCATCAAGATGCACTTAACTTTTGCTACTATTTAAATAGGTGATATGTAGCAAAATGATTTAATAACCAGTCGCACGTAAATATAAGAATTAACTAATCACAGTGATAAACGATTGATATGATATTTCGGATAAAGGTTGAAAAAATTATATCACTTAGATTTAACAGAACAGCAGTGGCAGCCCCCGAAACTGTAGCTCGTATCGATTTGGACAAAAATCTAGAGTTTTCAGTGTCTAAGTCAATGTTTTTCTGAAGCACATGGTTTTAAATCCCATAACTAGAAAAATATGCCAAATAGTGTAATTCAGATCTCCCTACTTCTTTATCTTTTGTGATCATTATATTCACTATTCAAAGAAATCGAATAGTGAAAAATGTTTTCGTCTTATATTGGATTATCGATTTACGTAAAGATTTCCGTTTTATATATAAATGCCATTTTTTATCTTTTAGGTAAAAAAATTTTACTCATCTTGGCCATAACTAATACGGCTAGTAATATTCCTACTTTTGGTTACATTTCGTAAGTTTGGTAATATCCTAATTTATTGGTCTTACTCCGTATTTGAATCGTATTCAGTTTTCACTTCAACGGTTACTAACCCTTGCACTAATGGTTCGAAAAACCATACCAAAGTTTAAAGTGTAGAGTCACCGTTACCTGTGGAATGCAATATGACCAGTGAAGATCGTGGTACAACAGAACATGCATAGGTCTCACTGTAGGTATCTACAACAAGCTCAGGAATTCTAGTTGTTTGTGTGTTTATAGACTGTATAACACCAGTGTTGACAACAAGCTCCGTAACATCATCGATCTATTAATGGGAGTAAGAACACACCTAACTGCCACTCAAGTGACAGGTCATGAAGCTGTGAAACAATCAAATGGTAAACAACAAGTCCATGAGTGTAATGACTACTGGGCCTCAACTAAAATTTCCCCAAGTCAACAAAACTTGAAAAGCATAACTGACTAAATCTGTCATTGGATTGGCTGTCTTGGACTCATTTAACAGTGCCTCTCCATTTACATTACCCCCAAACACAAAAGTCATACTAAGAGGAACCATTAAAAGGGCCTTCATGAGCTCCAGCCACGTAGCACAATGAGTCGGGTAAGCCACTGCCAAAAACACCCAACAATTCTTTTCCAAAGCTCCCTAAAGTTGCTCTCGCTGAAACTGATTAACTGGGATGTCAAAATACTGAAAGTCAGTTGTCAGTCTAAAATAGCTCCCAGGGTTTCTCTAAACGGCTACTAAAGTCATTCAAAACTCCGAATAACCACTTACTGAGAGAACATACAGGATCTCAGGATGATTCGTCTGTAATCATGAGCCTCAATAACTGTCCAGATCTGCCTATGAAACTTAAGGACAGATGTAATGGATTACTATGTCAGAAGATCAGTCACAAACTCAAGCTCACGTAAACTTAACCGTTGATAATAGTATGGCTCACTGTCAAGGAAGTTGAACATTGGAACCACTGAATGTTGTTTGGCTGCATCGAATTCCGTTATTATCAGCCATTTTGTTCCGGAACGATTGAGCGAACATTCGGGTTACTGTTGGAGTCAATACTATTCAGAAACTATTGTTATTGCTATTATTGTTGCTGTTGGCATCGTTGTTGCCATCGTTGCTATCGTACACAGTAATTAATCGTTTTCCGACGACTTATTGTTATTCCTTTGGGTTTTGGGGATAATAAACAAGATCGATACTCGATTAATTAGAAAATCTTGATCAGTAGAAGCAAGACAGTAGTGTTCTGAACTCCAATAAGCGCTCAATCGTAGCAATTCAGTCGGCTGATTTGACACTCACCAACTACAAAGACTATTCACTAAATTCAACCATACATCTCTGGAGCCACATTTGCTATAGCTGGAGAGGTGAAAAACATTCTGCAAACAAAGCAAATGCTGAAGTCTGAGGGTAACGTACGAATATTTCAAGATTTCTCATATCAGCAGAGCAATCTGATAAGGAACCTCCCGAAAGTAACCGAAGAGTAATATTACAGAGACAGAAACGTAATTTTTGGAGGTGTGCCTTAAAGCTTGTATCCAGAAGATGCACAATAAGACATACACAAATAAAAGTTCCTGAGATGATCATTATAAATAAGGGGCTGCTTGAAAGTAGTGGGATGTGTGAGTTTGGCTACTGACTACATTTCCGTTAATACAGTTGTCGGCTGCCACTCTCGTAGCATTTTGATTAAATGGGAGTTGACTTATAAGTGAAATCAAACTACCTCCAGGCAGACAGAACACGACACCAAAAGAACCAGTAGTAACACTGCTGCATTGTACGTAGACGGGAAGAGTGGAAGGTGAGAGAGCCACTTATCCAAAGGTTCATGTTAAGGTAGGTCTCCTACCAGATCCCCTCGATATCTCTTAGATCACGATTACAATATCAGCCATTTTTCGGGTAGAAAGTATCAACTACCCACACGTAAATGTACAAAATCTATTAAACACTTAATATCATACATTTTGGTAGACCATACCTGTGTGCAGATGACCTGAAAATAGTGTACAGCTTTAAGCCTAGTGCATCTAATGAAGGCACATCCGATATCCAGAAAGATCTAGATAGCCTATCGATTTGGAGCCAGAAATGGCAACTACCATTCAACCACAGTAAGTGTGGGATTATACAATTCGGAAAATATGATGTTCAACAAGAACTCTATTTGAATGAATGTAAAATCCAAACACTGAGCTCTATATGTGACTTGGGTATATGCTACAGCAAGAGACTTAAGTTTACTGAGCATGTAACGTCAATTATATCCAAATCATGACGACGAATCGGCTTTATTCTTCGAAATTTTTACACTATGGAAGCCAAGCTTGCAATATTCAGGATGTGCGTACGTCCTACCCTAGAATACTGCTCGCTTGTCTTCTCTAATATGAACTAAACAGATACCATACGAATTGAAAATCTTCAGAGAACTTTCACCCGACGATTACTGGAGTATAACTGTAACAAAACTTATGTAGAAAGAACCCCTATGAAGACGCCGTCCAAAGACTAACCTAATTTATTTTCATAAAATAATTCACGGTTTATCTTTCTCAACCTTTTATCCCTCCTCGAAGACTGCTCTCAAATATAACCTAAGGAATCTGGTCCGAACACTGTATACCGAAAAATGTAAACACAAATCACGAAATAATTTTTTTATAACATTATACAGTTTACTATGGAATAGATTACCACTTTCTATCCGCTCCTGTGATAATTTACTAAAATTTAAACGCATGATAAGCTTGTTTTTTAATGCCAAAGGGACCCAGCAACTTTTTCCTGAACTATCTAGAAATCCAGACATGATAAGTCACGGACCACCTCATATCTAGCATACGAGTTCACGGCTCATATCTCAAGCATATGTCATTAACCTTATGAAACCTTACCTTTCACAATGACCCGATCTGAACACTACTATTGTACACTTCCGAAATAGCTAACCAATCAAGGATAAAAATTTAAAACTTGCCAAATAAGCTTTAATATCCAAATATTTGACAGTTCAAACAGTTATACTTTTTTGATTGCTTGAATAATCAGAAAAGTATAGCTGTCATAATACTGTTGCTCCGTTCTGCTGTTTGTCCTCCCTCTTTCCTTTCAGAACTTGGAGATTGCTTTATATTACGTAAAAGGTTGGACGTCTACATTTTCTGTCAAAATGTAACTCCCCGTATTGGTGACAAGAACCCATCCTGTTATTCTCTTGCATCACAAGGTCGCCCCGAGGCCATGTTTGTAATAAACGCTAGATAAATGCTAGTTTAAAACAAAATTTATCATTCCAATATATCTGTACATCATTGTATAATAAGTCTGCATAACAGTTAAACCATTTCAACTATCTGATATGATATTTTTGATCTTGCCTGTAAAAATGGCTTGCTCCTGATATTCAGGAAATAAATTATTATTATTGTTATTCTTATTTTATTGAAATAACAGAGCTAGTATCGTCGCATATCAGGTTCAGTGTAATCGCATCATCAATGACCGGTACACCAGCGTAGGAGGTAGAGATGCTACACACGAAAGTTCCTGTTTATCGGTTCATCTGTCCAGCTTCTTTGGACTATCTAGTGTCATAGAATCTGTCCAGTATTCAGTAAAATTAGTAAATATTGTAGGATACTTAATTAAAATTATTTACAGGAAGCCTGTTTCGGTACTCAGTATAATAACTGGATGTTTGGATCAATAAGTCACTCCATCGAATTCAACCCCCCAGAAATCAACTTTGCTGCCTATGTGTATAGGGTAGGTGACGATTAAATCAAAACTTGATCTTTGAAACTTATCGAAGATTTATGGTCATTTTGAAACGTAAGGTCAGAAACTCGTTGGAGTCATTGTGACTTTGCCCAAACTCTGATAACAGTGAACACCGAGAATTTCATGCCCAACATTATTCTGAGAGTTACCAGACAGTCTGTTTCCCAATCAGTACCAACAATTTTATGTAATCACGCTCATAAACTTCTGAAGCTGAGTGCCATTTGGCGGATTACAGTAGGCTGAACAGAGGAATCCATTTGTCTCTAACCAACAGAGTTTATTTTGTCAGATCAATTTTCTCCATCATGTCAGAGCCACAGTATCCCAATTACTAGATATAAATTTACCTACTGAAGGTGATATCGATCCTGCGGGGCTTCTGGCCACCCAATAGGGTCTAGCATTCAAACTGGTACTTATGCCACACTTACCGGAGTTCCTATTCAAGGGCTACAGGGATCTCTAAAGTTAGTCTAACTCCTCGAATGGTTTTTAAAAAAACTGAGAGAGTTGAGTATACACATCATATCCCATAAAAAAAAATCGTTTTTCTGTTTCAATAGAGACAGCCTGACTTTTGGCAGCTACCCCCACATAACTATGGTTAAGGCATAGTTCTTGACAAGTTGTGGGTGGCTCGCATCACTCTAGTCTATGAAGGAGATCAATGCAACGATACTACAAACTAGCATCCAGCAGCTTATTTTTTGACACTATCAGACACAATGTGACACAGAAAGTTTACAAACCTTCTCCAATATATTAGCTTATGTCTTATTTTAATGAATGACAATTTAAGGTGAGGGTAAATTGCTCAACTTCTCAGGCTGCATGATATTATAGTAATGATCCTCAAGGTTTAGTTCTAGGACCGTTCCTCTTTATAATCTTTATAAGCAACCTGCCTTCATTAGTATCTGCCGAACTGCGATCTGTTCCAATTTCCAGAGTGAAGTCAGTAAACACAAGTATAGTCTGACACTGTTGGATGATCTGACTCGATTCGAAAGTTGGGCAGATAAAATGGTCTAAATTTTAACTAGATAAAGTGTAAAGTTGACCACCTGTGAAATTACACAGATCATACATGCACATTAAATAATATCTTCTTTAGCGAGTCACTAGCACCGAATGATTTATATATCTTAGCCCCATACAACTTTAAATCGACTGGTAGCTGTAATAAAACTGCCTCTCTAGGCAGCCCCATACTTTTAACTGTGGAGTGCTTATTCGCCGAGTTTGATAATGGAATCTTCAATGCAGTTGTTACTAGTTTTATCCACATTCATTCGGTGTACTCATGAACATATTCAAGGAACAACCACGTAGACTGCCCGTGGACTCAAGTTTAAATCATAGGAAAATCAATCTTTGAAACCAGACTTGTATACCTTACAATACAGTCAACCTAGAGCAGACCACATAAGAATCTATAAAATCCCAAACACTCCTGGGTACCCACTAGGATATCTATTTCAAATGAATTCGAACACACCTGTTATGAGAAACACCCATATACTAGAGGTACAATACAGTGGGTTGGGTTGTAAGTACAGTATTTTATGTTTGGATACAGTCATTTCTATAAATCTTCTACTGGTCGAAGCAGTGCAGACGAATTCTGACACAACTTTTAAGAATAATGTCGATTTATTCTCATGGACTCAAACTAAATCCCATTGCTAACCTGCTAATATTTTTATCATTCATACACGTTTTATCTACATAGGTCCGTACAAAGTAGAATTAGTGATCAACTGCTACTAGACACGGAATTCTGTGGAGCGATAACATTTTAAATTTTGTCTATAACCATTTGGAAATTGAAAGGTAAATTATAAGTCCAGTGAATTAAATTCTAAATAACAACCAGTCTTTTTCTAATAATGCTGATTATAGACTGTATAAAACACCGAAAAGCTCACCTGAACAACAAGACGCGAGTACTAAATACACTAATTAGTTTAAATTAGCTAGTCACAACAATATTGTTCATTTAATGTTCGGGACATTTGGATAACCTTTTGTGGCGCTTCGGTTGGATTGAGGCTTCTTAAAGATGCCTAGCACTAAAGGAGATGCAATGCGGGGTCTGGCCGTATTTATTTCTGATATCCGAAACTGTAAAAGCAAAGAAAGTGAGATCCGACGCGTTAATAAAGAACTTGCGAATATCAGATCAAAATTTAGAGGTAATAAGCAAACTTTTTATATAACTTAGTAGGTGATAAAACCCTTGATGGCTATCAGAAAAAGAAGTATGTCTGTAAATTGCTATTCATATTCCTTTTGGGACATGAAATTGATTTCGGTCACACTGAAGCAGTTAATCTACTTTGTTCAAACCGGTATACTGAGAAACAGATAGTAAGAAATTTTGTGTACGTAATTCTATCTCTAGGGGTATTTATTCATATCGGTACTTATTAATGAATCCAATCCACTTATGAATCTGGTCATTTCACGTCTTAAGGATGATCTGAATAGCCGCAATCCTGTGTTTATGAATCTTGCATTACAATGTATTGCCAATATTGGAAGTCGTGAAATGGCTGAAAATTTCGCAGATAAGATTCCTAAGTTACTTGTGTCAGGGTATGTCACTGCATATTTCTTACAAATTCTAGTGATACAATCGACTCAATTAAGCAAAACGCAGCTCTATGTCTCTTGAAGTTGATCAGAGTTGCTCCTGAGCTTGTTACGTATGATGACTGGACTGTGAGAGCTATGCATCTACTCAATGATCAACACTTGGTAGGTTTGTTTATTTACTGCTTTTAAAATTTGTGTCACTAAACTTATTGAATATGCGAATAACTCACTTTTTGTTTTATGTCATATGCACACCCATCATTCTCATTGTAAGCTGAATACTGTAATATCATGAAGTTCATGTAAACCTGGTTGCGGCTCAGCTTATGCCTCTACTGACTACACAAATTCAAAACTCATCACTTCAATATCTTTTTGTACTGGTCTTTTGAAAGGTAATTTCGATCCATCTCTTTAAAAAGGTCACATATATCTTACAATGTATAGCTTATTACAAAACCCATAGATTCACGTAACCGTGGGGGGGGGTATTTCTCCACTTCAGAATTACTCGTTTACCAAATGCACGTCGTCCTAGATTACTCTAATGATTAACAAAACTGAGTGGGTCGCTGTTTAGATATGCAGTCTCGATGTTAGTCGTGATTCATGCTCAGTGGGCAACCGTATGGTAGGATAACCCAGTCAAAATGTATCAAAACCTTTCCAATATCACGCCAGTGAATTAAGCAAAATCATAGTTGTAACAGGAAATGTGGTTCGAAGTTTGATATACTTTTGGAAATGGGTAGGTGCCTTAAGTTATTGTTGTTGTTCGGAATACAGACGCGTCTAACTGATCTACGTGTGGTTTGATTGTTTTTAGTTCTAACGACACTATTACAATTATGGTGAACTTATATCACTGATATCGCACTTGACACTGCATACCAAATTCCCAAATACCGAGCTACTCTGAATGACAAAACTTGTAAGATTTTATTGTGAAGATCGAGACATCTTTCCTTTTATGTACATTCATTTATGTAACAATTCGAATTTCTAGTTAAGTGAATCATTAAATGAATATAAAATATATACGAAGTTTAACATTTACTGTGAATACAACTCGCATAGGGTAATTTTAAAATGAGAGTTCTACAAAACCAACTTGCCAAAAATCATTAGTTTTGATTGGTTTCTTGAATAATTGTATCATTGGGGACTTGAAATTCCCAACAAGGATGATCCGTATTTGGTAGACGAGTTATGTTATAGAAACATACCACCTCGTTTGGATTTTGTCAGCATACATCACATGTCGTAGACAAATTGGCTGTTTACCAATTCAAAGACGAGGATGCTTTTACTAGATCTGAATGCTCCATGTTGAATGTCACAACTAATTATAATAACAGTTGCATAGATCACTCATTTGCCGGTGACTTAATACCTGACTGTTAGGCCTAATCCAGGTCGAATCATCAACACGCAAAAAAGATTTTTTAAGTATATTATGCTTTGCTTTTGGAATACTTCTTATCCGCGAATCAACTCTTTCTTTTGGTGTCATATTCTCTGTATCCACACATTATTCATTATTATTGATGTCGCTATTACTAACACTATTTTTAATGCTCATCGTATTATGGCAACTTGAATTGATGCACATATCTGATGGTCTCACGTTGTGAATAACTCTATTGATTTACATTAGCTGCCATAAATATTCTAAAGGTCTTCACAATTTACCTGTGGTGATAATAGCCCTTATAAATAATCAGTAAGTCAGCCTCCCTTTCTGAATTCTATTCATTTATTTTTGTGTAATTAACCGTTGTTTTTAAATTTACCTTATAATACAGGGTGTTGTAACGTCGGCTGTCAGTTTGATAGACGCTTTAGTGAAAAGAAGTCCAGAAGAACACAAAGGGTGTATCTCGCTTGCTGTTTCACGCCTTAGCAGAGTAAGGTTTTGTTTTTTGCCAACTGTATGCCAACCAAATCTCTTGTTTTATTTCTGAATGTTATGCTTTGTTTGATTTTAACCTTTTACCTGTTTAAATTTCAGTTAGGCTTTGAGTTGTGCTTAATGTCATCGTATCTATTTAAATTTAGTCTTTACGAAGTGGTCTGTATTTTCCTCAGGTGGCATACTTCTTCAAACCTAGTGACTTGATAATTTTCGGTGTAAACCATAACTATTTCAAATAGTAATAGCTTGATGTATCGTAAAGCAGTTTTTCTCTTTACGATTTACTACATTGCTGCCAAACTGACTTTTCATTGTGTTGTAATAACATTATTCATCTCAAGTTTTTACAAACATGGTAACCAAACGTTTTAAAGGATATTTGAAGCACATATACCTGAATATTGTTTTTCTGTATTTTTTTCCATAGTTGATTACATCTTCCTATACTGATCTTCAGGATTATACCTACTACTTTGTTACTGCTCCTTGGTTGTCTGTCAAATTACTACGCCTTCTTCAAAACTACCCACCACCAGGTATGATGCACAATTCCATTTTGATGCTTGATTTGATAAAGTATTCCATTTTGCTATAAATTGTTAAGAGACGACCATTAAGCAATATAATTTATGTTCTTTTACTAGAGGACACTACAGTCCGAGCCAGGCTTGCTGAATGCCTTGATACTATTTTGAAAAAAGTTCAAGAAGCTCCGAAATCAAAGAAAGTGCAACATCCAAATGCTAAAAACGCTGTTCTTTTTGAAGCAATCAATCTTATAATCCACATGGACTGTGATCCTAAATTGCTTGTTCGTGCTTGTAATCAACTAGGACAGTTTCTGCAACACAAAGAAACCAACTTGCGTTATTTAGCTCTCGAATCGTTGTGTTTGTTGGCTACTAGTGAATTCAGCCATGAGGCAGTTAAAAAACACCAGGAGACTATTGTGAATGCACTTAAAGTAAGTCCTATCTACATAAGTACTTGTCGTTGCGTTATAGAAGTCATGGGAGTTGCATAAAGGATTGTAAGCTTATTTGCCAATCATACGATCAATGTTTTATATCTCTAAATATCTGTTCAGACGTCGTGTAGGCTAATTAAGCTTCGTTCTAATTACCCTTGGTATCATTCTCTTGTCGTCAATAACACCCGGTAAAATCTTTGTAATTGACGAATCAAGCCTAGTTGAACATGGAATTGCAACCTATTGATATCGGCATTGAATGCTATTTATTGTATCCTTACTGAAAAATTGATATATTGTTTTTGTATATTTTCAAAATTGTTTTGTCGTGGATAGCAGCGAGAATCAAGATTCATTTTTTCTTCACCTATTTTGCATTAAAATTACTTGGTGTGTATGGACTCAAGTGACCACTCATGTTTCATTTGCGACCTGGACTCCTTAATATTAATATAGTTGAATTGATTACCAAGATAGACATACAGACTGTAAATCGACAACTTTAGAGACTTCAGATTCCGCTAATAGGTAATATTTATTATATAGATTTATTCTAACTCTATGGAATTGTGAGCATCTGTGTGAATAGTTGATACTCCTCGAACAAAATATTGGTATTTAACTTCACTGTTAATCATTATCAAGGATGCTTGGTTTATATGGTCTAAAAAGCTCGAAAAACATTGATTGTTTATTCTTTTAATAGTTTTGTTCTTAGTGCATACATGTAGACCTCTCAGAAATCCTGTTTTGGTTTCTCAAATTCCATGTGCATCCAATTATTATAGCTGAATAAAATAACTCACCGTTTTACGTAATTACTGAGTTGATTATTTCTGTCAGGTTAGTTTCCCCCGGGGGGGGGGGTATGAAGTTAGAAAGCTATGGGAATATTTTTAGCCTGCTTTGCCCTCTAAATTTCACCAGCGTTCCCTTATTTAAGGGGTATGTATTGTACTTGTGCTGTAACTATTGGTAGGTTATAAGCATAGGTCATGAAGCCGTAAACTTAGGTTTCGTGCCATTTGGACCCATTGCGGCAGTCGAAAATGCTGAGTTTATTAAAACAAAGTACAGAAATTTGTTGTGGTGTATTCTAGCAACTACCTACTCTGTTGATTTCACTATTTAGAGTGAACGGGATGTTTCTGTTCGTCAAAGAGCTGTGGATCTCTTATATGCTATGTGTGATCGAACTAATGCTCAAGCTATTGTAGGTGAGATGCTCAGTTACCTAGAAGTAGCGGATTATGCTATCCGTGAGGAGATGGTATTAAAGGTTGCCATATTGGCTGAAAAGTATGCAACTGATTATTCTTGGTATGTAGATACTATACTGAATTTAATACGAGTTGCTGGTGATTACGTAAGCGAGGAAGTTTGGCATCGTGTTATTCAGATTGTCATAAACCATGAGGACGTTCAAGGATATGCAGCAAAAACAGTATTTGAGGTGAGTATTGATTGCATTAAATTTTACCATGATAGAATTTTCAACAATTTTAAGTTGAAGCCGAACTATTTAGTTTAGAGATAATTTATTGCGTGCAATAATTCAGTCGTTAAATTAAGAATAAGTAGACACTAATTTCTTTTCGTGAATCTTTCACTTGGTCGTATCTATAGGTTATTGATACATCATAATTATGTCAATGGTAACGTCTTACGTGGTGAATTGATAACGTTTGACCTATTATATCCAAACAAATTTCATATTGATTTATTTCTAACATCGGTTAGGCTCAGAATTCAAAAGTATAATCTCAGCTAACATCTGCTCGTGTTACAAGTTTATGTCGTCCGAACTTGTAACCTCAAGTAGTTTCCGTCAAGGCTGCCCACTATCTCCATTTTTGTTTAACTTTGTAATTGACTTACTGCTGGAGGTAATACTCGTGTCGTCTAAGTGTCCAGGAATTGATTTCCTACCAGGAAATCCACTTATTGTCTTAGAATATGCAGATGAAATAATGTTGTTTGACAAAGACGCTGATAAAATCCAGAGCCTTTTGACAACAATAAGCAACAATGCAGGCATGATTGGAATGCATTTTTCTCCATTCTAACTGCAAACTCTTACTTCATGACTGGTCTTTGTCAACACCTTATCTAAAGATAGGGAGTGGGGTAGTTGAGCAAGTCGACGACTTCACTTATCTTCGAAGTCTGATTAGCCCTAATGAATTGGTCTCTGACGAAATCTCAGTACGAATTCAAAAAGCTCGCTTGGCTTCTGTCGACTTACATCATCTATGGAGTAGGCGAGATATCCATCTCTTAACGAAAGCAAGAGTATACTGCGCAGCGGTTTGCTCTGTCTTACTGTATGGATGTGAGACGGTCAACACTCGTAGGTTATTGGTGTTTGACCACCAAAGTCTTCAAAACATCACTCGTGTCAACAGGGATTACCGAGTAAGCAATAACAAGGTTAGATGCTAGGTATTGAGGAAAAATGGTTAGTCAATTGATGGAGATTTCCAGCTTCATCGACTGAAGTGGTCGGGACAAATGTTACGTATGTCTAACCACCATCTACCTCAACTCTCAATGATAACTGATATAAGAGTAGGATAGAAGAGAGTTAGGGGCGGCCAAACCCAAATATGGCATAAGTTCATGAAGTGACTGACTGCTGATTTGAGTCGTGTCGGTGTATGCGGACTACCTGGTTGGCGTTCTTGTGAATGCCGTAACCAGTCGTTGGAAACTTTGGGTAATCAGTCATAGTGGCTCAGGTATGGTCAATCTTTGTCCTGCCTTTAATCGTCAGCTTATAATTATTTCATAGCTTTCTTCCCACACATCAGTTCTTTCTTCGTGAACCATTTTCTATATGTTCACTCTTCTCTGTTTTTGTTATTATTATCATTGAAATAACTTTACTTCTACTCATGTGATGTTAATCCTGTTGTGCTCTAGAGGTATCGCAACTTGAACCAATTCACACATATTCCTGGTTCCATGTTGATTATACATACATACGTGACAAGTTAGTGAATATTATCTTACAGACTGAAAGTTCTAGCGAATTGTAATGATGTGCTATAAACTTAATATAGAATTGATAGTCTAGTGTTTTTACCGCTTATGGCGAACTATCCTCGGAATTGATTACTTCAAGTGATGTTCACTAAGGTTGTCTGCCTTCCAAATTTTTATTTAATTTTATCACACTGACATACTTTCAGAATTAACAGTTTCGTCGTCTGACCCTTCAAGGGGTTGATCTGCTTCCAGGAGACAAATTTGTTGACTTAGAATATGTAGATGATATAGTTCTATTGGTGAAGATACTGACAAAATGTTAAAACTTTTGACTACCTGCTGTCCGGTGTAGGAGTAGGGTAGTAGGAAGCTAGGGGCGGCCAAGCCAAAACACGGTACCAGTCCATGAAGTCCTTAACAACTGGGCTGAGCCTCGTTAATATGTACACACTACCTGCTTGGGGTCAGCATGATGATCGTATCCAAGAGTTAGAGACTTAAGTGATATGGCTCGACATCGTTGGCAATGGCGCAGGTGAATCAGTTCCTCTCTCCTCCTCCAGATCCTAAGCTTCTGAATTCATCATAAATTTCAGTTTACCGAGTTATATATATGTTTGGAAATCTTATCTTTGATCTCTAATCATTTCCGTTAATGCTAATTCTATTACTTCCTCCCCTACTCTGGGATTCGGTCCTACAATTTAATCTCTATCTGCTCATTGGGGCATGGCAACTTGAACTGTTGTACACACGTACCAAGTTCTACGTTGTTACTGTCTGACTCATTGCCACACCTTATTTCTTGCATTAACTCAGAATAAACGACAAAATACTGGAAAATGAGACTTCATTTAATTGTCAACATTTCTGTTAATTTCTACTTATTGATTATTCTTCAGAAATTTCATCCTCATAGTATTGTCATATTTTTGTAATTTGGTACACCTAGTAAAACTACAGTATAGTGGTGAATTTAGGCGACTTCAGAAGTGACGATTGTAGTCAGTTAAAAAGTAGATAGCTAAAGTTGTTGGTTTTCAAAAGAAAACGTTGTATTGGTTTACAGTGAACTATCATTAGATCCTGAAACCTCATGTTCTGTCTATTAAAACTATCTACCATCCTCTTTATTGGTTATTAATTTAGTAATAGACCTACTATTAAATATAACGCTTTTCTCGTCTGAATTTTCAAAAATGAGTTTCTTACCAGGAGGTCTACTTGTTGACTTTGAATACTCAGATGACTGTCGTGTTTAATGAAGATACTGATGAAATTCAGGGTTTTCTGATAGTACTGAGCAACAACGAAGCCATATTCGGGATGCATTTCTCCTTTCCCCTGTAGATGCAAATTGTTGCTTCAAGACTGATCCGAGTGAAGTAATTGAACACGTTGAGCACTTCACTTATCTTGGAGGTTTGACCACCTCTGATGAGTTGAATTCTGATCAAATCCCATCTCAGATTCAAAAAAACCAGTCGGCTTTTGCCAACTTACGTCATCTGTTGCGTAGGTGAGATAACTGTCTGCTGATTCAAGGACGAGTATACTGCTCAGCGATTCGTATTGTTTTACCACATGAATGGGAAGTGTGACAATTAAGGGTAAATGACATTGGTTGATTTTTGGTACCTAATCATACATATCTTCGTAACATCACTGGCGCTTGTTGGGACTACTGAGTACGTGAATTTTTATCCACCGAAGTGGTTGCGTCATGTTTTACATATTCTTAACCACTCTTCATTTGGACACTCAATGCTAATTGACGTTGGAGTAAGATGGAAGTTAGGGGTGGCCAACCCAAAACATAGCACCACTCCTTGAAGTCGCTGACTACTGGCCTAAGCCTTGTTGGCAGATAATGACTTTTTTTACGTATAGGCATTGAAAAAATACGTTTAATTTTTTCCTCTTTTCTGTAGTTGATATGTGCTATTATTTTTCAAATTTTTGGAATTGCATTGATCCCATTATTATTTCAATAAGTACCCTATTATCTATTTTATTCGGATAAAGAAACGTATTCATCTCACTCAGTGGTATAACTAATCATTTATGGGTTTATGTACTCGGCTTTAAGCCACAATTTATGTGTGAGGGGAAATGATGTATGTATGTATGTATAATCAACATAGAACCTGGCACATGTGTGCATCAGTTCAAGTTGCCATGCCACCATGGCACCGCAAGATTAACACCACCACCATTAGTAGAAGTTACTTCAATAAAATAAAATAATATTAGTAACAAGGAGTGTGAACATATAGAATATGGTTCAGGAAGCGTAGAAAGATAGTTATTAAATAATTTAAAGCTCATGATTTAGAGGGGGGGACAATAAGTGGAAACATTTACGCCAATGTGACTGGTTCTGGGTTATGTCATTCAGTATTTCTAGCCACTGGTTATGGTAATCGCGAGGATCCCATCCAGGTAGTCAGCAGCTACCGATACGATTCAAATCAGCAGTTAGTGACTTCATGAACTGATTCCATGTTTTGGTTTGGCCGTCTCTAACTCTCTTCCATCCTATTCCTATATCAGCCAACGTTGCGCATCGAGGCAGACGGTGGTTGGGCAAACGCAACACATGTCCCAACCACCTCAGTCGATGAAGATTCATAACCTCATCGACTGACTTACCACATTTGTCTAACACCCGTTGTCTAACCTCGTTATTACTTACTCGGTGATCCCAGCTGACGCGAGCGATGTTTCGTAGACATCGATGGTCAAAAACTAATAACCTTCGAGTGTCATCTACCCTTAATGGCCACGTCTCACACCCATACAGTTAGACAGAGCGAACACTTGCCTTTTTTGAGAGACGAATATCTCGCCTACTCCATAGATGACGTATGTCGACAGAAGCCAAACGAGCTTTTTGAATTCGTACTGAGATTTCGTCAGAGACCAATCAATTAGGGCTAATCAGACTTCGAAGATAAGTGAAGTCGTCGACTTGCTCACCTACCACACTCTTTAGTTCAGGTGTTGACGAAAACCAGTCCTGGAGCAATAGTTTGCATTTAGAGTGGGAGAAACGCATTCTGAACGTGCTTGCATTGGAGCTTATTTCTGATAAAATCTTCTGCATCTTATCCGCGTCTTCGTCAAACAGGACTATATCGTCAGCACATTCTAAGTCAGTAAATGGATGTCCTGTTAGGAGATCGATTCCTGGCAAGTCAGACGATGAAAGTATAATTTCCAACAGTATGTCGACTATGAAATTAAACAAAAATGGGGAAAGTGGGCTGTTTTGCCTTGCCTTAGATTGGCTATAGCATTTTCGACTTTGACAAGAGTCGGGGGACTATTTGACACAGAGTTCGTACATTGAATGCATTAATGTGAAGTTTGGAGCGTGGTCTTAGTGTACTCGGTACATTATTTCTTGGGCTGGAATCGTTGGCATTGATAACACAGGAGGAAGCTGAAGATAGGGACAGTATAAATATTCGGAATAGGAGTTTGATTAAAATGGCGGTGATCTTGCGTGTGTTTAGGGGTATGAGGGCGGTTATCGCTTCCCCGTTGCACTGTGGAAGGGTTCTTATTGATGTACCTCGAAAGCAAATTGGGTTAGGGTTTGGCCTGAAAGACCTGGGAGCGCGACCGCAGTGCCCGAGGAACAACTGCTTGAGGCCGGTTATACACGGCCTTTTTGGATGAGTTCTTCGTTGTCGTAGCTCCGTACCTGTCGGGGCCTTACTGCTGGAGACGGAAATCCGTAGTGTAAGGTGGTGTGCATTTTTAGGGCCGATCTTTTCTAACCCCACTTTTCCTTTGTAGGAAGGCAGCATCTTTGTTATATTGGTTGTCCGAAGAAAACATCTTACTGCCGTCACACCTCTGTACAGCCGGCAGTACGACTTCGTCCTCGGACCTTATATTTACTGCTTTTGGTCCCACCGCGCTTCAACCAACCTGCCTGGCATGGGGGCCTTGAGGAGCGATTGTTCAAGCCAGTATAGCCCAATTGAGTCATCACGATAGGCAAGCCCGACCACCACGTCAAGGTAGCAGCACGGTCGGGAGAAGGGAAATGATACTACCTCACAATTTCCTAGTGTACTTGATGTAGCAAATTAGATGAATGTCCATTTGTACCAGATCCGAAATAGACGATGATACATTTACGTTCTTTTGATCATTCATTATTTGCATTGCCTTTCGGAAGTTAATTATTTCAAAATTTTACATTTATTTATAAATAATGCTAACTAATTTTGCTCCTTGAATGATAGCATTATTCTTGATAAATAATAGGCACTTCAAGCTCCTGCTTGTCATGAAAATATGGTTAAAGTGGGAGGTTATATTCTGGGCGAATTTGGTAATCTTATTGCTGGTGATCCAAGATCAGCGTAAGCTTCTAATGTGTTTGTTTATCTTTTTTCTTCTATCTTTTGAAGTGGGAACGGCTGGTTATTTTTATGAACGATGTCTTTTCACAATTGTCCTTAAGTAGTAATGCACAACTTTTATGTCTGAATCGGAAGATTTTTAATTACCTAATATTACGTTGTACATACTCGTAAATATTTTTTTTACTGTTGTATAAAGCTTAGTTACATAGTATAGTTTCGTCCCCGAATTGAACCAGTGACTTGGATGTTAAAGTATTCTTTTTTCAACCGCCAATTCACAGATTAATGTTGGTGGGTTACCATTGAAAACCAAGGAGCACTGGACACCAATCTGTAACGAATTCAATCAACTAAGATTTAATACCAATCTCCACAAACCACCGCAATTCACGTGTTCGAACCATTCTTCACTTTAGCTTAAGATTTTGGATAGTATCACCGTGCATCATGTCTGTTGGAGCTAATCTTATGAAGGTGTTGGCCTAAGGGGGGTATATTATGATGAATGCATTTGAGAAAGAACCAGTGTCATCTTTCAGTAACCATAGAGGAATTAGCTTGACTAATATATTGTCTAAATTACTGACTTCAATAATTATCAGATGCTTAATTACGACTCATAATGTGCAAGTGCGTAAAAACACAGCTGGTTTCAGACATGGTCGTGGTTGTATCGACTAAGTATTTACCATGTGTTAGGTTTTAGAATATAGACATTTTTCGCCTTCCTATAACGGTGAATTTTCTTGACTTGAAAGCAGCATTTGACTCAGTAGACCGAAAGGCAGTGTCTTTCATTAAAAGGCATACCTCATAAACACATAAACCTTTTGAAGGCTCTTTACGCGATCTCTACTAGTCGAGTCAGAGCGTATAGCAAACTGTCATATTTGAACTTGTAACCTCTAGTGATGAATGTGGAGGCTGCCATGTATCCCTTATTTTATTTAATTTCACAATCGATTTACTGCTGGAAATAATACTCCTGTCGTCTAAGTTTTCAAGAATTAATTCCCTACCTGGAGGCCTATTGATTAACTTAGAATATGGAGATGATACAGTCCCGTTTGCCAAAGGCGCTGATAAATTGCAGAGTTTTTTGATAGCATTCATCAACGATGCAGTCATGTTCCAGATGCGTTTCCCTTTTCCACTCTAAATACAAATCGTTGCTTCAGGACTAGTCTGAGCAACATGCGAGCTAAAGATAGGGAGTAAAGTAAGTTGGGCGCATTGTCCACTTTATTTGTCTCGGGAGTCTGATCAGTCTTGATCAGTTGGTGTGTGACGGAATCTCGATAAGGATTCCGAAAGCTCGTTCGGCTTTTGCCAACTTACGCCACCTATGGTTTGGGCGAGATGTCCATTTGCTAGCTAAAGGACGAGTCTGTTCTATCTTAATGTATGGATGCGAGACTTGGTCATTAATAGTCGATAGCACTCGTAGGTTATTAGCTTTTTTATACGTATTTATAGAAAAACGTGTAAGTTCTCATGGTTTGCATCGATACAGATTCACAACTTTATCGACTGAGGTGGTTGAAGCATGTGTTACATATGTCTAACCACTACCTACCTTGACACGCGATGTTGACTGAAATTAGACTAGGTTGGAAGATAGCTAGAGGCAGCCAAACCGCATAGTTTCCCTGATAGATTTAAATGTTCCGAATTTGATATCATAATTGATTAGAATAATTTAGCTGCATTGATCACTCGTTTATCAGTGACCTGACTTTTAAGCCTAATTCATCCCGGTCAAATCAGCGACACGCCAAGGGTTTTTTTAGAACGCTACATTACGTTATGCATTTGGAATAGTAAACGCAGACTACATATTGATGCATACAACGAATGTATATACTTGCGTCAGGTCCTCTTTTTATCAGTGTTCTATTAATCAGACAGTTATATGATATTGTAGTTTCCTGTGAAAAGTCTCGGTTCATCTAGGCTTTGTGATTTAGTTTTCCTACATAATTGGTTACACGTCACTTGACCCATGTACGACCTTCACTATTTATGTTTAGAAATTAAGGTAGTGAAACTATAAACAAGCCGATTATGACGCACTAAATTCAGTCAGTTAGTAGACAACTCCGACTGCTGCTAGCAGTGCATTCGTTGTTATCACTCCCAGGTTACCAACATTGTGGAAGGAAAAATCTTTGTGCAGTACCTGGAAATATAACTGGATTAATAATTACCTCGTTAATCTGTGATTTTGACCACACAACCCATGGAGCGACTACTTGAGATCTGTCACACGGGGCCCTTTCGCACTTAGTGTTGGATGTGTTAACTCTATGCTTTTCAGGCCTTACTGCACCCAACTAGAAACCATGTGGCATGGCGAGGTCTGGATTAGTTCGTCACCACATACAATCCTAACTACCACCTGCTTCAGTCGGGACACTCAACTTGGTGAGTTTATCCTTATACTCCCCTAATTTTTAAGGAATAACTGTTTTATTAGATTAGGTTTTTATTGTTATCCCTGAATTAATTACAACTTTCCCTTATTCTATTTTTTTTTTAAATCCAATTTTCTACCTTAAAGACCTAAAGTACAATTCAATTTATTGCATAGTAAATTTCATTTATGCACTCCAACAACGCGTCAACTGTTGCTGTCTACATATATGAAGTTTATCAATTTATTCCCGGAAATTAAATCTGATATACAGTCTGTACTGCAAAATGACAGTAATTTACGCAGTTCAAATGTTGAAATACAACAGCGAGCTACTGAATATTTAGCACTGTCACGAATTGCTACAGATGATGTGTTGGTTAGTTTTTTTTATTTCAATTATGATGAAATAAATCATTTGTTGTAGAGAAATTATTACTACTAAAAATGAAATTTATAAGAATTTCAATCATTTTGCGTTTTGATTGTTCTTACGATTCAATGCCCCTGTAGTGTAATCCATCCCAATTCGAACGGAGAATCCGTCCTGGATCCCACTTGCCAACCATAGTCCATCAATAACCATAATGTAGAAAATAGATTTTTGTGAATTATTGTAGTGAATTCGAATAAGATTTATCACATCTCATTTTCAAGATATGAAATATTGTATCCATCGTTCTTTTTTATGTTAATGCTTCATCTTACATAGCATTCTCTATACTTCAATTGAAATAATAATAATGATAATAATAATAATAGTAATAATAATAAGGGTATATTTTCATCTATATTGATTTACTTAATTTATTAAGTCACAACTCTAGCAAAATCCCCTGTCTTAACATCTTAATCTGGATATCTAAATCAAATTAGGCTGCTATGGCCCAGTCTTTCAACCATTTATTTTCATGTATGAATCCTATTCTAATTACTTCCTATTGAGCAGTTGAGTAGTACTACTAGCCCTCATATTTAGTATGTGGCTTAATAAATGAAACGAAATAGTTTCTTCCATATGTAACATGCATTATTGGATTTGTTATTTTTTTATGCATGCAGAATAATAAATATCCGTTTATTTCATCTTAGGCTACAGTTTTAGAAGAAATGCCACCATTCCCAGAACGTCATTCCAGTATCTTAGCTAAACTTAAAGCCAAAAACCCTAATACTGACGGTGCAACACCAAAATCTGATGCTGTTGGAGAAAGTTACGCCTTGAGTTCATCTAAAGTTAGTTTTCATTTTATCTATTATTGTGTGCTGTAATGTTAATATATTGACAGCCAATCATATGTGATGTAGATCCTGGATAAAACTCATTAATTTTAAGATCTACTTTGTTAATGACTCACGATTTTAGAGGTCCGTTCTATGATAAATATTGCTTAAGAATAGAATTTACTGTTATTTTTAGGCATATAAATAAGAGAATTCAGAATTAGAACGTTTAAACTGATATGCCGCAAATATTATTAGCATTATTTCGTTTAAAAATTTAGTATTACTAGTAATCACACCCAAATATTTAGAGTGGATCCACACAGAATTATTGTTAACGTATTCATTTAAACAGAGCTCGTATAATCATGGACTAATGTGAGTAATTACTTTTCATCACCTAAAAAGTCAGTATTGCTTTTAAAGTGGAATTAAACCGGATAACTCCATTTGCATTGCGAAATCCTTTTATTTTCTAGTTTTGAACACTAGCATGGCATGACTCTCAGTAGCTGCCTCGATTGCTGTTAGAAGTATGCAGTGAATGCCAACTCTGTGGAAGGAGAAATTTTATTTCAATACCTGTAAATGAAGCCATATTAATAGTTAGCTTGTCGTCCTGCAAGCTCATGGGGCAACTGCTTAAGATTTGTCACATGTGACCTTTTTTCGGTTATTTTTCGATGTGTTAGCTCCTTGCTTTTCATAACTTGTAACAATAGATTAAAACCCATGTGATAAGGTGTGGTATAGGTTTTTGAGACTTACCTTCTCTAACCCTATTTTTCCGTTGTGAGAAAGCAGTATCTCTGTGAATACTAGTTGAAGGAGAATACCATATTACAATCACGATGCAGTACAAATAATAGTATTACTCCCTTATTGAACTTTATGTTTCTGCTTTTAATCTAATCCATCTCCAACCAACCTGCCATTCGTAACAAAACTTGAAGGTGAAACCATTATATCCAATATTTCTCGATTGACTCGTCACTACATACGACCTTAATCATTACATGAAAGTGACACCAACTAGATCAACTCATATTTCTCTCACCAATTAGTCTACACATATACACACACGCACACGAAGATAAAGATTAGTATCACATAAAAGGTTTAACTGTTTGGATATTGTGTAGGTTAAATAAACGTAATTTCTTCGCTGCCGTCCATATAGAATAGTGGTAGTGTGTGTGTGCACGATAGTGTCTCCATTATCAACTGGTGCATGAAATTTTAGCATTTTGCATGGATTGGTAACCTTTAAGCATTTTAAACTGCTTATTATATAAACGTTAACCACTATACCTATACCAGCGAAAATGCTAATTATGATATATACTAATTAGTTGATTGTGTTTACTTTAATTCCTTAGAAATCAATAAGTTGGCTGCATAATTTATTATGATAAATGATATGAATATATGCGTCCGAATTCTTAAACAGTTAAATGTGTTTATTTACAACTTTCCATCCATCTGGTTAGATGTATGATTCAAATTGTGATTTGTTTGCGGTAATTGTGGTTTGGAAACGCTCAGGAATATTTGTTATTATAGGGCGTGGAGATTTTTAAATCTAAAGTTTCACGTTGTATATCGTGTAGTTATACAATCATTGGCTACTGCTATGATTTAGCTAGCTATTTGGTTGTAGCAGGGAACTCTTAAGCAATGTTTATTCATGATCCCACTAGGGATCCATCCCTAGACCTTCAAACCTCGTGACAAGCGCATAACCTTAGCATCATACTCGATTCACCCATTGTTAAAGGTGATATTTATTTTCTTCCCGACTTGGCACAACATCACTGGTTATGGTTTCTTATAAAAATTCCCAGTCCATGTCGTCTCATGATGTCTTCCCATCCAGTGTTGTCCTTCCTAACCTCAGCTTTTGTGTCTCCCATCAGAATGATCAAGTCCTTGGCTGAGCATTTCTCGATGATCGACTCCAGCCTTGCATAGAGCTGATCTTTATCGTCTTCGTGACTGTCGTTGATGGGCGCATAGCACTGGATGACATTCATTGTGATCCCTTCCTTTGCTTTTTGAAGGATGTTTTGATGATCCTAGGTCCATGAAGTTCCCATCCTCCATGTGCTTTCCTTACTTCTTGGGACATCATTAATACTATTCCTTGTATGTTCGAGACATTTTCTTCTTTGTGACTGGGGTATAACAGTACGTCTCCTGAGGATAATCTTTGCTGTCTAGCTCGTAACTAATAGGTTTCACTTATTCCAAATAACTCCAGGTCATATCTCTTCATTTCCACAGCTATTTGGATGCTTCTTGTGGTGTCAAACATCGTGCAAACATTGTATGTACCGATAGTAATTTTTGCTCTGATTGTCAGAAGGAGTACCAGCCTCGTGGCTTCCGAAGACGTTCAGCTTTGATTATGAGGCGTGATAACTCTTCGAAATGATGACTTTCCGACTCTCAGGGCAGAGTTAAATTGGTTGAAATGATTTTTTGTGGTTATCGTTTTGTTAGCAAAATTGTTTTTCACGGGATGTTTGCCCAACCTTCTTTTGTCCGGCCTTAGGACCGTCAGTAACCTTAGGAGATTTCAGGCAGAGCTACTCCAGTAACTTATAGATTCTTCAAAATAATAATATTTTACCATTCGACGAGTGTTAAAACTTACACAGAAACAAAACCTAAGGCAGGGACTTGAGAAGTGAACAGGATTGAATGTAGATATTACTAGGGTCCGCGGCGAGCACGCTCATATTTGAAGTAAAGCAGTTTGTTACTATTTTGCATCATAATTTTTATTGCGTATAGCCAAAAAGCAGATTCGTTAATTTATTTTAAATTTTCTAAGTAGTATTCAAATTTATTACTAGCTGATTTCTTATTGGATAGTCTCTAAATACCTTGCTCGATGCTGATTGACTATAATGACTATTTAGCAAAGAATTATTTAAGGTTTTCTTTAGTTCATCACTTTAATTCCTTGCATACATGTTTAACCAACTCAAAATTATAATTGAATGATTTATACTCGCTAGTTTGATATCTCCGACCACAGGAGTATATGGATCTTATTCTGAATGGCGGGAGGAAGTTTATCCTTCATTGAACAACAACTTTAAATGTTGATTTTTAATTTAACCTCACTTTCTATTATTTCGCTTTTATTATTTGTACTTACAACTAGCTCTCCTTTCAATATTTCTGAAATTCCATTTTCAATTTTAATTCTGTAACGCTAGATTTTGTATTTACTCACAAACATTCTCTCCTCGAATCTGATTAGTAGATGAGGAATATTTGCATCTAATAATGAGAATTCTAAAGATATTGTGTTTTGTATGCTGTATGAATAAGTCTTGAATCTTTTATCGCTCACCTAAACAACACAACTAGTTATTAAAGAAAAGGTTGAACAACTCCGTAGTTAAATATTAGAACAGGGAAGAAAATAATTAAGATAGGGGTGAAAACAATGGCTATGCTACTATGGAGCACAACCACTCAGAACCCAAGTCTACAGAACAAACTGGGGGGGGGGTCACTTGTGGAAAAGTTTCAATCAGTTGTTTTTTTTGCAATATGAGCTAACGATATTATCTAAAAATGCAATGAAAGTTTGACGATCAACCCATCCAGTTCAGAGTACACAACGTCTCAAAAACCAGATGTGAACATTAACACTGGAATGCGGGTACATCCAGCCGATGAGTTCCAAATAGGACGAAATGCGCGTCCAGGATTCCGCTTGCCAGTCGCAATCCAACTTAAAAAAATCAATACTCATTAATTCTGTTCAAATGACATCTAAATGCTTATGCTTTCCATAAAGTATATGAGTTAATAGTTCTTTGCAAAGTGAGGAGTTTTTCCGGTACTTAAGTTGCATAGTCACTTGATCTTGCGCACTTTTGGACTGAGTGAGCATGGAAAGAAAAACGTTTATGTAACATATTTTGGGTGTTATCACCTAGCAACTTTAGCGCTATTTGAGCACATTTCTCTCATTCAATAATTAACTTAACTTTTACAATGTTGGTGATTAGATGTTTTAATTTTGTAAATGTTAGGGATGTCACACCTCCAAAAGTGACTAAGTAAATACATTATTTTTTATTGGTTGTAAAAATTTGAACTTGTTATTTTTGCTCCAGAAGTGCCTTTGTTACGTTCATTTTCGTGTTTTGCACCTCTAAAAACGTTTTGCGTTATTGATCCACTTCTGTTTAAGTACGCTAATTTTGTAACGCTTTTACAAGAACACTTATGTTGTATATATATACCGGTGAATTGTATGTTTGATTATTCATCTTCTTCGACTTGTTTGTTAAATTATATCTTCCTGGACGAGTTGAACTTCTAGTTAGCTAATCGTGGTCATTGAAGATTGAGGATAATCTCCTGCTGTTAAGCCTAGTTGTTAGTAGTTATTCTATGCGGATGGTCGGTATAATAGTTATTGCTTCGTTACAGGAAATTATTTTACAATACATTTTCTCGACCTTGGAAGTACTAATTTTTAATGCCATATAATTCTATACTTTTCAACTAGCACTAAGTTCTTCTAGTTTTTTATTTATTCAAGTTTGTTAAAGAAAGCTTGCGTATAATACAAATTTTAATGCTTCTAAAGCGATTTCCAATGAATTTTATTTTTTTTATCCATGTGACTGTATTTCTTGATTAACTGCAATTCAATGTTACCGTGAATTTGCTTAATCTTTCTCAATTTATCTCTAATTAATTGTTGCAATTCACACAACTCTGTTAACTAGAATAACAAGTTCGGAATGAAGTATATTCTATGCGTCTTCGGTTCTAAATATATTAAATAAGAAACGTTTTAGACCTTCTCGATTGACCTGCCATCACTGATAGGTTGGAAATGAACCAGGAAAGAATATTTTTTAAAAATTCCCATTTGCATCAAAACAAAGCAATTATAAACGGAGAATATTCTTGATAAATTCTCATTTTTTCTACGTTTATGAAACCAGATTAATGATCCGAAGTCAATAACCAAATTTTAGGCAGACACTTCTTATAGTTTATGAATCTGGGATTGCTAGTATCAAAATGAATAGTTTATGCTGTTAACTGAAGTCAGTTTATGCATTATTTGAAATCTTCAAAGTGATCATGGTCATTATCAGAATAAATACATGTTGGGGTGAAATATACATGAAGGATGTACAAATCTTTCTTTCACTAGGCAGTCATTCATTAGGCATCTATTCTCCTAACAGTGAAATATTGGTCAGTAGATTGTTTAAGTGTGGACAAGAAATTAATTTATATTAAAAAAAACATTTACCAGGTACTTGTTCGTATACTTGGCTTCGAGTTGCATCTCATTTATAAAGGATAGTAAGTCTATCCACTTGACCAAAATAAAGTAGTTGGAGCAGGGCTTGAACTTTCAACTCACTGACCGGAATTCGAGCTACTTAACCATTGAACTTCAGTTCCACATTTAGATTTACAGATAAGTAAAATGATCAACTTTTTTCCTTTTTGTACTAATCTAGGTTAATCATGATAATAGTCATAATGTTAACCGTGAAGCTGATTTACTTAATTTCGGTAATTCTGGTGCCGTATACAATGATGTTCAGTCGAAGCCAAATGGATCTTGTCTGTTAGTCGATATAGTAGGGAACGGTGTGACTTCAGCAGATATGAATAACTTACTTCATACTAGTGGCGGTGATCAATACATGAATCGTAAAGAATTCACAATGTAGGTTCATTGACTATTTTTCTATCTCTTTGTGATATGCAATTTGTTAATGTTACATGGTCAGCATTTATGTATTTGAGTGTTGGTATGCTTATAATATACTCCCACTAATTAGTAACTGGACCGTTTCGTTCAATTAGAAACGGAACACAAATATGTCATTATTTATGTGATCGTATAAAGTTTGAATAGTCTTTCTATGATATATAAAACATTATTATACACTACTGCAACGTCTCAGCTAAATATAAGTTATGTCGTGTGTAAAGTCCTTTTTAATGCTACTTTCTTAAACTGAATTTGGTTGATTTACTTATTTATTGAGTACAAATTCATTTTCTCAGCTTTAAGTCATACTCGAGTCCCATAGAGGCTGTCGACATACTACCCTTGGCCAAACCTGTATAAGACAGTGAGTGGTTAAAACTTATGACCTACCGGCTGAATCCTTCAACCACTAAACCACTGCTTCACAATTATTGTTGATCTCTAGGAGAATGATTCTGTGCTTATTTTTACATCGACAAGTGGAATCATTAAAGTTTCGTTAACTGTACCACTTTCCTTTAAACGGTTAATGTTCTAAAATAAATTCTACGATAGTAAACTAACACCGTTCATGTGTGCACAGCTGTTGGTCCTTATGAAGTTCTTGCATCTCCATGTTTATTCACCATCGCTACATTCTTAGCATTTTTCGAATCTAGTATGTACACCAGTTTTAAATGTCGAAGCTCGTTGTTATGGGGTAACTAATGTACCAAATGTAAAGGGTATAAGGTAACCGAAGCATGTGTTTTATTTACTATGGTAGCTGCTAAGACATACGAAAAGTTAAAAATGTAAGCAACGTTGTAAGTTAACACTCGCTCATTAGTACGAATCGCTGCTGGGTAGTCTCGTACTAGAACGAATCAACTGTCCAATTTTTTCTTATCTTTGTCCGTTATTCAGCTAAAGCCAATCCTTGATGTAAGACTACGAAATTTAGCAGACTATACAATCCTTTGCAGTATTTTAGATATTTTAATCAAAGTTTGGTTGCTGTTATGCCTTTCGTCAACCTTCCATTTGTGTTTATAATTTGTTTTTTTTATCCCGCCGATAGTTATAATAATAATAATTGATCTGTTGTACTCAGTTAGCAATATAATTACGCGGAACTACAAAATCTATGCTTTGATTTTGCTGCATCATGAAGTGACCTCTATTACTCTATATTTCAAATAAGGTCTTCAATCGGCGATATAATATTTGTCAGATATTATGTAAGGTTACATTTCTGGCTATTTATACACAACCACTTATTTCATACTCCACACAGTCGCATCTAACTTAATGATAAAATTAAGTAACAGGTCATTATTTTTCATTGTGTAAGATAATCTTTGAAATGTTTTTAGAAGAAACTTTTTCGAGGGACGGACACTTAATAAATCCCCTTTTGCTGTGACATTGGTTTTTGCTTGTAATGCTAATCTCCACGTACCAACGCTTATTGACCAATGTGACTTTTTTTTCTGTCTACAACATCCAACCACGGCCAGATGAGGAACGACTAGTTTTATTATTCTGATTTAGCAAAAGATATGTCTATTTACACCAACTACAAACCACTATGCGTCATAATTAAGAAATCACGACCTGTGCAAGACTAGGGCATTAGTAGTACAAAACTGAGCGACATGTAAAGGATAAATTTACGAATGTGAAGATCTTTGTCAGTAGTTGATGAGTTAATTGAGAATATAAATATGGCGGGAGCCAAATATCTAATACTTACACAAACGTATGTATAATTGTACACTGGAACATAGTTCTTGAAGTCCAAGCTTTTTAAATTATTCATCTTTCTTTCTTACGATATAAGTCATCAGTATTCAGCACTGTCTTGCACATTTCTTTCAGCTTTTTAACAAGGCATAATGCTATTCTGTATGAAAATTCTCTTATTCGGATTGGTATTCGAATGGAATCTCGTGGACAATTTTGTCGATTAGGTGTGTTTTATGGAAATAAATCTCCTCATCCATTCACAGTATTTTGTTCTCAAGTAACATGCCCAGATGCAATGGATGTGAATGAAATCGCTAAAGCTATTTCAATTGAACTTCAACCTGGACCTGATCGAATTGAAGCAGGAACACAAGTTCAGCAGTCATTAAATGTTGAATGTTTACGTCCTTTTACAGAAGTAGTAAAACTTGATGTTTCTTATTTGTAAGTAGATTTCTTTTTTCGTTTCACTAATTTACCAAGCGGAAATTTTACGTATTTAATTTTGAGCTACGCTGTTTGTATCAGGACCAGTGCCATCTATCATCTGTTTAGAACGTAGTATCTATTATAGGATTCGGGCCTAATATCTTATTATTGGACGGCGAGTACTTCAACTACCTAGCTATTACCCTACATTTCTTTCAATACATAAGGTATTATTCATTCGTTGTTCGTTGAGTTAATCTATACCATTTAAAAATTTCGAATTATAACCTACCTACAGTTTTCGCTGTGCAATAAACCTTCAACTCTAGTCAACAATATCATAATTTATATGTATCTAAGAGCTTTTGGATCATTGTGTAGACACCATTTAGTTTATCTCATTACAGAAATAACTGCCTTCTTTATTGATTATATTTTTTAAATGTCATCATCGTTTTTTGACGCTCCTGTATGTCTCTGTTAGTCAGCCAGTCAAAATCAACGTAGGATCTGTTATAAATACGGATCAATCTAAGTTACCAAACCACATTAGCACGACGAAATGCTTTCTAGTTTAGTAGTGGTAGTAAGAAATGAATGAACATAGAACATACGATTCAAGAAGAAAAAATGAATTCACGAGATAAATCGTAAGAACTAACTTAGAGACTAAGGGTGTGAGAGAAGACAAATAGTCGATGAATTTGCTTCATTGTTACTTATTTAAAACCCTTTCACAATGTCTCCAACCATTTGTGACAAAAATCACACGAACCCCAACCCAGTAGTTTCACCAATAAACCGTGAATTCCTCGGATGGCGTCAAGTTTTGGTTTAATTGCCTTCTGCATCAGTTAACGCCTCATATTGATGTAGACAGTGGTTGGCATATGCAATATATATCCGATTCTCATCTGATAACAATTCACAATCGTATCAACGAATTTACTGTTTCCATTTAGTATCATGCGTCGAATTTCATCACACACTTGGATTCCATTGGAGACACCTATTATCAAATACTAGTAGTCTCTTCTTTTAAAGACCCAGTTTCACACCCATAAAAAGCAGAACTTTCGCATAGATTGCTGTCCTCTTGATTGACAGATTTACGTCTTGTCTGCATAATAGTTGACATTTGTTGATAAAAAATTAGCAAACTCTGAATCTGTCCCGAGATTACGTTTTAGTTATTATTCAACCAAGAGCAGAAAGAAAACCTCTCAGTTTGGTCTGGATTTAATTGCGACTTGTGTGACATCTGATAGGGACCTAGATAACTTCAAGCCTCATGTTACATTCCATACACATGCACACCAAAGGAATTTTGTGATGTATGTAGAATCATCACTTTTGGGTTTTACAATCATTAAACTTTCTAATTTTAACCTCATTCAACCTACTTCGGTTTATGCATCTGGGTAGTATGATTAAACCTCACGCTAATAGTATAACTCAAAAACTAACCATAACAGAAAAATCAGAGATGAAGTAGAGAACTTCATATGCTCTCTACTTCATCTCTGTTGTTTTCTGTTATGGCTTATTGTTTTTATGATCAGTACGAGGTCTTTTGATTTTCCAGATTTCCTCTACATAATTTTGTATTTAGCTGTAACAGTTGGGGCATATGTTTTTTAACTAACCTACCCTTAATTGGAATGTGTTTGTATCTTCCTGTTGGTGTTGTTAAGAGCTGTATATAATCACCCTGTGTCGCTATATATCCATCCTGATATGATTTCCTCGATTGGGCATTAATTTGTAAATTTGATTATGTACTGGTCTAAACATCACCTCTGGGATACAGGTTCATTCATCTAACGAGTCACAAATAGGACGAAACCTGATTCATGGAATTCATATGTCAGCCACAATCCAGCTTTAATCATACTATTTTTAAGTAATTCACTGTACGTCTTAAAATTCTTATCACTATTTACATTAACGTTGAGATTAAGTAGTAATTAATTTAGTGACTAATAATCTGTGTTTTTGTACTAAACATCACGTACTTAGTGAGATAATATTAATAAATTGTTTGTTAGTTTTTACTTTTATAATTAGTTTGAGTTGCTTAAATAAATAAAACATTGACTTTATTCATATGATTTATGTCGGAAAAACATTTTTGTTTTTAATCATAGATGCGAAGACTCGAAACAACACTATGCTCTTATGCTTCCTATCACATTGAATAAATTTCTTCAACCTGCTGAGATGGATCAAGCAACATTTTTCTCTCGATGGAAATTGTTATCACAGTAAGTTTTAACAAGGTATTTAGCAATTTTTCAAAATCTTCGGTGTTTTTTTATAAAAATGAGTGGTATATATTTGTAATATTCCAATGAATAGAAATTACAATTTCTGACGTTTCTATTCATTGGAATATTACACATATATATCACTCATTTTGGTGCTTTTTGTTTTGAAATTTTCTGAAATGTATTTTTAGAATTTACTACTCCTTTTTCATAAACATCCTCTTGTCTTGATACATTTGTTTTTGATAAATATTGAGTTGATATTAGGAAACTACTTACAAGACGTTTGTAGGTGACTAATCTAATCGAATTGTCCTTTAGCTTCTTTGACATATTGAAGTTACCTTCGATAATAATCCAATTGCTTTTTCAGACTCCTCAAGCAATAACATCTTTTCAAGGTGACCTGACTTATCATCGACTTGCATACCTTTAAAAGTCACCCATGTTCATTATGTACACGATCTTGAAATCAGTTACATTTCTTTAGGATAGTTATCAGGTCAATGATTTAGATTTAAGGTTTTATTTCAGTACATCATTGACGGTACCTTAGCCACGTTAATTAGTTTCGTAATCCTTTTCATTATCTTAGTCGTAGACAGTTGGCTAGTATCACTGATTCATTGGACAGTCGTAATCCACCACCGGCTGAATACATTCTTGACTATCTAAGTTAAATTGTAAGAAATTCCTGTCATCAGAGTGTTAATATTCATACTGATTATCTTTTCATTTGTGAAATGTTTTAGTAATAACCTCTCAGCTCAAATGTTTCAGCTAAATCTCTTTTTAATTTCTAATTAATTCATGTTTTTCCTGTCAAACATTGTATTACCAGTTAAAGAGATTTCGAGTGATGCTGTTGCAGGAACAGTCTGTCGAAGGCGTAGTACTGCACTAAACAGAAACTACCCTGCGGATAAACCAATAATGTTATACGAAATGGCATGTTCGGTAATTCAGTCTAAGAAAGACAGACCTCCATTTAATGTCACCTTCAAGTATGTTTACAAATTTAAACCTACCTGCCAAAGCAGCTACGTTGACTGAACGTAAAGGAGAGCTTATCTTAGATTTTATGAACACTTTCCGAAAACCTTCAGTAAATGGACGAAAATCATTAAATAGTGCTATTTCAAGACATCCTTTGGCGTAGGATATCACGTTGACACTTTAAAATCTCTCAAGGTGAATAGTAAACAACCAGGCTCTAATATCCTGAGGTTTACTGTAGATATTGCTATCAATCTTCAGAAACCTGAATTGTGTGTTCTAAATTTAGATGTTGCAAATCTTTCTGTACGTTGGTAGAATAAACTTAAATCTTTACGTAATGGAACTTATACTTAAAGCTTGCTTCAACTCCTCCATATCATTACATTATTGCGTCATTTTTTGTCGTTGGACTTCAATAACTTATTAGTTAATTGGAATGTACTCAATCGGTTTCATTCTTGCTGATCATTAACGTCTTTTCATTGCGCAATCGCTCGCTTCTAATGTTTTGTAACTAACTGAATCTTCTAGAGTGTTCTTTGACATGTGTTTTATTCCGTTTCATAATCTTATTTATTATGTAATATTTTGCTAACATTAAGTATTAACAACAATTTCCGACCAACTTCCTTTCCATATTTTAAAACCTTTTTATAATTTTGATTTTGAAATATTATTGGTTGTAATTAGCTGAAGAAAACTAAATGGGAAAATATGAATTTATCTTACTTTGCTCAGTTGTTCATTCTTATTATTTTCAACTTAGAGTTTGATTGAAGTCAATTACACTAATCTGTACCTGATAACTGAGTTAATGTTGTTCAGTATTGTATATAGTGTAATCCCTCTTTCATTTTATTTTTCTATTGTAGACCTGGGCAAGAGTGCCAGAAAATCCATCCTGCATTATTTCCATTAGAGACCACAACGATGAGAGCTACAGTGAGTTTAATAGTTGGTTTGTATGCTATAAAAATATGCCTTCATATATTTATTCTTTGACTTATCTTTTTTAAAATTGATTCAGGTCGAAGAAATGTTTAATATGTAGCTAATCAGAGTTTAGTCATGTGAAGAGCACTTTTACGGCATATCTAAATCCCTATTTATTTATGATAGTTTTCTGTCCGCTTTCGATATTTTCCATAATTCTATTTGAAGCCTTGGAGTTCACCATGGTAATGGCGTGTTCTTAAGGACACCTACATTCTTCGTTGATCATCATTGTCGATCGAAACTGATAGAAAATTTATTTTCTAGTCATTGTTATATACAGGTTTCATCAACTAATTAATAGGGTAGCACATACTGTTCTATGGGGTGTCATGTTATCTCGTCTTGTGCTTACTGAGTCGGTACATACCATCTTTTAGGGAGGTAACAACTGAATTTATCTAGTGCTAGTATTAATTTATTTGTATACTACAATTCTTTTCTAATAACGCGATTGATTCTTTGATAGTTACGTTCAGTAAAACGCCTTTAATCAATAATAAAGGTTACTGTAGTTATAGTGTAATGATTCAGGGTTAGAAAAAATTAATTGAAAACAGTTTCTTGGTGATGCAACCATGCGGATTATAATATGATAATTGATACGGAATTTTATTAGTAACACATAAACTGACAACTACAAATGACTCCTACAACATCGAGTTAGTTATATTGAGGTTACATACAGAGTATTAGGCAAGGATAGAAAATCAGTTGATCACATTGAGCCTCTTCACCGACTAAAGTGGTTAAAACATACATTACGTATGTCCAGCCGTTGCTTGCTTCCACATGAAATGAAAACTGGTGTATGAATAAGGTTTGAAGATGTTAGTGGTAGCCAAACTAAACGGTAGCGTCAGTCCATGAAATCATAAATTGTTGGTCTAAGCTGTGCTGGTAGATGTAAAATATTTGTTTTGGGTCTGATAGCTTGTCGTGAAATCGTAGTGTGACGTAGCACAGGGACATTCATTCTTTGTGTTCTTTTTAACTGTGAGCTTTGAAATCTTTACGTACCATTATCTTACGAATTTTCTTTTTTTTTCTCAGACCATATTATACATATTCAATCGTTTTCGACTCCCATTGATGTTATTACTACTCCTACATTGGTATTCATATTGTTGTGCTATTGGGATGTAGAAACTTGGACTGATGCACATAGGCACCTCGGAAAGACAGGACATACGCCGGTGTCTTTTTGTCGTTACTCCTTATGCCCCCAGTGACTGCAGTTCGGACGGAGTAAAAGATCAGCTATACACAAAGTGCACTAAACTCCTTCAGAAAGTTAGATGCTCAGACATCGTAATCATAGCAGGAAAGTTTAACACCTTAGTCTGTAAGCTAAGTCAGGCTGAAACACATGCAGGTGGATCTTTTTGGGTTTTACCACAACGAACGGATAATGGAGACTGTTTCTTACAATTTTGTTCAGATTGCCGTTTATTCTTAGCTAGTAAAACTTTGAGAATAAGTGAAGATATTGTGTATCCCGGCGACCTCAAGCATTTACACAGCTATAGATACAGATAGATCGTATCAATATAAATCATCGCTGTAGAGGCCAAGTAAAAGACTACCACTTATTCTGAAACATTTTTAAACACTGATCATGTCCTTTGAGAGCATGCGTTTTACTAGATACAGAAAGGTTACTACTGGAAACCACTAGCCTGAGAACGAATAAACCAGGAATACATTCCGATAAAAATTAACTAGGCAGTTAATCGGTCACAGATAGAGGGTTCATTGCGAAGAAACTTCGAATTTTTTAACGATATCCACATCGAACTTAAATTAATAAGTTAAGAAAAAGCAATGGATTTCTGAAACATTAGTGAACTAATAACTGATCGAAAACTCAACTTTCAAGAACTGTTAAACTGATCCTTCAGTTACTCTTCAAGTTTCCAAGTATCACCAAAAATGTCAAAAATGCCCCAACTCTTAATAAGGTTAAAAAGACTGTATGCAATTTGAAGCTAGGGAAAGCAGCAAGACCTTTTAGGTTAATTCCGGATATCTTTAAGGATGCTGGTCCAGTTTTAGCAAGCAGTTTGACCGATGTAGCTGGATTTAATCTCAGTTGATTACTAGTCTTCCAAATTTGTAAGGATAGAGATTCTCGTGTGGTAACTATAGAGGAATTAATTTGGCTTACATGGTTTTTAGAATATTAATTTCTGCAATCATCCGACTCCTATTCAACGATAGGGTGCGATACAGTTGGGGAATTCAGACTGGTTTCTATCCTTGTTGAGGATGCGTTGGTCAAATATGCCCTCTCCGTCAGATTGTAGAACATAAACATACCAATGTCCAACAAAGGTGATGGTCCTTGACTTGAAAATAACTTTCACTCCGTAGATCCAGCGGTTCTGTGGTAGTCCGTCATTGAAAGGAATACCCCAAAAAGTACATAAAACTTATGAAGGCTTTCTACTCGAACACTACTGGTTGAATCAGAGCTTATAACGAATTGTCAATCTTTGAGTTGTTCATCATGATTTTCTCATACAAAGACGCTAACAGTATGCAAAGGTTTCCTCTACACGTTGAGTAATAATAGGTTTTTCTGTCGCTAAATGCAAAATGTCACTTTAACTGGTTTTTATCATCACCTAAACTGGTCAGTGGGAGTAAGGTATTTGAATGAGTTGGTCACTCCGCTCTACTTGATTCTTATCAACCCTGGTGAGTTGGTTTCTGATGGAATTTCAGCACGTTATATGAGAATTAACGGTTCGCCAGCTGAACCATATTTGTCTAGTATTTATGTCTTAGCATCAGTACTGTTGTCAGTTCCTATGAGTTAGGAGCAGCTGAATTGCTATGTTGCCACTTCACCATCTGTCTCATGTAAGCTACATCTATAAACATGTGATCTGTAGATTTCGGTATTCGAAAATCGATTTTTCTCGTCTAATTTTCTAATTCCATTAGTAACTTACTTTCAGGGCTGAATCAGATAGGCGACTACATAATATATCTAGCGGATTCTTATACTAACAATAGTCAAATAATTCACCTCACTAGGATCTACCATAGAGAAACCATAATTTACCACTCACGCTTTGTTCTTCATACATGAACGTAGCTGAAAAATGCAGGTGAATTTGCAAACTAATAGTACCTAAGCTGTATCACATTTGCCATTAAGCGTAATGACATCATGTTTTATTTTTTCTATCCAAACGGAATTGCATAATTTGATTTACTTTTTAAAGCACTTTATGTAATGAATTGTAATTTATGTAATGCCAACTGAAATATAGCTTCCATCTCGGGCTAACGTTAACCAGATTATCATTGGAATCGATAAATCACTTTACAACTATTTCGTCTATCCATGACTTTACTAAAGATCGAATTCAATCGTAAATGACATTATATGGCTGTCGCACAATATAACGAATTAACAGAAGTTAGAGATTTATGAACCATTGTATGCCAACTCTGTGATCGAAAATCTTAAACACTTACTACGTGACTTGAATGTCCTGGGTGCGACTTCTTGTTGAATCGTAGTGTAGCGTAGTCATTTTCTTTGATGAACACAGCTGTTTGATTCTTCTTGGTTTTCAGTGGCTAAAGGAAGTCAGTTCATAATGTGAAACTTCCATAACTCTTTTAATAAATTGTAACCCCTGTATATTAGAGCAACTTTTCCGTTTTGTCTACTACATTTATCGTCTCGATAATACTTTATAATCTGAATTTTATCTATCTACTGATTTCAAAATATGCTGATCCCTGTTGTCTCGATACTTACTGTTAAAGACCAGTGTTTGTTGCATAACGGAGATCCTTAGTTTTGCAGTAAATCCCCATCTCATTCTTTTAGATAGTATTTTTATTTAAAGTCTAATTTTTAGTATAGTGAAACTGTGACTGTGTGGTTAATTTGTTCGATTTGCAAACATGGAGTTGCATATTCTACCTTTGCTTCATTTAATTCGGTTTGAAGATTGAGGAGTATCACTAGCCTTGACGCCTAGAATATAAGAGTCTACCCAAAGCACACTAATGAGTACTTGATAAATAAATAAATGTTTAATTCAATTTAGATATCACGGATTGATCTTAATCAGACAACCATTGATCACCTGGAAGCACTGGACAGCTGTTTCGTCCTAGTATGGGACTCCTCAGCAGTGCGCATCCACGACCCCGTCGGGGATCGAACCCAGGACCTTCTGGCTCCGCGGCGGACGCTTTACCATTGGACCACTGAGTCGGCTCCTAACGGTTGATATTTCCAATTCAGCCAATTCGTGATACATTGCGCGACCTCTTCTATGCCATTGGTGAGTTACTGCCTCACACCCGACACGGTTGAACTCTACTGGTCACGTCTTCACACTAGAACTCCAGGAATTACCTTAAGGAGCTAGTCACTAGTGAGCTCATGTTAATTACAATTAGGGGAGTTTGTAGAGATAGTTAACTGTTTAATTCAATTTTGATATCACGAATTGATGTGAATCAGACAACCATTGATCACCTGGAAGCACTGGACGTGACCAGTAGAGTTCAACCGTGTCGGGTGTGAGGCAGTAACTCACCAATGGCATAGAAGAGGTCGCGCAATGTATCACGAATTGGCTGAATTGGAAATATCAACCGTTAGGAGCCGACTCAGTGGTCCAATGGTAAAGCGTCCGCCGCGGAGCCAGAAGGTCCTGGGTTCGATCCCCGACGGGGTCGTGGATGCGCACTGCTGAGGAGTCCCATACTAGGACGAAACAGCTGTCCAGTGCTTCCAGGTGATCAATGGTTGTCTGATTCAGATCAATCCGTGATATCCAAATTGAATTAAACAGTTAACTATCTCTACAAACCCCTAATTGTAAATAAATAGATGTTTTTTTCCCTGTAGTTCTCATAAAGTTTTATTTTTGTAACTGTGTCAACTTTTGTATGTGAAATTAATAGCTAATACGATTGTGATGTTTATTTTTATAACTTTGTTGGTAGACTAAAAACTTTGGATTTAGTTTACTGGATGGGATCGATCCAAATCCACAAAATATTGTTGGCGCTGGTATTGTTGTCACCAGTGGTCAGCAAGTCGGTGTCCTACTTCGACTGGAACCAGATTCGCGATCAAAGGTAGGTGCTTTACATCATTGACATCATTTAGTTCATAATGCATATTACAAACATCTAAACTTAATTTGAATGTGTAGTTTAGACTCCTCTGTAATCATTTGGGATTCCGTTAAAGTTGCCAAATAGCGATATCTATAATTTTTTCTATCAAATAACGTAACAAAATATTCCACCTTTCTTTTGTAGGTGTAGCAGGTACTCGGTGAATGCCTTTTTTGATAAGTTATGTTTTGTAGGCTTAGCTTATTGTGAAATAATTATGATTAGAGTTAGATTGTAACTGATAAGTGAAATCCAGAATATGGTTTCCGTTATTTTTGGAACTTCTTAGCCGAATGTACTTGAATTCCAGTGTTGTTCACATTGGGACTATGTCAGAAAAAACCGTCTCATTTCTTTTTCTCTTTTTATTCATGGGTATAATTTTTTCCGTTTCGTTAGATCTATTTATTGAAGGATGCGATCATATCACGTAGAATTCGGGGTCATAGTGAAATTTATTTGAATATCACTTTATTTGATGCATCCAGCTGTTGGTTGGAACTGTGATCGTAAATGCAGACTATCTATACAGCGTTAATTGATTACGCGAATCTTTAAGGAGACGTTCTGCGATATGACTCAGAATCCGCCGAAATTGAGCAGCTACGTTCACTATTTGTTTACCTTTACATACTAAGTCTCAAAAACTATTTTGTACTTATATTATTTCATGAATTTATTCTACACCAATCATATTTGCTACGTTGTTCGTTACAACTGACTGCCCACTTTAGCATTCATCTAAGTGATTTCATTATGTTATTCTGATGTGGTGTGGCAAATTGAACTGTTGCATGTAAACCAGGTTCTATTCCTGACTGTAGATGTTACTCTATCGTGATAGTGTGGCTATTCTAATGAACTTACCACTCTATTTTGCCTCTCTATGTTCAATTTTTTGCTACTACCACTGATGTTACTACTACTTTACTATG
Organism: Schistosoma mekongi; assembly: GCA_034768735.1. NCBI lineage: Eukaryota > Metazoa > Platyhelminthes > Trematoda > Strigeidida > Schistosomatidae > Schistosoma > Schistosoma mekongi. The sequence continues at coordinate 29,901,913 of CM068307.1, read as the reverse complement.
TTGGTATTCATGTTTTGTGCTATTGGGATGTGGTAACCTCGACCAATTTTTTTACATTAGTGCCTTGTTCTATGTTGTACATGACTCATTGACCATATTCTACGTTACTGATGACTGTGTGTCCGACATTCGGCATAAAGTCTAGAGCCTTGTTTTCTTACTTGCTATAAATCATCAGTGTGCTTTTATATGATCATGCATACTCAAAACTGTAACTAAGTACAAGTTACTAAGCCTGGCTCTAAGCCATTCCTTTTTGCGTGATGATTATTAAGAGTATCCAGCTAACTGGACCTAAGCTAATAGAGTAAATATTCTCAGCCTTGAGTTATTTTAATATTCTGCGAATGTTAAACACTCCTTAAAGGATTTGATAGCTGCATATTTCACACTTTAACTGTTCGGATTATGGTTAACTTCCGTAGTCCAATGTTTAATTTAGTATCAGACTTCTTAAGTGCGTTTACATACCCCGTAAACCAGTACTATTATAGACAGATCATCTTGCAACGTCTACACTACATATGTGTGAATACAATACTGGTTTAGGTAATGAAACAGTTATCATCTCAAACTTTTTTCTGACTGAGTCAGTTCTTATGATACTAGTGTAAATATTCATCATTTGAATTCTTTTGGTTGTTATTTGTTGTTACGGTCATTTATTAAATTCACCATGACACCTTTGTAATTTATATGTTTATCAAAGTGTTGTTGAATAAGCTATAAACATGAATTGTGGTTAGATAGTGTTCAAAAAGTTTAAGTTTTCTCTACAAATAATAGAAGGTTGTTTGATTTTAATTAATATTTCTTACGTTTAGTACATAACTTCTAGCGTTTTGTCTCACGTAGGGCTCATTCTCTAGATATAACTTCATCCTGGTATTGATGTCTACACTAAATCCATGTAACCACTAAGTTACTCCTTGGGTATGAAGTTATTTTGTCAGCGTTCGTAATTTTCTATTTTTGACTTTAAGGTGAGCCACATATAGTGAAAGAGCCTCATCAATTGTTGTCTAGAATTTCAACAACAGTTTATCACAGAGCTTTGTAAATATCTTCGTTTCTTGTCTTGATTTCCATCTGTTTCTTGAAGTATTCGAAAGATCGCGACTGTTCTTTTTGTATATTAAATCCAATAATTAATAGTTATTTTCAGTTATCCAATTATTTCGATAACCTTTTTTACTGGGTGGGTAATCAATGAACGTAGTTTTCATGTAACCAGTGACAAAAATCATTCCATACAAACTGCATTACTTGTTGTTAGAAAGTAATATATTTGTTAAATAGATGCTTCTCAGCTTTCGTTTCTTAATTTACTGAGTATTCTTTTATTTGCAACGAGATACTTTCACTTATGCTAAATCCTTGTAATCGCTGCGCATTTCATTTGAAGTTTTTTAAATGCAATTTTTCTTTGGGATTCTTGGATTTGTTTTGTTATCAAAATAACTGAAATGTGTAGATTTCTAGAAATTTACTTTTATTTTATTTTGAAACACTACAATATTGTTTTGACGTTTATTCTTTTCACAAGATATTTAGATTGAACTGCATAAATGTGAAGTGATAGTTGAAATATATCGTTTTGCACTAGTGCGTCACACGTTGTCCTACTTTTTTTGGGGGGGGGGGCAGTCAGACAGTATCTTACACATTCTGTATTTCATTTGGCGAATTCCATAATCGTGTACTAGGTAAATAAATAATTTTAAGTCGGATCAACAAGGTTGATTGGTTAAATTGCGAAACTTATAATTTAAATAGATTTTTCTCTCATTAGTATATTTACAATAAAACTCAAAATCGATTGTATTCAACCTACTAACTCAAATTGGGATAAATGCATCGTTATTTAGTTACTACAATTCTGTGTTCATGGTTTTGTTTGTGCAATGTAGATGCCATTTTTGTTATTGTGATTATTTTTAACCTAGTCAGGTTAGTGCCTAGAACTAGCATCATTGTTATTCATCGATCTAGATTAGACCTGCGCATAATTGTACCGCAACTTGTGTAAGATTATTTTCAAAAAATCCACATGTTTAGTGCTAATATATACATAGATTTAAAACTCACATTCACCGATCGTATCATTTGATGTTATCATTCCAAGTAGTACGAGAAATTAGGGTTATCGTTGAAATCGATATAGCCTTTTTCTGATTAGAAGCTAATAAGATTAACAATTAGATGGTAGATTACGCAGATGCTGATTGACTGACACGGGAAGCGACTGATGGAGAGAGAAGACAGATAAGTTTTCCAAATAGAGTGTTCTGTACGATCAACTGCTTTTGTACATCACATGATAACCACTTCGTAAAAAAACGAAATACAAAATAATAAATACCTGCCTAGAGGAACTGTGTTTGGAAAAAGAACAATACATTCAGGTTAAAATAACTCAGAAACCGAAAAGGATATCAATCAATCAATCAATTATGCCCGTTACTCCTCGCTGAGGAGCATAGGCCGCTCACCAGTGTTCTCCATTTAACTCTGTCTTGAGCAATTCTTTTCCAAGTGTTTCCAGTTGCTGCTCATCCTTTTAATGTCTGCTTCCAATTCTCGACGCAGCGTGTTCTTTGGCCTTCATCTTTTCCGTTTACCAGCAGGATTCCATGTTAATGCTTGTCTTGTGATGCAGTCTGATGGTTTGCGTAGTGTATGTCCTATCCATTTCCATCGTCTTTTCCTAATTTCCTCTTCTGCTGGAAGTTGGTTTGTTCTCTCCGATAGTAAGCTGTTGCTAATGGTTTTCGGCCAACGGACATTTAGTATCTTGCGTAGACAGTTGTTTATAAATACTTATACCCGTCTGATGGTGTTTGCACTTATTCTCCAAGTTTCAGCTCCATACAGCAGGACTGTCTTCACGTTCAAATTGAAGAGTCTGACTTTGAGGTTAGTTGATATTTGTTTTGAGTCCCATATGTTTTTCAACTGTAGGAATGCTGCCCTGGCTTTGCCAATCCTTGCCTTTACATCTGCATCGGACCCCCTTGTTCATCAATGATGCTCCCCAAGTATGTGAAAGTATTTACTTCTTCCAGAGTTTCCCCATCAAGTTCAATTGGGTTGGTGCTCCCTGTGTTGTATTTGAGAATCTTGGTCTTTCCCTTGTGTATGTTCAGGCCTACTGATGCTGAAGTTGGTGCTACACTGGTTGTCTTTGCTTGTATTCGTTGGTGTGTATGTGCTAAAAGAGCTAGATCATCTGCGAAGTCCAAATCATCGAGTTGCATCCTATTCGTCCATTGAATCCTGTACATTCCCTCAGATGTGGAGGTCTTCATGATCCAGTCGACCACTAGGAGGAAGAGAAAAGGTGAGAGCAAGCAACCTTGTCTGACTCCGATCCTCACTGAAAATGCATTTGTCAGTTGTCCTCCATGCACAATTTTGCACTGTGTTCCGTCATAAGAATTCCGGATGATGTTGACGAGTTTCTCTGGTACGCCGTAGTGTCGAAGAAGTTTCCATAATGTTCTCCCGTCTACACTGCTAAACGCTTTCTCATAGTCAATGAAGTTGATGAACAAAGATGAGTTCCACTCAATCTATTGTTCAACGATGATCCGTAGTGTTGCGATTTGGCCCGTGCACGACCGATCCTTACGAAAACCAGCCTGTTGATCTCGAAGTTGAGCCTCCACTGAATCTTTCATTCTGTTCAACAATACTCTGTTAAAGATTTGCCCTGGTATCGACAGTAGCGTGATCCCTCTGTAGTTGTCACATTTGCTCAAATCTCCTTTCTTTGGTATCGTGATAAGATGTCCTTCTTTCCAGTCTGCCGGCACTTGTTCTTCTTCCCAGATCTTTTTGAATAAAACGTGGAGTATCCTTGCTGTTAGGTCGATATCTGACTTGAGTGCTTCAGCTGGTATATTGTCAGGTCCTGCTGCCTTCCCACTTTTGATTTGTCTGATGGCCATCTTGATTTCTTCCATCGTTGGTGGAGTGACATCTATCGGGAGATCTGTAGGTGCTGCTTCGATGTCCGGTGGGTTCGGTTCTTACATCTTCCATTGATCTTCTAAATTTTTTATTGATACATATATGATCGATTTGATTCTCAGTAGTATGATCCGGTGAGACCCATGTAGCCTTGTGTATGCGTTTGTGGGGGGGAATATTGTACCACCTACAATCATTTTGTTGAAAGCATGTAGATTTGTAAATCTTTCACCATTGTCATTTCTTTCTCCCAGTCTCTGTCATCCCATGATTTCTTCATATCCAGCGTTGTCCATTCCGACTTTGGCGTTTAGGTCCCCCATCAGGATTGTCAGATCCTTTCCTCGACACTTTGTTATAATTGATTGTAGTCTATCGTAAAACGGATCTTTGTCTTCGTCGTTGCCGTCGTTGGTTGGTGCATAGCATTGGATAATATTCATTGTAATCCCTTTCTTTATTGTTTTGAAAGATGCTTTGATGATTCTGGGTCCATGTGGTTCCCATCCCACAAGTGTATTACGTGCTTTTTTGGACAGCATCAGAGCAACTCCTTGGGTGTGAGGATCATTTTCCTCTTCGTGGCCGGAGTTTTCTGTCCAGCTTGAGTCCAATGGGCTTCGCTGATTTCGAGTATTGTCAAGTTGTATCTTTTCATTTCTGCAGCTATTTGATTTGTCTTCGCGCTCTCCCACATTGTTCGAACATTCCATGTACCTATAAAAATATTTGCTCTGGTTGTTAGAAGGGTGGCATCGGCCTCATGACTTCCGAAGAATTTCGGAAGAATTTCATCATGAGGCGTCATATATCCTTCCACTCCCAGGTCAGAGTTTAAATGGTTTATCTTGTTTAATCTGGTTTGCGTTTTTTTAGCAAGTTTGGGTTTTTACGGGATGTCCAACCCTCCTCCTTTACCCGGGCTTGGGACCGGCAGTAACCCTAGGAGGGCTCTAGGCGGTGACCATTAAAACTTACAGTTTATGAAATGCAAAATCCTTGTTTACTGAAAGTTTAATGCAGACAGTTTGGCAATACATGTCATGGCAACATGAAAATTGTATTTCCTAATTATTTACTCTTTTGTAACAGTTATTTGATATATTTATAGTGTGCATATATCAGTTGCTTAATAATATTAATTAAGATTGGGTACGTCATTGACAGTTTTATGTTATTGATATGCTGGGCACCTAAAGAAGACTATCTCATTGTTTTTGATTGTATACAAAGTGAACATTTTATTCCTATTATTATTACGTTGCCTTTGCCCTATCATCCCATTTAACACATTAACTGTTAGTATATCATTTATCATTTATGAACCACAGTTAACTGATTATGTATACGTTACTCCAATTCACATTCACTATTACTCTTATTTTGTATAAACGTCAGTTTTCTAATTGGTTGACAATATGGTTTGGTTTTGTGTATATATAAAAGAATGTTTGAAGTACAATACGATTCTGTCTGGTTAGTTCATCAAAATTGTGTTCTTCATTCCGGCTTGCGGACTGGTAGTCGCAGAACAGACGCCTACGGTCACTGATTGGTAATTATCTAGGTCATACTATGTTTCCCATACGTTGTGATTGGGACGAACGTATCAGTCCTAACAGGCCTTGATTATATGAGACTTCGCTAAGCCATTCACATGTATCTGGTCGTGATAGTTTATCTCAATTGGATTCTCATTATGTTATGATTACTTGACAGTAATCTGATAGATCGGCCGCTTTAAAAAGAACGACTAACTATCAGAACTTTTCATCAGAAGTTTATTTCATTTATTTTGATTGTGCGCAAATTGGACATCTTATTTCTTTTGTCATTACGTTTTCCCCGCCCTAACTCCTTCAGTTAGACCCACTGAGTGTTGTCATATTATTTTCCATTCTTAAACTACAATTAATTAACTGTGTACCGTTCCTCCAGTTTCCCATCATTTTTTAAATTTTTTATTGACGCTATTTTCCTAGTTGGTCAGCTGTGTGGTAAGGCATTGCATGCGTTTAGGCGAATGAGTGAAATGTTAACTTACTCTGGCTGTTTGGTTTAGTCATTTTGAGTTCTTCTATTTGGCTTGGGACTATTGTAATCACAACATATTTAACGGCATAAATCAATCGGTCGTACTGTTCGTGGTCACTGTATTGGTTTTAACAAGGTCGCTTCAATAATTCGGTCGAACATTTGTCTGTACTCGTTGAGACCTATGTCATGTCAATCGTAAATAACCAAAGTCAATTATTCTTGTTAACCTGAGTCAGAGATAAACACTGTACCAGAAAACATGTGGTGTACCTTAAATTATCTATTATTTAATACTCATAAATGGGTAATCTCTGTGCTGAAATCATGAAATTTCTTTTGACACCTGTAAAAAATATGAATTACCTCAAGAACTATCCAATCTTTTGTGTTCTTTCATAGTTTTAATAATTCATTGAATTTACTATAGTATCTGTGTAAGATATCAGAAAGTTGTTTAAGCAATTAGTTGATTAACCGAGCATGTACAGTATAGTTTGTTCATTTGGCGACCAGTTGATTTCTCTTTCATTTAGTTCTCTTTTTTACACAATGATTCTAAAATAATGAGTTTCCATAGTCTATTATCACAAACTGATTGATAGTGTTAATTACTCCTATTTCTTGTTATTTTTTTATATAAAAATCATAAACTTACTATTTTCCTTCTCCTTTTATAGATGTATCGTTTAACCATTCGAAGTACAAGAGATATCGTCTCATCTCATTTAGTTAAACTCATGGAACAAATAATCTGAGTCATAATTATGATTTTATTGATATAACTTAATCTGCTCATGGTTACAAATGTATCAGTTTAGTTGAATCGCATTATAGTAATATTGTAATGTTTTTTTTTCTATCTTGATGAAAAAAAGATTTATGATGATGATCAGCAAAAATTCAATCTCATTCCCATTATAAATACCTATACATATACGATTATTGTAGCTATTTACTGTTATTATTGTTGTTGTGACTGTCGTTCTCTCTCATGGAATAGCCTCAAAACATGGATGTTCCTTACTTTACTCTAGGATAAAAGAGGTAGTGTCTCTATATACCCGTGTTTGTACTTTTGCGTGTTCTTACCGAATTTTGTATTTAACTTTTCTCTCTCACGCACCTTATGTTTTATTTATTTTCTTACTTTTCCTTTTTCTCATATTTATGCTGTGCGTTTAGTCTAATGTATGCCTACCTACCTTCTTATTTGTAGAGTATTATTTGACAGTTAGCTATATTTCAATCTATTAATCGGCTGTTTTAATTATTATTTGTTTGCTATCTTGTGGGTTATTGTAATAATGACTCCGTTTTGTGTGTCTGACTTGTAAGCATTATCACCTACTTGTGGTAGGTTCCTTTTTTTTTACTATTACCTACTTTTTGTCTACACTCAGTCACACATTAACTTATTGTCGTTGGCTTTACACCAATAAATCAACCAGTCCACATTAGTTGTGATTTATCTTTGCATTTCCAAACCATAAAAAATGTTAGACAATAATTTTTCATTTTTGTTTCCGTATATTTCTTCGCTCTACATTTATAATAATTGTTTAACTGTTGGTTATTATATTGCTCATCATAATAGTGATAATCATTAATAATAATACCATTGGAATTATCAAACAATGTGATTCTTTCCATCCTCTCACCATTTACACTTCTATTTCTTACCTTTGTTTGTTACTCTTGCTTTTTCGTTATGCTTTAAAACATTACTAATTGTTTGTGATTCTTTTTATGATATATATATATATATATATATATATATATATATATATATATATATATATACTATCAAAATTGTGGTTTTTGTTTTCAGATCTGTGGGGGTCGTTGCATGATAATAGTTGTCTATGGTGTGTGTTCTAATGCTGGTTGCCACTTCGTTTATACGTTTTTCGTTCATCAATAGTGTTCACTCTATGTGCATAGATGTGATCAGTGTTAACATTGATTTGCTGAAATACAAATGCTAATGTGGGGTGTTATTTTCAAGTTATCACACTGAACAATGTCAACATTATTGTGTGATGCTGATATTTTTTAGGAGTGGTGGAAAATAAGTATTGTCTCTGATTGATTTATCCTGCTGGGAACATTGTTTTCATTCAGGATATCAGTAACATCTTGATTTGTCGAGTACTAACCTGCATAGAATTTAGGTGAGACAGAATTTCCTGTTGGTTTCCTCGTACCATCAAAGCAGTACATGCAATATCAGGTCACATAGGCTAGTGGCCGTATTTCAAATTGATGTATGAAATTCAATCGACACTCGATTGGACTAGATAAACATGATACTGATCATTGATTTGCGATTTTTCGATGTAGTTTAGATGATTAGTTTAATTGTTTATTTTATCTCGAAGTTCGAAATCCTTTTTCGTAAATATTAAGTAGTATCTCATTTCTATGTAGAGTTAACAAACTAAAATTTAATAAATATTCAAGCCACACCATGTATATACATACTGCAAACCTTTTAAACTGAGTTCTTACCTCTACTCAACCTAACGTCAATCGTCCTAATTAATGTTAGTTTCTCTCAAGTGTTTTTAACCACTATCTAATCGATAACGTCTACTGTCAGTTCATATAGGTGCATACATTATTTGTTAGTTAACTGTACTTAATCTTTATAGGCTGATTTTGCGCAAATTGAAACCTGTCAAATTAGCAGCAATATGAATACCCAATGGTGATTTGGAAATATGTATTAAACATTCTCCAAAAATGGATAATATTATGTTGAACTTGGAAATTATTTTCTCCTAACCTACACTTTTTTATTTTAGAGACAAGATAATAATTGGCATTCACTTCCTATAGACCCAAAGGATTTCAATTTATTTTCTACCTTAAATAGTGGTCAAGCTTTCCGGTGGGTGTCTATATTTTGTAGTAGTCTATATGAATAACGTAATTGATATAGACTTTATTTATTTCAATGCAGCTGAAGTTTTCATTATGAAGTAACTTGTTCTATAGTATTACATTTAGGAGGACTAAGCAAATTTTTTCATACAATCGCATTTTTTAGAAAAATATTCAACCGTTTAATTCATAAGTACTGCATTGCTTAGATTATACTTTACTGTGCGGGAATGACATTATTTTGAGGTATTTCACTTGATCCTCAAAAACACGATGCTACTGCAGTATTTTAAGAAATTGAAAGTTCGGGAAAGGTTTTCGGTTAATTCATAGTTTGTTTCCACATCTGACCGTGTCTACATACTCTACTACGGTGAGTAAGAATGAAGTTATACGCTCGTATTAGGGAATGATGGGAAATCAGTTGCCAATGTCGTGAAGCTTTATTAAGTGAGATGATTGAGATATGAAGTACTTAGGTCGAAACATCTGCAATCTTGATGCGCGCTGACTGATATTGGATTAGGTTGAAAGAAAACTAGAGGCTTTCAAACCAAAACATGGCATCATCCCTTGAAGTCACCGACTACTGGTCTGAGCCGTGTTGATAGATGCAGACTACTTGGTCGGGGTCTTCGCTATCGTCGTATCCAATGCTAGAAGGCTCTGTGTAATGTGGCTCCGAATCAGTCACGGTGACACAAGGGCAATCACTCCTTTAAATCATGAGGTTAGAATAATTTTATACCTTTTTTCCACAAACTAGTACTTTCATCCTGTATGATATTTTATGTGTCCAAACTGTTTTTCTACTACCACTAATATAATTTCTACTTTCACTGATTCCGTGTTCATCTTAGTGTGTTATTGAGGTGTTGAAACTTGGACCGAAGCACATATGTGCCAGGTTTTACGTCGTACACGACCGACTGACCGACTGGAAGAGTACTTAGCAAAGACGGAAACGTTGTGGATAACATCATTCAAAATGTAACACAGATGATGTGGTCACAAATTTATTAGAATCTAGTTGTATTCAGCAAGTAAACGCTGTTCTAAAATAGTCTAATTTACTCTCACAGAACGTTTGATTTTCATCATATTGCTTCCAAACTTCTCTACTAAAATGTAAAGGTATCTTATGGATAGAAGGTATTCATCTCTTTAAATGACGTATTGAGGTGACCAGACACTTGGAATCAACCATTTGTAAACAAAACTATCAGGGCTGACTGATTTCATACGTATGGGATAATCAAGTTGCTTACTTCTACTTGCAGTAAGAGTCGGTGAAGCTCATAACGACTAGGAAAGCTTCTTAATTAAATCATCAACCTCAAAGAACCCAGCGTTACCAATAATGTTGATCTGAGCTACAAATTTCCATTAGTTCACCGTAACAACCTAGATGACAGTATATAAATATTTTTAGATATATATCTCGGAAATTATGATATGAATGTGCTCATTTTATACTATTCATTCTTAAGTTCCTATTTTAATGATAATGTCATTTTAGATGCTGGTTCTTCACTGAGCTAATTAATAATAACCATAAAGTTACAAATATCTTAAGTTTATTGTATCACTGAATAAATATTGCAGTCTGTATTATGCTTATATGTTTCTAATATTTATTAGCAATGGAGACAAAATGTCTGTTACATCTTTTGCTCTATTAACCATGCAGTATATTTATATATTGACAGTGTCGAAGAGATTCATAATTAGTTTACCCTCACTTAACTTTCAACCGGTTAGGACACAGCTTCTATTTGTTGATATTACTTTACTATGTACTTACAGTCAATTTATAGTAAACGTTACAGCTATGTTTTGTGTTTGCCTACATTCATAAGCAACAATTGTCTGTAATCCAACAGAAATATATTCTACAAAAATTCAACTCTTAATTTTTATCCCATTGAAATATATCTCTGTTTTGTAATTTAGAATATAACGTTAAGTATTCTACTAAACACATTATATCTCGGTTGGTATGTTGTCATCACAATCGAAATTTACTAGATATTGTTTTATTTTCCACTTTTGATACCTGCTGGTTACTTCGATAGCAGAATAACCTGAAGTATGATTAAATTACTTTAAGTAGATTGACTGTTAAATTTTATGCATTTATTTCTCTATTTTATAGCTGGGCTTTTAATTCAACTTTGAATGAATGGCATGGAGTAATAAATAATCAATTGTGGCGACTACGTCAAGAGGACGATTCTAAGCCAGTTGAATATTATTTCGATAAAAAGTTGAACAATATCCCTTCAGATTTGCTTGATTACTTTAGATTGGATACGAATTTATCCAGTCTCGTAAAGGAATGGTCTGAACGAGACAAATGGTTTGAGAACCGTTTTTCTAAAGATTCCCAAATGGATACATCTCGCGGTTTACGCTTATTACGACAAGATCCAGAAGAAACATTGTTCGCTTTTATTACATCAGCTAATAACAACATAACGAGGATCACTAAATTACTTCGTAACTTGTGTACTGCTTATGGTAATCCACTGTATCTTGAAAACGGTGACATAACCAACTGGACATTTCCATCACTTGAAATACTTGCACAACCTGGAATACAGAATAACTTAAAAAAAATTGGATTTGGTTATCGTTCCAAATTTATTGAGTATGTGTCAATTATTCACTGTTATTTCTCTTCCAGTGAAGCAGTCATTTTTATGCGATCTTGCATATTATGTCCTAACGTTAATTTTTATCTATCTGATTGTTTCCCTATATCTGTCAATGTTCTAATCTTATTTCAAATGAGGCGATTAGCTTCATTAACCAAGACTGTAAAACGTCCTGATGATTCATTTGACATTGTCTTGCTACTTTTCGTGTATTTAAAAACTGGTCATGAACTTCCCGTGGTCTTAACCGGGATGTGTGCATAGATAAGTTTGTATGCTAGACACGTACTCCTTGTGTGAATTATTACTGGCAGTTGCATAGTCGCCGTCAGACAGTGCGGTAGGAGATGTTAGATGACAATAATACAATCTACACCATATCATTAGTAGCTAACTACAGGTGATTCATAGAGTTCTAGTGTGAAGACGTGATCAGTGGCGTTCAACCATTTTGTGTATAAAGTATCTACTCATAAATATATCTCGAATAGATTTCAGTTATAAATATCAATAGTTGGATGCCAGTGGTTCATTGGTCTGGTAATTAAGCGTTCACCGCCTGATGGTCCTGGGCTCAATTTCTTAATAAGGTCGTGGGTGAGCGCTGCTGAATGGCTTCACACTAATATGAAGCAACTGTCCAATGCCACTTCTTGCTATTCCATAGTTGTCTAACTAAGGTCAAATCATAAAATTAAATTCAAAGACAAGTATGCAGTTCACCTTGTCTTCGCCATTTTTCCCTACGTTTATACTGACTCCGACACAGATAGTGTGAAAGACCAATTAAGTGGTTATTATAATGACTTCCTCTTTAACGTTAAACGTTCAGATGTAATAACTGTAGTTGATGGTATTAACGCATGTTGATCTTTGAAAATCCTTAGGTTAATCTTTTAGATCCGCCGTGTATCTACATTTACACAACTACGGACACGTTACATTGTTGTCATTGATTATTACAGAAGTTAGATTGATGACTGTTACTGTTTCTGGTGCACGATTCATGCGAGGTCTGAACTTTCTTGAATGCTAGAAAAATGCAACAAGGTGATCTTTTTGGACTTCAGTTACTTTTTCAAACGTTAATAAATCAACATATATGTCTTCTTCAAGTCATATAGATCTATACAAATCAATTATACTAGTTAAATAACCGCTTGACTTTATAATGCTAATTTTCTCATCTATTTTAGTTCTACAATATGCTGTCGAATTATCACTTGGTATAGAAATAGAATCATGATAATGAATTATGTGGGGAGTTCCACCCTAGAACGAAACGGCTGTCCAGCGCTCCCTGATTTTCAGTGGTACCCTGCCAACACCACTCTGTGATGTATTCAATCAATTAAAAATACCAATCTCCACAAAAAATAACCATCTCAGTTCAATTAAGTGAAGATAAATTATGTATGATTCTTTTAACAGACAGACAGACAGACAGACAGACGGACAGACAGACAGACAGACAGACAGACAGACAGACAGTTACAACGTAGAACTTGGTACATGCGTACGTCAGTTCAAGTTGCCATGCCTCAATTAACAGATAGAGATTAAATTGTCGAATCAAATCCCAGAGTGGGGAAGGTAGTAGCAGAATTAGTATTCATGGAAGGGAATAGAGACCGAGAACATTTAAGAAAATATGATTCAGTAAAGAGAAAATTATGATAAGTTCAGAAGCTTAGAATTTGGAGGAAGACAAGGAGTGGATGCACCTGCGCCAATGCCAACGATTTTGAGCCATATCACCCAAAGTCTCTAACCATTTATTACGAGCGTCACGTGGACCCCAACCGGGTAGTCTGCACCTATTAACATGGTTCAGCCCAATTGTCAATGACTTCATGGACTGGTGCCATGTTTTGGTTTGGCCACCCCTAGCTTTCTTCCAGCCTACTCCTACACCAGACAACATTGCTCGTCGAGGTAGGCGGTGGTCAGGCATACGTAACACATGTCCTAACCACCTTAGCTGATGAAGATTTACTACTTCATCAATAGACTTACCGTATCTACCTAGTACTCTATTCCTAACCCACGTATTGCTTACTCGGTGGTCCCAGAAAACACGAGCAATGCTTCGAAGACATCTATGATCGAATACCAGGAGCCTACTAATATCCTCTATCCTTAATGGCCATGTTTCGCATCCATTAAGTAAGACGGACCGAACTACTGCGCAGTAAACTCGTCCTTTGGTCAGTAGTCGGATGTCTCGCCTATGCCACAGATGACGCAAATTGCCAAAAGCTAATTGGGCCTTATGTATACGCGCAGAGACTTCAGCAGACACCAGACCGTCAGGGCTGTTGAGGCTGCCAAGATAAGTGAAGCGGTCAACACACTCAACTGCCTCACTCCCTATCACTAACTTCGGTGTCGAATCAAGCCAATCCTGAAGTAACATTTTGCATTTGGGTGGAGAGAATCGCATCCCAAACATCCTTACATTCTTGTTTAAGGTAGTCAAAAGATTCTACATTTTATCAGCATCTTCGCCTAAGAGAACTATATCATCTGCATATTCTAAGTCAGCAAGTTTATCTCCTGGAAGGAGGTCAACCCCGCCGAAGTCAGACGATGAAAATGTCAACTCTAAAAGTATATCAATGATAAAATTAAATAAAAATGGGGAAAGCGGACAACCTTGACGAACACCACTTGAGGTAATCAGTTCTGATGACAGTCTGCCATAACCTTTCACTCGACATGTGGTGTTCAAGTAGAGAGCTTGTATAAGGTTAATGTACTTCTGTGGTACGCCTTTCATTGACAGACATTGCCACATAACCTTACAATCGATAGAGTCAAATGCCGCCGTAAGGTCAAGGAATACAACTATTGTTGGGCGTCTAAAAGTGTGCCTATGTTCCAGAACCTGCCGAAGTGTGAATAGGTGGTCTATACAGCCACGTCCAAGTCTGAAACCACCTTGGTTTGCTCGAGTTTGCTTTTCACGAGCCTTAGTTAGATGTCGAAGTATGACTGAAGCTAATATTTTGGACACTTTATTCGTTAAGCTGATTCCTCGGTAATTTTGACAAGAGGACTTTTATCCTTTCTTATAAAATGGAACGATTAGTGTTTGAGACCAGTTAGATGGGATTACGTCTAATTTCCAGATTCTAGACATGATCCCAGTTAATCTCGTTGCTAAAACTGGACCACCATCCTTAAATATTTCAGGGGTTAACCCATCGGGTCCTGCTGCTCTCCCTCGCTTAAGGTTCCCTATAACCTTCTCAACCTCACTAAGACTTGTGGGGGACCAATATTAATTTGCCATTCAGACTGCTTGGGAATTGTGGGCAACTAGGATAAGACCGAGGGCTAGTTGAACTGTTCCCTAAAGTGTTCTGCCCATCGGTCCAACCTTCTGGATTGATAGTGAATAATGATCCTATCTTTTTCTGAGATAGTTTCACTTACAGTTGAATTTTTGATGCCCGTTTCCTTGATAAGTCTGAACAGTTGCTCACTGTTACCTATTGCCGCTGTCTTTTCCATCTCTTTAGCTTTCGTCACTCACCACTGCTCATGATCATTTCGTAAGCTTTTAACCAGTTTGCGTTTAAGTTGCCTTCGCTCCTCATCGTATTTAGAACTAGACGGGATGTGTTGCCGAGCATCTATCAGTTCAGTAGACGCAGCTGAAATCCATTGAGTTTTCCTAACTTTTTGGTTTAGTTTGCTAGTAGATGTTACTGCTGTTTCAACAGCTTTTTGGATATCATTCCAAGCTGATTCTGGGTGGGTATCGTTTATACAGTTGAGTAATTGGTTTTTAAGTTGTTCCTGAAATATATTCTTAAATTTTTCATCATTAAGTTGGACTCTTATGGGGATTTTTGCCGTGGGTCTTTTACGTCCAGTGAGACGCAGACTAATACGCGCTCGTATTAAAGCGTGGTCTGAGTCTAAACATGTGCTCCAAAATGAGCGGCAGTCTTCTATCGAGCCTCTCCAACGGTGGCTGATATCAATGTGGTCTATTTGAGACCAACGTTGAGTTGACTGTGGAGGCCGCCATGTCAACTTATGTCTTTCTTTATGTTTAAAGTTGGTGCTTGGAAGAAATAGACGGTTATCTGAGCACAGTTGTAATAAACGGTTGTCATTATCTGTTCGTTGGGCCTCGACACCATAGGATTTGCTTAGGTGCCTTTCGGTTTTGCCTAGTCTATCTACTTGGGCATTAAAGTCATCAGCCATAATCACTACATCAGTACGCTTAGCTTTACGAAGGAGGTCTGAAAGCTTTCTGTAAAATTCATCTTTAACTTCATCAGAGCTGCAATCAGTGGGAGCGTAGGCAGAGACAACAAAGAGGCAACGTCGTATGTCCCTATCTTTCCGAGTTCTTACCGTCCCGTTTAGACGGACAGCGCATAAGGGACTGTCTATGGGAATCCAGTCAAGGAGAGCCTGTTTAGCTGTTGAACTTAGTGCTATACCTACACCAGCTAGGCCTCGAGTGGTAGCGGTAGGGTCTCCGGAAACACGAAGGATGAACCGGACCGGTTCTTTGTTTTCACAAGGTGAGGTCAGGCGAATGATTGTACTTGAATCCTGTATACGCGTTTCAGTGACACAGTAGACATCGATGGAACGAGAATTAAGGGTCATGGCTAGGGAGGCCTGTTGTCCTATTTGGCCTAAGGTTCGAACGTTTAAAAGCTCCGATATGTAGTTTAGTTCGAGGTTTCAAGAGACCAGGAATAACGTTTTGTGAACTCAAACCATTAGCATTAGAGGCGTCAGGTGATAAGGTTAGGCTAGTCGGGTTAATCGTGGGAATAAGGGAGTTATTGAGAGTTGAGGGTGGGATTTGACCTCGAGCAAAATGATCGCTTGTGCTGTTAGAGGTATGAGGGCGGTTATCACTTTCCGGTTGCCCACATCGTGGAAGGGTCATTATTGAGGAACCTGAAGGAGAAAGAGGATTAGGAGAGGTCGTGATGACCTGAGAGTGTGACCGCAGTGTCCAGGGGACAGCTGTTTGAGGTCGGTCGAGTATATTAATTGTTGCTCCGGTTGTCAGAAGGGACGCATCGGCCTCATGGCTTCCGAAGGAACTCGGCTTTCACCATGAAGCGTCATATTAGTCTTTCCAATTTCCAGGGCAGAGTTAGAATTGTTATATTGGTTTTTACTCGTGAACTGTTTTATAGCATGATAGTTGTTTTACGGGATGTGGTTGCTAACCGCATGCCTAACCCTCCTCTTTTATCCGGGCTTGGGACCGGCAGCAACCCTGTGGGGGCTACAGGCGGAGTTATGATTCTTTTAAAGAATCGAGGAAATCCAAAGTCAAGCTTCGTCATGAGTACTTTTGTAAAGAGTTGTTTCATACAATTTGACGAATTCGTCTATCATTTGCTTTATGCAATTATAATTACAATTGTTATCTTTGTAGATTGAGGTTAACCGTTTATCATTTTTATATAATGAGCAAGAATTTAATCCACTGTCACGTCTAAGATCACTGATGCATTGCATCCACTGATATTATCTGATTATATCACTTCGTTGTTCAGAATTTGTTTATATGCATGTTAATTTTACTAGATAGAAAACCTGTTCTATTGATTAATTATGTTTTTATCATTAATATCAGTTTGTTCCAGAAGTTTGAGTTAATAATCCGTTATTCATAATTAAGCCGTATCGTCTCATCATGTATCCAAAGTGTTGATTAAAGAGATGATTATTTAGATTACATTTCAGTTAATAAATTTCTTAACATAAATATAATTTGTAATATATCATGAGTTCTACTGTATTAAATGTATGCTCATAACTGATTTCTTAAAATGAATCGGAATGGCCAGAACTTGTTATTATTTATGCTTACTTTTCCAGCTCCACATTAAAGGCTGATGAAATGTAAATTATTATAACACAATCATTCTATGATGTTCAGTTGGTTCTCGTTACCAACAATTGTGTCAATAAGTCTAATGTGTACTCATCAATAAGAATGCTTGATATATTTAATTGAAATGCACTAAAGAATAGTTTGGTAAAGCTTTGTTGGTTATTTGTACATAATCCGTTAATTGTTTTACTAATATCCCCTGTATTTAAATTATTTTCAGACTTGCTGCTAATTGGCTTTTGAAAAATGGTGGGCGATCTTGTCTGCTTGAACTTCGTTCTAAGTCCCATTTTGAAGCACAGGCATTTCTACTTCAGATACCTGGGATTGGAAAGAAGGTCGTTAAGTATTGTTTGATTCTTCACTATATTTTTTACAGTTTCGGTATTATATAGTTTAGGATACTGACTACTACTCAATGTTCGGTCAGTGTAAATGTCTTAGTCCTGTAGGAGACCATTCATAGCTTAACTAGCTCAATAGTATCAACTATGGCTGTGAAACTGGATGGTGCGGGTTGAAATCTAACAGGAAGTTTCAATTCCGTCAAGTATGTCGATTAACATGTAACCTAGACTCAGTGATTCCTATTGGCTACTTCTATGTGCTTAATGTTTTCTAAATGTTTCTTCTTTATTTTGTCTTTGATATATACCACTTTTAAATGGTTTGTCTCTAAATCCTCGAGAGGCATTAAGAGACTAGAAATTAAACCAACAATAACTTTACAATTATTAGAAACTTGACATCAGATTGACGTTGGCTGTATAAGTACTGACTTTTGCAAAGAAAAATCAACAGCAGTAGCGTTACATATATATAGGAATTCAAACAGTTTGAACAGATGAAATGGAGTACAGTTGATTACATCATGGCAACTGTTAATTAGTGAGTAAAAGTTATCCTTAACAGCCAATCCAGTCGAATTTTCATTAACATTGACTCTAAAAAAAACAGACGTGTACCTGTTTATTTAACTGCGTTTCAGATTTATCTTCTATTACCTTCAAGTGAACATCACTGTACATTCAGAAGATACACTTTTTCTCGATTATAAATACAATATTAACAATCTTGTTTACCTAACTTTAAAGTGTTATTATCTTTCCAGAGATTTTGTTAAAACCTGTAGTTGTACTCCATTTGCTAGCCACAGTCTAACTCTGATGATGCTTGTTGTGAATTCAAAATTCCCGAAAAGATAATTAGCCAGAAAATCTAGCGATAGACTTATTTTTATTTTTGTATGCATGTATGTAAACTTTCATCACAATAAATTAGTCTAATGTGTATTATACTCTTGAAAGGATGCAGTGATATTTGATTGTAATAATTAATTCAATTGTAATTTTGTATTTAATTTGTAAAATAATCATTTCTGTTGATTTCTTAAGTTTGTTCAGTTGATGATTCTTTTAACTAATAATCACTGTAACTAATTGAAATATAATTGTATATGCCTCAATGAATGTTGTTCCGTATTGCTGGCTCATCATTCAAGTGTTTTTCCTTCCACTGGTTGCGGCTAAGGATCAGAGTAGACTGATCGTAGGTTGAGACAACCTAATCGTGAATATTTCGGTCACCAAAGTTCGTGTCCATAGACTAGCTGGCAAATTAATCGATTGGCACGGCCGCAGAACCCTTAGGTCGCAAAAGTACTTGTGAGTTAATGTTGTATCGATACAATCCTCTCAGGATTCTCAGCAACCTAGGCAGGTCGAATCCAAACCTTAACAGGATCACTGTTAAAATGTAATCTTTTTTTAACTGTGTATATGTACCCGCTGCAGAAATGCGGCCGTTTTTATTCAGTAGAAAACTTAGTAGTGTTTAACACGAATGAATTGCATTAGAGTTACAGTGTGAACTTAAACACATGAAAATGCACCCAACTAAGGGGTTGCAAATAGACGAATTCTCGCGTAATGGATTCCAATTACCAGTCATCACCTAATTCTCAGAATCTTATTTTATTTTGTATTACCACTGCATGCTCACATTCATTTTACGGATTATCATTACAATTCTAATTATCTTATTTTGGTCAAACATATCAGTCCTAGTAAATAAAATCAACTCACTTTGACTCATCACAATTTTAGCTTTATTCGCTCTAGAACTTATGCACATTGCTTCTCTTATCATATTTAATCTTACTGTACTTAGAATTAACATTGTAACGCTATTGATTAAGTTCTGATAATTGTTTTAGATTGTATTTATTTTTTTCAAGTTTTGATTTTAATTAATTTGCCTGAAGAAACGGATCACTTATTTGGTCCGAAACATGGGAATTATTTGTTTAACTTATGGTCGGTGTGAATGTTCGAATACAGTTTTGCATCGAAGATCTGTCTTTATTCTGTCATATAAGTTTGTTTTTCTATTGTGTTATTTTGTTAAAGAAACCTTGATTGACGATACAGATATTTGTTATATATCGAGTGAAATACACACAGCTGCTAAATTCCTTACATTGTTTGTATTCATCACATTAATCGCGATTGCGTACCACTGAAACCTTGGAAGCACTTCATAACTGTTTCATCTTTGTATGGTAGTGCTTACTTATGACCTTCAGGTCTCACGGCGAACAAACAACAAATTAAGACTGATCTCACAATCCTTTCAATTTGATTTTAATTAATTTGCCTGAAGAAACGGATCACTTATTTGGTCCGAAACATGGGAATTATTTGTTTAACTTATGGTCGGTGTGAATGTTCGAATACAGTTTTGCATCGAAGATCTGTCTTTATTCTGTCATATAAGTTTGTTTTTCTATTGTGTTATTTTGTTAAAGAAACCTTGATTGACGATACAGATATTTGTTATATATCGAGTGAAATACACACAGCTGCTAAATTCCTTACATTGTTTGTATTCATCACATTAATCGCGATTGCGTACCACTGAAACCTTGGAAGCACTTCATAACTGTTTCATCTTTGTATGGTAGTGCTTACTTATGACCTTCAGGTCTCACGGCGAACAAACAACAAATTAAGACTGATCTCACAATCCTTTCAATTTGATTTTAATTATAAACTACTGTATAACTCTCGAGGTCATCACTGGTGCAGTTCAAACAAGCCAGGAGTGAAACAGCTGTCGCTAACGACATTGAATGATCGTCGTACTATATCACAAATTGGTTGAAATAATAATCCTGCCATCGGCTGCGCTCACAGTGATGCTGATGGTTAATCGTTCGTAGCGAGATCTGAAGGTCCTTGCTTCAATTTGTTGTAGTTTTTAAAACTATGCAATTAAAATCAGCCTGTGAGGAGTACAAACAGCAAAGTAAGATCGATCTCCGCAGAAACACTTCAATTCATTTAAGTGTTTGTATATTTTACACAAAAAGCTATTTAATTGTTCCTTATGTCAATTTTCGGATTTATTTATTGGTTAATTCTTTTTATTCATGCATTTTATTTTGCATTTCTTGTCATTGTTATTTTACACAGGTTGCAGATTGTATATGCCTTTGTGCGTTAGACAAAGTAAATGTTGTCCCTGTCGATGTACATATGCGTCGTGCTGCACATGAAAGGGGAATTCTTGAATCATCTAACAAAAATTTAACTTCAAAGTCATACGATATTATTTCGAAATCTCTTAGTGATATTTGGGGGAATTATGCTGGATGGGCACAAGTGGTAATTCTTTATCAGTTTCACATGACTTTAGAATATAATTTATTATTGTTCTTTTAAAAATAATTCATTTAAGAAGTTGTTACTAACCAACACTGTACTATAGAATTGCAAAATATCTTCTCAATTTATGAATGCATGCAATCATCCAGTCATATGTCATAAACATGAATGTTCTTGGTGTGTATGTTTGTTATCTCGATTTCTCATACCGTATTTGCACAGCGTGACCAAATTAACGTAATTAATACCAGAATATAATTCAACAAGAAGGAATAAGATGGAATGCAAATAATGGAAACAATGATCTATATAAAGGTAAAGAATGAGTGCACGTCACTATGATCGATTCTAAGCCGTATCTCCATCAAATAATCGCTGTTATTACACGAACTCTAACCAGGTAGTCTGGACCTACCCATATCATCAGTCAGCTTCCTTTTACAAATTTAGTGTTGAAGACATGAAACTATTTATTATTTGGACACTATTAATAATCCAACTGATACTAATTCATATTAAGAATCGTCTCAAAATTTTCCTCAAGTTTATTAGTTTCGTTTATCTGGTCATTTTAAAAGCGAATTTCTTTTGCTTATAGTCTTCGCATTAAATTTGCTTTTTAAATGCAATTGGATGGTCTTTATGTATGTTCGTAACACAAATTTAATCGAGCTAAAACTTAACGGATAAGTTAAACATCGTTTGATTATGATAAAACAATACATAATGTGTCTCTATCACCGGTATTTGATTATTGACACTGAGAAATGTATGAAGTATCATTAGTGTAAGAGGGCTGAATGAACTGTCGTAATCCTAGGTTTAGGGGGGGGTGTTTCAGTCGAGTCAACTTCCTTTGAATTTATCTACAACCGGAGCTGCCTCGTGTTGTGAAAAGGATTACCACTTGTTGAATATTCAGTTAGAGAATCAGTATTAAGCTGGAAAATAATTAGCTCTAGGATCATGAACATTTGTGAAATATCCTCGTAAATTTCCTATTTTGAATAAGAATTTAAACGAGGAAATGTCAGACAAAATTTATTATTAAGTAATTTTCACATACTGGTTTTATGCCAATGTGTCGTCTAAATGGAACGATGATAACAAAGTTTTACAGCTCAGTAGGAGGATCCTGGAATTGTTTTTTTTTTGAAGTTTTTATAATTTTAATAAATGACGTCATCAGTATATACTTCAGAATGAACTGAGCTTTAAGAGTTTTCCGACGATGGATTTAACATTTTTGGCTACAATATATTACAGGAACGAAGAATTTTAACTCAAACTGTCTACATCGAGTTTAAGAATGAACCAATCAACGTCTTGATCTATTAATCACTTTAATCCTGTAAAAGGACAGAATTTCTGAGTGAATAGTTTATTGGGAATGAACAATAATTTTACAGAGGACTTGATTTTACATGGTTAATAAGTATGTCGTAGTTCTGCAAAGGCTATTGCTCTGTCAAACTAAAGAAATGGTGATAACGAAATTCGTTCATGTGACTAGAAGTCCATGGACCTCTGGAATCGTTCATTGTAAGGACGTAAGTACTTTTTATGCTCTCATTATTATTGGTACTAAAGTTCTTAAAGCTCGATCCTTTACCTTCTGAAATTGACCCGTACATCTAGTTCTGTCCCATGTAATAAAAACGTGTAACAGTTAAACGTAGGAAGTATTAACGCCCAGTCAGCAGAAACGTAAGGCGAAAGTGGCTCAACTGGTTTCCATTTTTGTCTTCAAGATACCGTTATTTTGCACTTTAAAATTTTCACCTCAAATGTGCACGCCTTTTTCCCTCACGTTTTAGTTTTGACCTTACCTTAAGCCTTAATTGATAACCTATCGTCCCTCACTTATTCTGACTGCATACTTACGTATTCCCTCTACTTCCGTCGTTATTTTTGCGTTTTATCTATTTCAACAACCTTACACTTTTAGTTATAGTGTGCATTTCCTAACGTTGACACCTATAGGACATTCTGACCGGTCCTTTTCCATATTTTTACGATCGTTTAAGTATCGCTCCTTCTCTTCCCCTTAATATACCTTAACTGCTCGTCTGTTGATCCGAAATGAACAACATTCAATCAAATTCCATATCAATAGCATAAACTGTTGGTCATTTACCGAAAAATCCTGAAATACATGCTAGTGACGTTGTTTATTATGACAATGGAAATTTCACTATCTTGCTCAACAAATACAAGACCTACGAAAATGAAATTATATTTATGTAGAATAAATAAGTAATCCTTGGTAAACAGATGTAAATTTAGTAAAAGGTTAAATGTTTTGAATTAACTGACCAGTTAAGTTCTGACTTTTATGTTCAATAAGCTAGTGATTTAACTATAAAATTCCGCACGTTACTAGCACCATTAATAGATATTTTGTAATATTATCTCGCCTTCTCCCTAACATCTCAGTCAATTTAAGTGATCGATTATCAACATCATTGTTGAGTTCATTTCGTTTGTTTTAACACTAAACACTACAATATTAAATTACTTATTATTCACGTTATCATGTTCATATTTTGCTTAATTTAATATTCTAGATTCATTTCTACACTCGTATGTTGGACTCGAATCCTAATAAGTAGGTTGTTTCTTTAATGTAATTCAATTTGTTTATTTTTACAGTATTTCACTGTGGTATTATCGTCTAGGTTAAGAATTCTAAAATGGTAATTACTTAAACTATGCTCATTCGTTTCCTCGTTCTTGCTTTCATTTCCATTAATATCACTGTAGAACGATTACCAATTACGGAGTTATATACTTGTTAACTGATCAAGCTTGGTAAATTAACGATTCCATATGTGAGTGACTAAGACATGAAAAATTAGATGAAGTGAAATTTTGTAATTTCTAAAGGATACGATACACACGGTGAACATTGAAAACGTTAGGGATAACCTAGCCAGTTGGGATCATGAAAGAGTATTTTAACTTTTTATTCTATGCTATACTATTCTACACTATATATATATTACAGAATGCTGAAACGCCGTCTAGCTAATTAACTCATGACATTTGCGCGTTATAGAGCAATACGCGATCTCTGATTATTATCAAGTGGTATTAACACCTGGGAGTCTGCTTCGATGCCATCTTGCTACAGGTCGGATAAAGAGGAACGGTTGATGTTGAGTTAATCATCCCTGAAGAGATTATTATTCATTCATTTTATACTGTTGTCTATACATACACATGCCACACATCAGTTCAGTTCGAATAATAATATCATGACATCGGAAATATATTAATGATAGTGTGATTAGTATGTACATAAATAATTGGTCCAAATGACTGGTTAGCACTAGACGTATATGTCCGATGCATGTACAATCAAAATATATAAAATAATCTTCCGAAAAAATAGTTCTGGATTTTCAATCCTCCTTCTTAACTCGTTCTTCACTGTAATCATGTTACTGGACGTAAGTTTCAGTGCTCCATAATTAATAGATCGGGTGGGTATGTATGTGTATGTACAATCAGCATAGAACCTGGCACATGTGTGCATCGGTTCAAGTTGCCATGCCACCATGGCACCGCAAGATTAACACCACCACCATTAGTAGAAGTTACTTCAATAAAATAAAATAATATTAGTAACAAGGAGTGTGAACATATAGAATATGGTTCAGGAAGCGTAGAAAGATAGTTATGAAATAATTTAAAGCTCATGATTTAGAGGGGGGGACAATAAGTGGAAACATTTACGCCACTGTGACTGATTCTGGGTTGTCATTCAGTATTTCTAGCCACTGGTTATGGTAATCGCGAGGATCCCATCCAGGTAGTCAGCAGCTACCGATACGATTCAAATCAGCAGTTAGTGACTTCGTGAACTGATTCCATGTTTTGGTTTGGCCGTCCCTAACTCTCTTCCATCCTATTCCTATATCAGCCAACGTTGCGCATCGAGGCAGACGGTGGTTGGGCATACGCAACACATGTCCCAACCACCTCAGTCGATAAAGATTCATAACCTCATCGACTGACTTACCACATTTGTCTAACACCCGTTGTCTAACCTCGTTATTACTTACTCGGTGGTCCCAGCTAACGCGAGCGATGTTTCGTAG
Organism: Schistosoma mekongi; assembly: GCA_034768735.1. Taxonomy (NCBI): domain Eukaryota; kingdom Metazoa; phylum Platyhelminthes; class Trematoda; order Strigeidida; family Schistosomatidae; genus Schistosoma; species Schistosoma mekongi. Next base: position 29,876,709 of record CM068307.1, on the reverse strand, counting down.
ACATCGATGGTCAAAAACTAATAACCTTCGTGTGTCATCTATCCTTAATGGCTACGTCCCACACTCATACAGTAAGACAGAGCGAACTGTTGCGCAGTACACTCTCCCTTTGGTTGAGAGACGAATATCTCGTCTACGCCATAGGTGACGTAAGTTGGCAAAAGCCAAACTAGCTTTTTGAATTCGCACTAACATTTCGTCAGAGACTAACCCATTAGGGCTAATCAGACTTCCAAGATAAGTGAAGTGGTCGACGTGCTCAACTACTTCACCCCCTATCTTTAGTTCAGGTGTTGACGAAAACTAGTCCTGGAGCAATAGCTTGCATTTAGAGTGGGAGAAACGCATTCTGAACGTGCTTGCATTGGAGCTTATTTCTGATAAAAGCTTCTGCATCTTATCCGCGTCTTCGTCAAACAGGACTATATCGTCAGTAAATGGATGTCCTGGTAAGAGGTCAATTCCTGGAAAGTCAGCCTTGACGGACACCACTTGAGGTTACAAGTTCAGATGATAGTTCGCCAGAAGCTCTGACACGACTAATAGTGTTTCTGTAAAGAGCCTTAACAAGTTTTATGTACTTCTGGAGTACGTCTTTCAATGAAAAACTGCCATAGAACTTCACTGTCTACAGAGTCAAATGCCGCTTTCAAGTCAAGGAAAACCACTATTGTCGGCCGCCGAAAAGTATGTCTGTGTTCTAAGATCTGACGAACGGTGAATATCTGGTCTATACAACCGCGACCAGGTCTGAAACCAGCCTGATTTTCTTGTATTCGCAGATCACGAGTTGCAGTTAAGCGTCTGATAATTATAGAAGCTAGTATTTTAGACACTATATTAGTCAAACTAATTCCTCTATGGTTATCGCAGGACCGCTTCGACCCTTTTTTATATACTGGAACGATTAACGACCGACACCAGTCAGACGGAATTATGTCAGGTTCCCAAACCTTAGTCAAAATATCAGTCAGCCTGGTTGTCAAAGTGGGACCAACATCTTTAAACACCTCTGGGGATAATTCGTTTGGACCTGCTGCTTTGCCTCGCCTTAGATTGGCTATAGCTTTTTCGACTTCGACGAGAGTCGGGGGACCTAAGTCGACTTTCCATTCTGGCTGTCTCGAAATAGTGGGAAGTTTTAGAGTAGCGGAAGGCCAACTAAACTGTTCCTTGAAGTGTTCAGCCCATCGTTCTAAACGTCTAGATTGAGAGCTAATAAGCGTTCCATCTTTTTCGGAAATCGTCTTACTAGCACTGGATTTTTACCCCGGTTTCTTTTATCAAGTTGAAAAGTTGTCTAGTGTTACCTATCGCCGCTGCCTTTTCCATTTCCTTTGCTTTCATTACCCACCACTGCTCACGGTCGTTTCGCAGACTTTTCGTCAGTTTATGCCTGATTACTCGTCGCTCATAATCGTGTTCGGAGCCTGATGGGATAAGTCTTCGGGAGTCTATTAAATCAACAGAAGCCATTGAGATCCACTGATTTTTCTTGACATGTTGATTTAAGTCCTTGATAGATATCATTGTAGATGCCACAGCTGCTTGAACATCTTGCCAAGCAGTATCTATTTGGGACGCATCTTTATAATTGCCTAAGTGATTCCTCAGTTGTTCCTGGAACTTAATCTTGGCTGTTTCATTACTAAAATGAAATCTAAAAGGTTTTCCTGTGGTAGTTTTTCTTCGCCCGGTAAGACGCAAGCAAATGCGTGCTCTCACTAGAGCGTGGTCAGAGTCCAAACATGTACTCCAGAAAGATCGGCAATCTTCTATCGAGCCTCTCCAACGGTAACTAATCGCAATATGGTCTATTTGAGTCCACCGTTGAGTAGGGCCAGGAGGTCTCCATGTTAAACGATGTCGTTCCTTATGCTTAAAGTTTGTGTTGGCTAGAAATAACCGATTATCTGAGCAAAGCTGCAACAGACGATCGCCGTTATCCGTTCTCTGAGCTGGGACACTAAAGCATCCACCTAAATGTCTTTCAGATTGGTTCAAGCTACCTATTTGGGCGTTAAAATCACCAGCCAAGATTGCCAAATCTGAGTGTTTGGCCCTATGAAGTAGTTCAGAAAGTTTTCTGTAAAATTCATCTTTCACTTCATCCAGGCTGCAGTCGGTGGGAGCGTAGGCAGAAACAACGAAAAGACAACGGCGTGTGTCCCTATCTTTCCGAGTTCTTACTGAAGCATTTAGTCGGACGGCACATAGGCGACTGTCGACAGGAATCCATTTGAGGCGTGTCTGTTCTGCTTTCATACTTAACGCAATACCTACACCGGAGAGCCCACGAGAAGTTGCTGTTGAATCGCCAGATAAACGAAGAGTGTATCGCGAAGGTTGTTCATTCTGACTAGGTGAGGTCAAGTGAATGACCACGCTAGGATCCTGTATGCGTGTTTCGGAGACGCAACATACATCAATGGCGCGGGATTCTAATGTCCTAGCTAGGGAGGCTTGTTGCCCTATTTGACACAGGGTTTGTACATTGAATGCACCAATGTGAAGTTTGGAGCGTGGTCTTAGTATGATCGGGACGTTATTTCGTGGGCCGGAATCGTTAGCACTAATGACACAGGACGTTGAAGATGAGGATTTAGGCTTGATGGTGGGGGCAGGAATAGAAGAAAGAGTTTGATTAAAATGGCAGTGATCTTGCGTGTTGTTAGCGGTATGAAGGCGGTTATCTCTTCCCAGTTGCCCATGCTGTGGAAGGGTTCTTCTGGATGTACCTGAAAAGCAAAATGTGTTAGGGTTGGTCTGAAAGACCTGGGAGCATGACCGCAGTGCCCAAGGAACATCTGCCTGAGGCCGGTCACACACGGCCTTTTTGAGAGAGGTGTTCGTTGTTGTAGCTCCGTACTTGTTGAGGCCTTACTGCCGGAGACGGAAGTTCGTTGAGTAAGGTGAGGTGTGCATTTTTAGGGTGGACCTTATCTAACCCCGCCCTTCCTTTGTAGGAAGGCAGCATCGCTGCTATACTGGTTGTCCGGAGAAAACACCTTACTGCCGTCACACCTCTGTACAGCCGGCAGTACGAATTCGTCCTCGGACCCTATATTTGCTGCTTTTGGTCTTACCGCTCTTCAGCCGACTTGCCTGGCATGGTAGGACCTTGGGGAACGATTGTTCCAGCCAGTTTAGCCCGATTGAGTCATCACGATAGGCAAGCCCGACCACCACGTCAAGGTAGCAGCACGGTCGGGCTCGGGTGGGGTTAAAGCTCAAATCGCACCATCGGATAATAAAGCATATTCCTGCCTCTACTTTCAGTTTAATGATCTGTATCCTGCTAAAATATTTTTTCTGTGTAATCCAGTGAGAAACAACCTTCCTAACATAACGCTAACGAGAAATCCATTTAAACTCTGCCCTTGGAGTTGGAAGGTCTTCATGTCGAAGAATTATTACGCTTCATGGTGAAAGTTGTATTTCTCCGAAAGGCATGAGGTTGATGCACCTTCTGACAATCATAGCAAAAATTAGTATAGGTGCATGGATTGTTTGCACGATATGGGAAACCAGAAGAAGCATCCAGGTAACGGAGAAAATGAAGAGATACTACCAGGAGATATTTGGAATAAGTAAGAGGTACTGTTGTACTCCGCTTACGCAGAAGAAAATGCCTCACACAATAGGAGTAATACTAATGCTGTCCCAAAAAGCATGAAAAACTTATATAATAGGAACTTCACGGACCTAGGATCATTATAGCATCCTTTAAAAAGTAAAGGAGGAGGGGATCATAATGAATGTCATCCAATGCGCCCAGCAACTGCAGCCATGAACACGACAGTGATCAGTTCTATGCTAGGCTGCAGTCAATCGTCGAGAAATGCTCAGCCAACGACCTGACCATTCTGATGGGAGACCTAAGAGCAAAGGTTGGAATGGGCAACACTGGATCTGAAGACATCATGGGACGACATGAACTAGGAAAAATGGACGAAAACGGTGAGAGGTTTGTAAACTGGTGGGCTATAATCAAACGGATTGTAGGTGGTGTTATGTATTGAAAAATAAATACTCTATGCCCTTGATAACTGCCAATCGGAATACGGACACGTCAGCTCCACGACTACCTGCTCCCGAAGTCGGAATATAGAAAATAACAGCTACGAGCCAACCAGACACAATCAGTCCAGTCCAATTGCCGGTCATATTGTATTTTAATCATGCCTTTACATATACACAAATTCAGACCGCACAGCAAACCAATTAGGGATTTAACGTTAATACAAAACAGAAGAGATTGTGGCAGTGAATAGGGGTAACTTGTACACAACTAATTAACTGTAGTCCATAATAAGAGACAATACAATAACGGCAAATATACTAAACGAGAGGACAGAGTAAGAGGAACATAAAAATAATGAAAATGTAATGCTTACATTACACATGACCAGAATAAATAAATTAGTCCTCTAAAATACAGTCCTAGAAGTTCTTTCACTCTTCTTTAGTGGTCCGACATAACAGGTAGCACCATAGTATCTCCTACAAAAGCATGCACAAGCTACAAAAGTTTCACCAAACCGCACTATGGAGAACCAAATCGACTACATCTGCACCAAGAAGAAGTTAAGAGGAATCATGCAAAGATTTAGAACAAGGACGGTAGCTGATATATAGCTTCAAACTAATATCTAGTAGTTGCGAAAATTAAGCTAAAGCTAAAGAAGTACTGGTCAACTAAAGCAGCTGTATTACAAAGATTTATTACAATCCCTCTTCAGGATACTAAGAAATTTAACGAATTCAAGATAACTCAGCAATAAGTTCCAGACCTTTCACGATATACTCGAAGAAGAGGAAGCTATTATGGAGAACAGATTGAAAGAGCTTAAGGAATCAACAACTCCGACATGTCAAGAGGTTTTGGGTCATACGAAGCACCACCATGTGGAATGTTTCTCCGTTAGCACTCTGAATAAGATCCAAGGAGGAACGAGAAGATAGCAGTCAGTAACAGTAAGATGAGAACAGTGAAAGCCAAGGCACATGCCGGATACACCGAAGCCCACAAGCAAGTGAAGAGGAGCATTAGGGTGGATGGACGGAAATATATGGAAGATCTATAGATAACATTTGAAGTAGCTGCAATAGAATGAAATATGAGACACCTGTATGATACAATGAAGCCAGCTGGAAAATACAGTAAACTGGACCGACTAGTCAAGAGCAAGAAGGGAAATCAGTTGTTGAGACCCAAGAAAACTGAAACAGGTTGACAGAACATTTTGAAGCATAAACCCAGTTAACGTGACAGGAAAGCTCTGGGAGATGTGGAAACTTTTGCATACCTATAGTATCATCGATAAATAAGGAGGATCTGATGCACATGTGAAGGCACGTATTGGCAATACAAATACATTTCTACGATTGAAAAATATCTGGAACTCAAACCATCTGTCAGCTAGCATCAAACTAACAATTTTCAATACAAACATTAAGGCATTTCTTTTGTATGGAGCTGAAACTTGTATGGAGAACTACGAAAAGCATCGTCCAAAAGAAACAAGTATCTATAAACAACTGTCTGCGGATTCGTTGGCCAGATACCATCAACATCAACCTTCTGTGTCAGAGAACAAATTAACTTCAAACCGAGGAAGAAATTAGGAGATGACGCTGGAGGTGGATAGGACACACATTGGGGAAATCACCAAACTGTGTCACAAGACAAGCACTAACTTGGAATCGTCATCACCAAAGGAGGAGAGGCAGACCAAAATACGCATCGGCTGGGGAATTAAAGACAGACATGAAGAAAATGAACAGCACTTGGGAAGAACTGGAAAGGAAAGCCCAGGACGGAGTTGGTTGGAGAATGGTGGTCGGCGGCCTATGCTTCACGGGAGACACCAACGATTCATTGGTTGATTGATTCTGTAATTTTTTTAGCACCCTCTTACTACCATCTATTGCCTTTCAGTTTTACTCGTCTCCGACCAACTAAAACCGTAGTTTTTGTCAGTTAATCAAATGCGTACTTTCTGAGGTAAAAAGACAACAGATAAGACGTCACAACACTATTTAGGTTGCACCCAGTTAACATATTTTGTTAGGTTAGTTTACTGAGATAAACTTTTTGTTTTATTATGAACTACGTGACCAATGTATTCTCCATGACTTCACTTGTTCACTGAGTTTATAATAAAAGTGACATTCAGATACACAAAAACACACCTTTACAAGTAACATTTCGAAGTACGTAATCAATATTTGAATGTGTTTGTTTATTTATTTTACTTATTTTGAACATAGAGGAATAATTAGTCAAGTATCACAACAAAACAGTTAAGTCACTGCTTTTTCAATTGACTTATAAATGGTCAAGAATTCCTAGAATATTTTCCTCGTCACTCTCTCCATGGAACCCGTGTTAACTTTTTCGTGTAACCAAGATGTATTATGATGGAGAAGTGGTTACAGAATTTTCTGCTGATTTTTTCAGATTGCTGAATAAGGTTGTTGTAAGCATGAATCTACATATGTAATAGAAAAATGTTCGGTTCTGACCTAAACCATTTGTTTATTCTTTTAACTTGAAAAGGATTGCTGTCGAGTGCTTATTTTTGGTGTTTTCTTGCTAGTCTATTTGACACGATCTGGGTAGTATTTCTCAGTTTATGGTCAATCTACTCTAATTTTTAGGCCTAAATCGATAAAAGGAAGAAAGCTTGTATGCCAACCAACAATGCTCAACAACTTTTATTTTCCAACACATTAGTTTATATATCCAATTTAATTACAGTGATTATGAATCATCATTCTATTGGATATAATTTGAGGTCATAGAATGTAATCTAAAGTATGACTCACATTCAATGAAATGAATGTGATCAAAATCCACAAATGGAGTTTTATTTTTGATTTCTTATTAGTCATATTGTTTTTTGGAAATTGGATATTCAAACATTTATGCTTGAACAACTTCTTATCATGATTATGTTATAAAGTTGTAGAATTTTTCCGTGAATTATAAAAATTAAGATTACCTATAAACTTGAATAAAAGTAGTAGGTGTGTAATAAGTTGAAGCAGTATAATAAGTTATTGAAAATGCAGTGTAAATAATAAGTGGAATTCTAATTTCGCGATATTTCTCCAATGAACTAGTAACAAGGTGTGTTAATTTTCTTTCAAATTGTTTTCATTACTCATCTCAGTATTCGTTAATTACATTGACTGGTTCCATGGAGTTGTTTGATGTTTTCGAGTCATATAACTGCTCGCTGATGAAGGTTAACATACTTAATTAGTTAAAATGATTATACTCCCGAAGGTTATTCAGTAAGTATTAATCCATTTTCCACCTGACGATGATTAAGGTGAATCGTAAAATACACTTAATTGAATATAAATTTTTTTAAAAATTAAGTTGATAGATCACGAAAAGAACCGTTTTGTTTTTTCCCCTCAAAATTATTAATGCGAATTTTTTACTGAATAATACTGTAAAATGGTTTTTCTAGTGTTTTGTTATATTTGTATTCATGTGTACAATTTACTTATTTCTTTGTAGGAAACTAAAACAAAAATTAAATCATACTTTTGTCAATAGATAAATCAATGAAAACAAATGTATCTTGGATTAAATGTTCACATCCAAATATTCTATTGAACTTTTTATTGATAATATCTTCGAATTTCATTGTCGTTTAAAACAAACTGTACATTTATGAATAAATAGAATCACAGTAAAATAACATAATTGATAATTGAATGTCTTTGTTGCATACTTGAAATGCAAACTATAATTAATTAATTGATCATTCTTTCCACTCTAAGATTTCTTTTCAAATGGACCGATTAACATAGATTTTGAGCGACTTCTTTCTTATACACAAGATTACTGCTGAATATGTAAATACCTTTTTTTATACATATTCTTCCAGTTCAATTTATCTAATAAATTGTTCCTGCTTGATCCATCAATATATCTGGTTTCTTTACCAAAATAAATTTATCATGAAGATGTTTTTGATCTCGTATTCCTTTCTAAGGTACTTACTTATCAAGCGGTGGTTTCAAAAGTTAATACAGCATTTCAGTGTCCACAAATCTGTGGTCTAAATACTTCAGAATGCCGTTAGAGTATCAAAGTCGTACTTGTGTAGTCTTATAAATCATCATAATGATTTTTAAGTAGAACAATCTTGTTATACACACGATTTGGAGACCTTGTATCTTTAGTTTACCCTGTAGAGGTCCAGATTGCCCCCTGAGCATGTCAACTTTCACATTGTACATTCTTTTGTGCATTCATATTCAATGTATGATCGAACTTCCTCTCTCTCTTCTGGACTGCTTGAACTTTTATCTCTTGTCGGATTATTTTGGGTCAAAATTCTTTCCTATGTAACCGTTCATATCGACTTCTTTATTTACATACATCCGATCAATCGTATGTATGCAAGAATTTAATTGATATACGAGGATTATATGCACATTAGATTTCCCCTAGCACAACCACAACTATAACAGTCTTGATAAGTGTATTATAAATTTTTTTTAGAACTCGTGCTTGATATCTTGACTATCTGCAGACAACTTTATCACTCGTACTCCTTGAACCCTCCTAGTCGCAAATTCAGAAGATGAGTAGACAGGAACTTTATTCTAGTAAAATGGTGAGTGAGTTATGTACAAAATATTTGTATATTTATAGTTTTCCGAAACGATAAAATCATTATTATTATCCATACAATCCGAAATAAGAAATTTCAACTATTACCCAATCAGAACTCGCCACGTCGAGGTTCTGGAATGTTGTGTCGATCAGTGATTGGGTGGATCGCCTTCGGTCCCAATAAACTTGTCTCAAAGATATGTCTGCAACCAGGTGAATATTAATTTACTAAAATCTATCAGTCATTTGCTCACTAGAATAAGAGATGTCAAATGTGTTTGTGAAGGTTAGGAATGTGACGTGCATAGGTTGTTTCCGATCGCAGCAACCTTATCAGTTTGCCAACATCAATGAAACGGTGGGAGCACTCATCTGCCTCTTATGATGCTTTCTGTTTACACTTGAAGAGTTAAAGCTCGTACAAGCACTCCTTTATTTATCTGTTCGTTAAACTTACATCACCTCATACACATTTATTGCTGAGGAATTACGTCTTTTTTATTTTACATATTATTCCTTAAGTATATTAACCAAGCTTCTTGCGAAATTTTCTATACTTCGCCGGTCCGTAGAGGTGGGATATATTTAGTTACTTTAATGGCATAAAGTTCTTGGTTAGTAGTTTTCTTTTCTACTTTCCTCAAACTCTACAGGGTTTTCAGATAAGTTTGAAATATTGGTTGTTTTTAGACATGACTTAAGGTGAAACTGTATAGTGAATTTCATCAGTCTGTTTAAAGAGTACCAAAAAGCTGACCACTAAAAGTTTTATTTAATTCTCCAAAGATAGAAATTTAAGCAATGTCATGTCGGCGTTATATGTTTCATTTCTCCAATCTGACCACGAGCAATTTTCAATCGATTTGTTAGGACCATTTAGATGGTTCAGTATCGTTTTAATCGACCTATGAAGCCCTGTAAATATTTATATTACAAATCCCGAGGTCTCATTTGTTAGGTTTTACAGACTGCAATAAATATGTTCTTTTTTTCTAGAAGCTTATTAACGTTAAGTATGCAGTAGTTTTTTATTAACAAAATTGTAGTGCATATTTTTTCAAAATTGTTTCAACGCAAATTTAATACTGCTGTACATTTTATCCTTCTGTTGCGGTGCTGTTCATTCTTGAGTCATTGATTCTCTGATGACACAAGTAAATGTCTCTGTAATACTTTCTATTTCAAGTGGGGTCTCTATTGTTGAAATTATGAATAATTCCCTAGTTCCTGTTATAGCAACATCACCGGGATGCTTCGACTTCTCATTTGTTGCTGTCTACTGGACTTCCAGCTTTAGACGTTAGTGTCCTTCGTCTCACCGGTTTGATTGTACTAGAAACAAAATTAATGTATGCCTTATTGTGGTGATTAACTGTGAAAGCGACCTTTTGATTCTAATCGTGTGGGTACTCTAAGCAAACCAGATTCATAAAAACTTCTGCTTTATTTACTGTAATCATAATAAATTATAAACATAATATTTATATTAGTATATTACTTTTGCGTGTCCAACGGTCAATATAGCGTCACCAAATATTAGGTCAGCGAGATAATAATGTAGGACTGCTTAGTTTGAATTTCTGTCATCAGACAGAAGTTTAAAGGTTAATTGTTTCAAAGAGAATCGTTAAACCTATTCCTATTTTGATTTCTAAAAAGATGCAGTTTCCGCATATTACTTCAATGTATAATGACACAATCACTAAAGAAAGTGTGTAGGATATATAATCATTTTAATTTTGATTAAAAATCTTATTAACAGAAATTATGTACGAATTTTTTTCTAGTAAACTTATTAGTGTGCGTTTAATGAGTTTAGCTTTGATAGGACAGGTATATTCTGTTTTTCCATGATTTGTACGGCAAAGACGCAGACATAATTGATATTCCTCCTAATGGGATATTATACCGAATGCTATTTTAACTGGCCTAATTGTTTTACGTTAAGATCTTTTTTTTATGAAAATCAGCCGTTTTACAACACTGGCAACAGTCTTACTGTTTGTCGCTTTTTTTGTTGATGGTTACACTGATAGGTCCAGTAGACGTAAGAAGTATAGACACTTTGTAGGTTCTTCTTATAGAGCTATCTTCAAACCTAATTGACCTGTTTATTGTATTCAATTTGTTGTTTGCTTTATTTGTCTTCGGTTCGGTGGATTTGCTTACACCATTTATTTTAGGTTGCTTGACTGATTATTGTGGGTGGGTGACTACAATATCGCAGGTTTGTAGTGATATGTTTGTAATTCATTGCATACAATAATATTCACTTGACGGGTTTCTGGGGCCTCAATTTCTTTTGGTTTTGGCTTAGTTGGACTTTATTTGAAATTCTATCCAGTTGTATCTTTAACATACACTGTCTAGAATTATTGTCCCTTCAGACTATTTGTTAGTTCTACTCATTATTCGGATTAATCTACACTCCAACTGTTGATCATCTTTGCAATTATGGTCCAAAAAAACAATCCAGATATCAGGATGTAGACTCCTTGTCACTTAAGATACTCATTATAACCAACGAATAACGTGATACCATGAATCTTACACGATCTTATTTTGAGCATCTACAACATGCCTAGCAATTCAGGTCGTCTGTGAGGTTATGAACTTTACAATACTAGTGTGAACCATAAGTTGAGTAATATCATCAACCTATTAACATGACAAAGGGGACACCTTGCTTCCATTTTGTTGTTAAGTTATAAAGTTGCAAAACAGTCAAAAATGAGACGCGACAAGTTAATTGATGTATAGAGTATTGAACAAGAATCAATGTATCCACAGGTGAACACCAATGCAGCAGTACCACAACTTAGCTTTACAGTGCCTTTCCATTTAGAGCATCCCCGAACACATCAATAATGCCCAGAGAGCCTAGTTAAGGGTCTTTGTAGACTCCCACCACGTAGCACAATTGTAGTGGCCACGCAACACTATAGAGTCAATATTGTCTTACAACTAGACACAAATTCGTACAAATACTATATTAACAGTTAATATAAGTATATATAACAAGTACAATGTCTAGTAGAATGTGGTTTACTTGGATTAACGGCAAAATTCGGACCGAATGACGAATGTCCCACGCGACCACCACACGTTTGTACCTTTTCTGGTGTCCTGTGTAGTTTCGTTCTGGTCAGCAAAGCTAGGTAGAGTCAATGTGACGTTGAGTATGCGATTCCGATGCTATAAAAGGGATTCAATTATTAATCCAAGCACTCGGTGGAGAAAACTCAGTCAGAACGAAGAATAATACAGCAACAATGTATTTGAGCTTGCGAAAGCAGCAGTTAGCGCCACAGGCCAAGTGTGTAAAGTGTAAAGTACAATTATATTAATGATACATTTAAACAACGTTAGCAAAGTATGTATTAATAACATATTACAATAAGAATTGATAACACATGTAACACTGATAGAGTTTTATAAAATATATCATTAAGCCAGTCAGCACACAATAAGTTAGGTGAACCATTGCTAAAGACATCCGACAATTCTATCCTCAAGTTCTCTAAAGGAGCTCTGTTTGAAACTGATTCACTAGAATGCTAAAATGCCCAAAGACATTCCAATCTACAGCAGACTCAATGATTTCTCTAAATGAGTACTATACTCATTCAAAGCTCCGAATAATCATTTACTGGGAGAACATACAAACACAGCGAATGATTCGCTAATAATTATAAACCTCAATAACAGTCTACATCTGCCTTTAAGTTTTAAGGACAGATATAATAGATTGCTCTGGGAGGAAATCAGTCACAAACTCAAGCTCTCGTAAACTGAACCGTTGATATTAGTGAGGCTCATTAGGACAATGGGCTTAATTCATGGTAAACAGCCACGATTCTTTAAAGTCCCATTTGTTGGCGCTACTTACAAGCCACTTTGGGCCTGAGTAAGGTCTGTGAATACTACCGGATATCGTATAAATTCACGACTCAACCTTATAAAGAACTTTTTAAACGAAACCTGTTCATCATTTTGCATTGGCAGGAACGTGATTGTTCAAGGTGTACTTTAAAGCTTGAGTCCAAAGAATGTACTCTTAGACTTTTAAAAATACATGTTACTGAGACGATAGTTAAATTTAGCTTGTTCGACTGCTCAATTTGATGAACATGTGATACCCTATAACTTGGAGATCACAACACCGTGATTTCACCTTGGATCAGCTACTCTCGGAGCTTTCATATAGGCTTAATTATATCTGGACAGAACATAGCACCAAAAAATGCACTTGAGCCGATTCTCCAACTTGTGGATAAAGCTGAATCAAGAATCCAGAAAGGTGTAGAAATCACCAGACTGGAAATCCTTAAAGTGCACAAGAATATGACCAAGTAGCGTTTTTCATATAACCAGAGCAACTTCTAACGATTAAACCCACATGTACAAATGAGAACAAATGAGAAGGCAGTGAGGGATGTTGGAGAATTTCTATTTATATTGCGTGTAAATTGTCAATGAAATATTAACGTTTACGCTGGCAAATTAGAGAGAAATCAGCTTCCCACGTTATGTAGCTTTGTGATCTAGTGATGTTTCTTGACCGAGTACTTTCAACTAGACATGTCTGATTAAAGATAGGTGATTAGTATTGATTTTGAAAGCATATACAACTATTTATTTTAAAGATTATTTACTGCTACATCCTCATATAAGTATGTCTCCTGTTCGACCCCATCAGGCTCTCTTAAACCAGGATGACGCCAAAAATGATAGCTTACTGGTTGGAAGAATCGACAGCCGAAAAATTACCATATCAGGTTTGTTAAAGAAGACTGGCGAGCCGCGTGAATTTAGGGATGTAAGAAATGCTCGTTTGATAAGCTGCTATTTTGGGTGATTAAAGAAGAGTAATAAACTTCCTGAACTGTATATTTGAGTGTGCAATCGTAGCATTTTATTTTCATGTGTAAAATATAATAGGACTTTGATTCTGTCTGGTTGGCCTGTCGTCATGTTTTTCAATATCCAGCTTGGGATCAGGTGGATAAATAACAGACGTGCAGACATCGATTACGCACAGCCCGATTGTCGTTCATTGAATAAACAAAGTTTTTTCAATCTCCCAAAAATGCTTTTTTACGAAGGATCATCATAGATATTATCTAATTATAATACAAATACTTTAAATACGTTTATTTATCCAACAGCAAATTAAAATTAACGGAATAACATCTTAGATTTTTAATTACAAAAAACTTACCACTAAGTTTTCACTAATACATGTTTCCTAATAATTTTGAGCTTACATTACCTATTAATTTTATCTTATAACACTAATTAAAGCCATCACAGAAACGTTGGAAGTGAAAAAGTCGTTGTGCAATTTGACTAACTGCATCTGTTAAAAGTTAAGCAAAACGTTGTTTGAATGCATTATTTCTATAAGTTACCCTGTGCGCTATCTTTTCAATTTCTCGAGATGAATATCTTGGTCGCCTTATTGCTCGTCTTTTCTTATTCATTAGTTGGGGCTGAAGAGTTTCCGTTAACTCCAGAAACGTGCCAAGAAATTTGTATATCTAAGTTTGACGTGAGTTCTTTCAACTAAGCTGTATTTTAGTGTGTATGGTCGCGAAAGTTTGCGTTTGAAGGCGCTTATTAATAAATGTATTTATTGTATCAATTGTCATAGTCACATTTTTATACGGTTTTTGTCCGAATTTGATCTACGTTTTTTAGAAGACATGTCGAGTGCATGTGTTGTATTAAATTTACCTCCTTATTTGTATCAAGTTATTTACGTTAACTGTTATAACTTGGTGGTCACTGTTTGTAGATTTTTGTTGTATTATAGTACACACTTAAATGACTTTTTCTGTCTTTAAATTCACTGTACTCTAACATATAGAGCATCAACCTTGCCTTCTCACTTTGTCGTCGTTTTCTAACATTTTCCTTGGTCTGTTATCTTTTATACGGTAGTAGATTTTAACATATCATATGGTGCCTAATTTTAGCTTTGGGGCACTACTGAATTTAAAATTTTTGGAGTTTTCTTGCATATATTATCCAATGTTCGATTTTACTCTAATTGCCGTTACTTAGCTCTCCCGGTGCCTTTTGTTATAAATCTGGTATTTAGAAAAGTCATCAAGTGGTTTTTGTTGCTGTTTTGGCTTTGAAAAATAGCATGGGTTTATTTTACTTGGTCTTTAGAGGTTGGCTTTATATGTCTGAAGATCTGCCAGCCAGCATCTTTTATGTTTTTACTATCACCGACGATTGTTTTTCGAAACCAATTAATCTTCATTCCCAGCCTTCACAATGTAATTAGTGTTTGCATATCGTCCGATCATTTAAGACTGTATATATTCATTTAGGTGATAGCTTTAATTTGAATGCGATGTGATATATTGGTCTTTTAATAAAATATCAACCTATACGATCGGCCTGTTCAACGAAGACTTAGAGCACTGTTAGTATTATGAGGGCGGTTGTCGCTTCCCAGTTGCCCATACCATGGAAGGGTTCTTCTTGAGGTACCTGAATAGGAAAATGGATTAGGGGAGATCTTGATGACCCGAGAGTATGACTTTAGGAACATCTGTTTAGGTCGGTAACCTGTATTAATTGCTGCTTTGTTGTCGGAAAGGGATATCGGCCTCATTGTTTCTGAAAAATTAAGGCATTCATCATGAGGCGTCATAACTGTTCGAAGTGAAGACCTTCCAAATCCCAGGGTGGAGTTTATATGTTTTTTCTGTCTGTCTGTCTGATTTGCACTTTTTAGCAAGGTTGTTGTTTTTACGGGCTAGGTTTGCCAACTCTACGCCCAACCATCCTTCCTTCTCCGGGCTTGGAACCGACAGTAACCTTTGGAGGTTTCCAGGCAGAGTTAACGAAGACTCGGGCTAGACTATAATAGTTTAACAGGTTTCGAATTGTTAAGTGGTTTTTCTTGAGAGATTAAGTTAGCTGATTGCTATGATAAATACCAAAATAAGACATAATTCTAAAACTTTTGAGTAATTTCATTTAGTTGCCGTTCCATAATATGATGTACCATATGAGTTGATTTTGTAGGGAGCTGAAGAGGATGCTTGTTCCAGAGGTTGTATCTTGTCAAACCTGAATTCTGTACCAAGAACGTTTACTTGCGAAGAATCTTGCGAAGATGTATACAAGCTAAATAACAAGTCAGTTGCGGCTTGCAAAGTAGGCTGTGGTGCGACCACGGGCCATACATCAATTTCTCTTGGGTTCCTGCCGGTTGAGAAGTAATGTTGTGATAATTCAGTACCGACCATTCATTTTAGTTTCTTTGGTAGCTTTTTTGACAAGGTTCGTCAAATATTAGGAGGCGTGAATAGTGGTGAGATTTCTTTATTACTTTATGAATGTGCCTTCATGTAAATGACGTTTTCGTTAATACTTTTTCAGAGAGTAGTTGTTCGAGCCTGAACAGAGCATAAGCGGATGTTTTATTATAAAGTTCTATTTGTTCCATCATATCATATTTTATATTTCTATAAACGAATGTATTTTGGTATTCGGAAATGATATACAATTAATTTCTAACTAGACGGTTTAAGAAATGAGAGTTTGGAATATTTGGTAAACATCTTAGCTGTTGCCAGACTAAGAACATTGCCCATTGATGTAAGATGACAGATTAGTACAGTTAAGAAAATGCAATTCAATGACTGTATTCTGAATTACACACTAGTCTACTAGCTATATTTGTATATTTGTTAGGATTTACCATAATCGGAGAAATATGTTGTAGACTGTTACTAACTTAACTAGTAGGTTTATAGTTATAAATCTTTAAGACTTAGCAGGACTAGTTCTCATACATGCGTTTCATGCCGTTTTTATTTTCCTTAGGTCCGGAAGTTAGTTTGAATCCTACAATGAAAAAAGTGGATAGCGATTCAGATTCAGATGCTCGTAATAACGTCGTCATTTCACGCATTCGCATTTTCCATGTTTTCGATCCACGTACGTATTAAAAAGTTCACTATCGAGTTCTAATTTAAATTTAATTACCATCCAAATGTGTATGTATTAACTATTTGCGTAATAGCATTTATTCAATTAACACTTTCATTTTGACTTATCCAACTTACTAGGTGGTTAACCTGGAATCTACTTAACATATCTGCACACTATAGTGATTAGAGTCACTGTGAAGTTATCCTTTATTACTTTTAAAGTGTTGATAACCCACCTGGAGTTTATTTAAGCGATACATGTCAGTTAGGTTAAGACAGTAGTCATATTTTATGATCTGAATAGTACATTCGACAAACAGGTTTCATGTTAATGCTCATAATTAAGAGGTGCACCACAAAAGTATATAGACTTACTACTTACTCTAACATTGTTAGAGTCATTGATGCTGTTGTAGCCATAATGGTTGGTCAAATTCTGCTAATGTGAATAGTTGAGTATGAAATCCAAATCAAAACATCTGTAGGAAGTGTTTTGAGTGCTTTTGTTTACATCTTGCTGATTGAGGAAAGTGTAGGTGCAACATTAAAGGAAACTTCGATGATTAGACCAACAAGTGACTGTTACTGAAATGTAATGCCATTGATTGCTAGGGCCAAATTAAGCTTATTATTTTGCTTTGTTTTAAAATATGATAACAAACCGTCTGATTATTTTGTCAGGTTTTATATCCTATACATCATTTACATTTCTATAGAGAGTTGGTTTTCACTTCAGTGTTATTGCTAATCGTCTGTATTTCACATCAATTACTTTCGATTTCATTGTAGTGTGAAAATACGAAATTTCTGCTTAGCAATTTGATTCTTCATTTGAAAAATAATTATTACCATATTACATTTCTCTTTAATAATCTGGGAATAAATTAGTTCACAGTGCTTTGTAGATGTGTATTTACAACTTTTTCGCCTATCTTTAGTCGATGCACGCGAAACTCCTCTGAGGTCACTCGGCGAAATGATTCCGCAAGATGGCGATACTTATTCCAAATTTCCGAAAAATAACGGTCGAAATATAATCCGCATACATTCTATCAACGATGAAGGAGAATCAACCTTTAGTGAACATCAACCTACATTAGTCGGGAAAGTTACATACTTCTTCCGCCATATTATGTTTCGGCCACTTTTATTACCACTGCTTATTGCATTATTGATCGTTATATTATTATTAATGGTGAAATTAACTATTCATGCTTGTCGTGTTCGTGAACATCGCCACATCGAGGTAGGTTTTACAAATTTTGATAGTACATTACTGTGTGGGATAGCTGATGTATCTAATAAAAGATTCAAACCGTTGACGTGGTTTTTTTGTCTACTAACCAGAAACAAAAATAGTGCTTATTTCGACTGTCAAAATTAATCTTTATAGTAGTTTGCTATACTGCGATTGATGATTAGTTCCAAACTGCTTGTACTGTAAAAATTAAGACGTTCGTATTTACGAAACTTCCAGCATATTACTAGATAAGTTATAAACACTTAGAAGACCTTTACATCCTATTGGTATGATAATTATTTCTAAATTGTTTTACATGCACTTGAAATCAATATGTTCGCTGTTTGGCAGTAGCAAATCGGATAGTAGTTGTTAGTTTCCATTTTGATGCAATTTTTTGAAGAGGTCGCTAGGGTTTTGTTAAATCTATTTATTAATTTCACAGGTTCATATAAGTTCATAAATTTTGTATTCGCAAATAATTCCAAAAATTTCTTATAAGTACGCAATTCTTTATATGATTACCGACAAGTAGTTTTCCGCTCGTGTAAAATGTTTTTTTTTCAGTATACTCGTTTGCCAACGTACATTGAAGCAATGGGTGTGAAAGTTCCATTGCATGAAGATGTGATGAAATGTGAGAAATCATGCGAAAAAGCCCCGATTGGTGCCTAGTCTCCATACTATAAATTCTTTCAAAGTAGTTTTTTCAATAGTTGTGACAAAACATTATTATTCTGTTGTCATCAGTTGAACGGTCGCTTGCTCATGAACAGAAGGATGGATTTGCAAATTCTCATGTTTTTCCATTTTTTCTTTATTTTGTCACTGTTTTCTCAACGTTTTGCTGTGTCCAGCTTTGGTTTGTTGTGTTATATTATTCGTCATTCATAATGACAAACGTATAATTTACTGAACCCTTTCTGAGCAACTATTTTACTGACGAAATTATCTCTTATTTGTGTCTTGTTGCTCTCATTATTTGTCATCACCTCTGAATCACTTTTTGTTTTTTGATCATGTTATTTTCATAGACTTATTTCCCTGTTATTGCATGCTTTAATAAATACCTTATAAAAATTATTGTATTTTGCATATGACAAGATAACGATTGAAGTGTGGTTTGTTTCTATCATTATACTGCATTCTGTTTACACGAAAATATTTCCATTTAGCTTGTTGTATTTTAATAAGTGTGATAATAATGTGAATTGTCGATCAATATTTAGAGACTGAGAATTTAGTACATTTTGTTTCATGTACTTCTAGTTGTAGTTTGTAGTTGTGACTTATTGTTACTAATAGACTGGGTTATTAATCAGTTGTCTTTCTTCGTTTCATCATCTTGATTTAGGTCATAAAACAGCATACAGATTGTGCTAGTGCATGAGACTTTCAATGCGATTGGAGATTAAGCTATCGTTACTTTTATTATATATAAATGGGGTTGTTACTACTTTTGCGACTGAGCCGAAACTGAAAATCACACTAATATTGATAGTTTTGTTTGTGAAGAAAAGCCATCTTCATCTTGTTACGTTGTTTTCAATGCGTGAGTTCTTTTCATATCCAGAATGGCATTTATCAAAAGACCCCACTCGCTTCGTAGTTAGTGAGGTTCGCAATAAATTGGGAAATCGTGAAGGTATTTAATAATTTCAAGTGGTCGTATCATTTTCTAACATTAGGGAATGGAGCGATAAACAAAGAGAGCATGCTTTACAGCAATGTTTTGAGTAGGACAAATGAGTGTCAATTTTAGAGATGATGGTTTGGCATTAAAGGCATATAAATAGAAACAACTTTAATGAACCAGATAATTTATTAACAAGGAAATTTAATCTTTTGAACATGGGTACTATACAGTTACAAAATGCCAACGCCAGCCATTCTTAGATAACTGTTAAGTAAACTATGGTCACAAAAAACACGTGATACTGTTTAAATACTAAAGAGTAAGTAAACTGATAAACTTACACTGACTGAATTATAGCTAGTAAAGATTAAATACAATTCCTTACAAGTAACTATATACTCTCTGGACAAGTTAATGACTACCAGAAGTCAGTAGACTAGTGGGCAGCTTATTGGATTTTGATGTGTTCGAGCTCTAGTATAAATATCAACTATCCTTTATAGATACATCTAGTTGACGAGTTTCTCAAAAGACCAAATATATGTAATAGACTCTGTTATTAGTTGAAATCCACCTATTTTAAATATTCAGGTCTCTTAAAATTATCCGGATGGAAGTATAATCTTCAAACTATCGAAATCAAATGATCTCTGAATATACCAACAACGTCGTCTGGTGTATTCACTAATTGAGTATATTAACATTCAAACTAGTTCTTGTTAACTGTTTTATCTATGGTACTTTTGATTAAGTTTATTATGAAATAAGCATACTATTAGAACTTAATTGAGTGTATTCTTAAGGTCTTTTTAGATGAAGTGTCCATATTTTATTCATCTCCAAAAGTGTGTCAGAGAATAATCACTAACGTCTTAACGATGTTAGTTCATCAACTAAATTTATTGGTTCTAAAAAATTAGGCGTTGTCAATCTTCATGTATTGTTAAGTGGCTTACAATTAATCCATGTCCATATATACAGTCTTATTTTTGTTGTTCTTTCCTCAACATTAAATAACTAAATAAGTTACAAGCAATTTTTCATAGTAAATGGCTGTAGAATCCTTTTTCAATAAGAGTAAGTGTTATTAAACACGCCGCCCAATGCGTTTTGTTGATGTGGTTCGTGACGACGTCGATGCACTAGTCTAGTCTATGTTTGTTAATGGATGAAGAAGGGTTCGAACACATTGTTTTAGAGTTAATAGTGAGGTGTCCGAATTAGAAAACCATAGTTCAGTGTAATACGTTAGTGCTAATTATTTAATATGTTATCAATTTAGTATCTCAGTCTTACTAGATGCTATTATCAGTGTTTTGATCATTAGTAAAAAATAGTTGTATGCTGCTCCACTAAAAACTTAATAAGGGCAATGTCTTGTCATCATTCACAACTGGATCTAGTGATTTATAAGACTTCATAAAAAATATGTCGTCTCTTGTATATATTTCAGTTTCCATCTGCATACAGTTTATCGTTTTCTAGTTGAATATTTTCGCTCTCCCATAGCCACTCGTTAACACTGAGGATTTATTGCTGGTTTCACAATTGCGGTAAATCAATGTAGTGTATTATTAAAGTAGTTGCACAAAATCAGTCATCTATTGTTTTTAACTGATTCCTGGAAATGATTCTTTCATCCTTGTAGTCAAATGATTAGATGTAATGGTTGGAGGTAGTAAATAGGAGATTTTGCCTAACGTCGGTTTCCTGTAGTTGATACACATCAGTAACGGTTCCTATAGCCTTTCTGATGGTGCCGTATGCAGAGCTACGTCACTCAGCTTAGCTTAACAATCAGAAACGTTGCCACCAATCTATTAAGCTTCCAAGTGACCTTTGGAATTAAGATACTTACATTGATTGATCACTAGTTATTTGCTAGTATTCTGTTTATCTAGTCCTTAAGTTAATCAAATTTTCAATTTGCTCGCCGATGTAAATGACTGGACATCACGAGCACTATATTTTGATTTAAGGTGGTTGAAGGTAGTTAAAAGGAGACTGATCTGTCCAGATTTAGTACTGGTTAATGAATAAAATTAAACACCTACGGACAGAAGCTATTCTGAGATATTTGTTAAGACAATTTATAGTGGGAATGGAAGTGTTTTATCCTAGTACGTGATCTCAGTAGTTAACAGAAATTTTTCTGTGGTCGTTTTTGGTAATCTTCTAATCTGTTTTCGACGACTTATATGTTTATAATCTGTTTACTCAGTGTATTGTTACTATTATTGTTTATTTAAATACCCTACTAGTTACAACCTTCTTACATTTTATTCTAGAAAGCTTTCCATTAATTTGCATATTTGTAGATAAGTAGTACTCTTGTTAAAATATAGAGGCTATCTGTTACTAAGAGCTTGTCTTTTTTCATCTTTTTCTTCAGCGTAAAGTATCGTTTAAATAACGCAGTAGTTCACGTGGTGCATAAATAACTTGCATTTACGCCTTTTTGTCTTGACTTATATCGAGTAATTATTCTTAATTGACATTAGTGATGTGAATTTCCAGCTATAACTTTACAATTTCACTGCTGTCATTCACCGATATCATTTCATTATTTGTGAACTTAAGATTTTACTTGATATAAAGTTTAAAATTATGTCACATTTATGAGTTAACAGTTTATTATTGGATATTTATCATTAGAATGAAAACATGTTACACCCTATTTTATTAAGAAAATAAGTGTTTTTATTATTCTGTGAGTATACAACTTATTTAATCGTTTCCATTTATTTACATTCCTTGAATCTATAACTTTACTCTCGAAGGATATCTTGTGCCGTTCTATGAGCTTATTATATCAGCGTAAATTTGGTCGTTATATGACCCGTCATCCTTTATCTGGCTTCCATATTTGAAGTTTATCGATTGAAGCATAGAATTTGACTAACAGGCCTCTGTGTTTACTGAGCTCAGTGGTTTAATTTCAAAACCTCTATTGTCGTTCTGGGCAATATCGTTTCACTTCATTTAGAAGTGAGCTGTTTGGTTAATTTACAACTGTTACATCAACCTATTCCAACAACCTCTTTTGTAAATGATTGTTCTCAAAAGCCTTGTTAACCTCATTTACCTTCATATTTCTGTTAACTATCTCGTTCTGTTGGTCTGCAACCAAGTGGACATTGAGCGACTAGTTTTTATCCTCTAAGAAAAGTATATTTGTTATCTACAAGCAATTCAGTTTAACAAATTTGATAAATGGAGTGTTTCGCATAATAAAATATGTAGGGAAAGTTTTGACTGAAATTGTATCTGAATATATATTAATAGTAATGTTATGAGTAAACACGATATATTAACAGAATGTATAAATGTCGTTGGAACCATTGTATAGTATTACTCAAAGACACGTATTCATTATAATTATCTGCAAATAGAAATTTTTGTCGACTTTTACGATGATGTACGATGCGAAACGACACTTCTGTTTTTCCATGTACATCAAAAAAGGCTCTGGTTATACTTTTGGAATACCCGTTGTTTTCAGTAGGTGTTTATTTATAGTCACTACACTACATAAATATAACAAAGTCTGCTGAAAATCTGGCCACCTGTTCAAAGTTTAACCGACAGACAAATTAAGCTGATAAAACCTGGTTTACGAATAAGGTTATCGGAACCAGCTAATTCAATCTTAAGTAATAGCTACACAGGCCACTTCTACGTGAAACGAGCATTGATAGTGTCATCATAACAACGACCATAAGTTCGCTATAAAACCACAACACAATTAAAAACACCCGTTTTAGCTGCAAATCATTATCATTATTTCCAAAGACTGATTAATATTTATATTCATTTCCTTCCAAGGTCTTTTAAGTGTTTAAACTATAAGCATAATCCACTTTGACTTAGCGTTTATGCAACAAACAGATCCAAGATTCAACCTCCAGTTTACGTAATTTTACCGAAAGGACTGGTTGACATTATTAGTTGTCATACCATAGAAGTATGTCTCAAAACGTATATAATTCTATCTTTTTAATGCGTTAACTTATAAATATTCACTTAATCATTTCTTAACATCAGTTAACTAATTTGTATACTAGTCTTATCATACTGTAAGTATGCTCATCCAACAGTTTTTTCGTGTACTTTTTACGTACTGTTGTATCCATACAATTTAACTTTGGTTACGTATTACTCTGTTGTACTTTTCAGACTTCATTTTGCCCTATGTTGTAAATGGCTAAAAGTATTTATGAATATGTTCGAAATTTTGAAATTACGGATCAGTGTCTTCCGTCCACATGGATTGTTGTTCGTTTAGATGGACAAGGATTTCATAAATTTACAGAAAAGCATAATTTTATAAAACCAAATGATACACGTGGTTTACTGTTGTCAGTACGTGGAGCGGAACGTGTTATGCAACAGCAGAAAGAAATTATACTGGCTTACGGTCAATCAGATGAATTTAGTTTTGTGTTTAAAAAATGTACTGAGGTGTTTAATCGACGAGCAAGGTAAGACAATTATCGTCTGAACAATAAGTTCTTATAGTCTTGTGACCAATCTACAGTAGTTTAATTGATCACAAGGCTATATGAATGGAGCAGAATTCTAGGGTCATAGTTAAGGAGGCTTGTTGTCCTATTTGGCACAAGGTTCTAACATCAAAAGCTCCGACATGTTGTTCGGCGTGAGGTTTTAGGAGGCCATGAATAACGTTTTATGAACTCGAACCATTAACAATGGCGGCGTGAGGTGATAAAGTTATAAGGGAAGGGTTAGTCGTAGGGATAAGGTATTTATTAAGAGTTGAGGGTAGGATTTGACCTCAAACAAGATGATTTTGTGTGTCATTAGAGGTATGAGGGCAGTTTTCACTTCCTGACTGTCCACATAACGGAAGGATATTACTTGAGGTATCTGATAAGAAAACTGGGCTAATGTTGGTCTTTGTAACCTGAGAGCGCGATCGCAGAGCCAAAGGGACAACTATTTTAGGCCATTCACACTCGACCTCTTTATGAGGAGCTTTTTAAGTGTTAGCTCCGTTTTTTAAAGGTCATACTGCCGGAGACGAAAATCGGTGAAGTAACGTTGAAATGTGAAATTTTTGAGGTCGATTTTTTCTAACCTCTTCCTTCTGTTGAGAAGGCAGCATCGCTGTAGATGCTGGTTATCCGAGGGAAACACCTTACTGTTGTCACACACCACTGTAGTCAGAAGTACGACTTTATCCTCAAACCTTAGGTTGCCGCTTTTAGTTTTATAGCTTTTCAACAAACCTGCTTTACATGGTAGGACCTAGAGGAGCAGGTCTTCCATCCAACATAGCTCGGTTGGGTCATCACGACAGGCAAGCACGACCACCACGCCAGGGTAGCAGCTACCGTCGGGATAAAACTACTACCTGACTATTGTCTACTTCGATGAGCAATGCTTTCTGGTGTAGGGGTAGGCTGGAAAAAGTCTGTAGGCGGTAGATACAGACTACTTGATTCACTTTCACATATTAATTGAAGGTTTTGGGTATCAGTGGCTCAGATACCCTTACTTTTCCTCTAGATCGCGTGTTACAGAATAACTTCATTCCTTCTCGAACCATATTCCAAACATCTCACCGTTTCTGACTATGATTGCTGCTACATTACGTTGACTTCTTTCTATTTCATCTTGTTGATTTCATTTCACCGTGTGGATGTAGTTTAATGATTTGAGTTATTACACATTTATACTAGATCCTGATAATGACATGCTGACTTTATAATACTCTTATGTAAGATACTTTTTAATAATAAACTAGAGTATATGCCAACGTCAATATTTGGTAATAAACTGTCGGTAGCAACTGGATTTATAATATGTTTATTAATCAGAGTGTACAGTACGAAATTAACACCCTTATAATTAAGTGTAGGACGATATAGTATAATCTATATAAGTTTTGGTTTTGTCAGAATGTAAGTTTGGTTGTACATCATGCCCAGCTACTAGATGTGCTAGAATTGAGGATATTTATACATAAGTTTGCGTATTACTGGTTTAGTATGATGGCAGTACCATGTAACTGTTTCTGTGGTCAAACAGTGTGCTTTCAATTTTTTCGACTGTTTAATTTATCATCTTTCACGTACATTCTATAAGGATCCCTCGATTTTAGCTAAAAATGTGACGGTTCCGCCATTTTCGGATAAAATAATCAGAAGCAAGGTGTTTTTTATTCATTTAATGGGTAAGTGCAGCATATTAGTGTAATTTTCATTTAGCATTTCATTTCAAGCGTATGAACCTGTCTGTAACTGCTTGTTATGAACATGCTTGTATAGTACACCCCGATATAATATAGTTAAATCTAGAACTAGAAGTGGAATCTTCAATAAAAATTTCCACTAATATGCAGCACACACCCACTAAATAAACAAAAAGAAACCGAAAATGACCGGCATGACACACTGAGTAAACATTGGAGACGTTGCAAATAATGATATGAGAAAAGTATTACGGAAATGTATTTTGTCAATGTAAATACCACGATTCTGATAAATATTGCCTTCTGATTATTTTAACTGAATACTTGTAAAGCAGTCACATTTTCAGCTAAAAAAAATTGTTTAACTCGTAGAATGTAAATGGAAAATGATAAATTGTGAAATTAAGAAATAAGCTAACACATTCACAAACCATCTCATTTCAATATTCATAATAATTGATTTCGAACAGCTCCATTCTCATGAAAATTTTAAAAGGAAATGTCACTTTAAAATGACTAACTCACATACCAAATAAATGGAAAATGGGACAGAAAATGCTTGGTAAAGTAGATTTATTGAACATCAAATACATTTAGGAAAAAACCTCATCCACGTGAACCTGTTATGATTTACAATCATGTATCTTGATTTATAGTCTAAAGTCTCAAAGGTTCAATGAGCAAAGCAGCACTATATCGACCATAATATGCATTTATCTTCATTCCGAAAACCGCTCAGTAAAGTATTCTGGTTGTGCTCGAGCACATATTTTGTGTAATACAATACAAAAATCTAAGTATCATAAGTTATACATCATACATCGTGACTTAGATGTCTACACTATAAATTCTTCTGACGATGAATTGTGGGAGTATCTGAGGACTAGATTTACCTCCTAGTCAAACCTAAGTAGCTCCTTGCCATTTTTACTGAAGTCGAATTTGAAATAGAAGCTACATCACTTGAGTTCTAAATCCCACCTTACTCACTGTAGTGTGACCTTATCGAGTTCCATTTCTGTGCGTTTTGTGCGTAATAAATCTACCGAGTGGAAAACCATTTCACTACCTTGTAATAATCAGCGTATGTAACACGTTTACCTGTATTTAAGCAATTAAATGTAACATTTATGTAAGCTTTAATGAGCTCAGTTCCTTGAATTACATTACTTGAAACCTAAAGGAGATCTGACATAGATGAGTTTAGTTTAAACGAATTTGAATATCTTGACTAAGGAAGGAATCCAATCTTGCAAGGAAAACATCTTTGGTCCCTTATGGTTTAAGCTTGTTTATTAGAAGCTGATGCTTAATCATATCTAAATCTTTTAGTATTTAAGGTTATAGCATTACAGATAGTTGCCAATACGTTATGGATAAAGTCTATATTTAATAAGTCCAAATGACACGTCATGCAATATCCAAATTTTGGAAGAATCCGTTTCGTGAATTAGTAACAAGTTTTACGGTATATACATGATTGGTCGTTTTTTGCACACTATTTACTTTATTAATAGGTCTATAATTGTGGTTATTCGAAGACTCATAACTGTTTCATATTTATCCACTTTTGGCAGTAAGAGAATGTTTATCTTCAACATATTTAGTTTTATCGTTTACATCATGGACTGACTGTAGTTAGATAATCATTAGAAAGCAGATAGTGATGGATGGTTGTTTGGTCCTTGTAAAATGCTTCTATAATGCCCCCTCTCACATGGCACCGCTAGGGATAGAACCCAAAAACCTTTAACCATGGATGAACTTTAATTAAAAGCTCAAAACAGCCGTCCATTACTTCCTGATCTCCAATAGTTTTTTTGATTAAAGCCATCCCTTGATGTATACTAAATAATCAACAATCCTCTAAAACACTATCTTGTAGTAATTCATTTTATAAAATGGCTAGATTAATTAATACGTCATTCACAATGATCACTCTTGAGTAAATTTACAAACAATAACGTATGATTGTCTATACGCTCTATTAACATCATTGGTACATGTATGTATGATTGTTAAAAAATTATACATTTATTTTTATTTGTAAATTTGATTCTTAAAATGACGTTGATACCGGATCGGATCATTAGTTTTTTTTTAAATTATTTTTAGTTGCTAATAGATAGTTGTATTCAGTTAGATCATGGTAATAATCAATATATGTGTATTCATATGTGTATATTTCTTCTATATAAGTATATGTTGAATTCACTTTTTATCAAGGGTTATTTATTAACAATCTTGAGTTTCATAATTCAATCTTTTGAATTGTAGTGATCATTCATTTGGTATCGAAAATCAGCGTTATGACAAGTGATACTCACATTGATCGATCGTGATCACTATACGTTTTAAAAGTGTTTAATGTCATGTAAATTTAAAAGTCATGAAATGGAAAATTAAGCTACAAAATATCACTAATAATAGAATAAAATTTGTTTCTCAGTTGATACCTGACTGATTGCATAATGCTAGTTATTGCATTGCTTAAAATGTCCTTGATGAGAATCAGTCAGTCATTAATGAAAGAAAATGTAACATAAACGTGGTTTGATTCAAGTTGCTACAATGTTAACAGTGGCCTTCTGAAACGTTTAAGCCATCGATTTTATCAAATATACATATATATTGCAATTAGCCACTATGTTTCATCCCTGTAATCAACTTTTACCCACTTTATCTGAGGTCCTCCACCGGGAGGTTTTCAAATCTTAACACTTTTAAATTATTAATCGATGACTTCATAGACCAGTGCTATATTGTGGGAAATATGGGAATTTCCAAAGAATGTTGTTTCATTTAATCTACTCAAGCGACTTCTCACTATAAGCCGTAACTCAACCATTTTTATTCAAGCAATGAGTAGACGACGTACTCTTTTGGATGTCTTTCACTAACAAACCCAGGACTTCTTGAGTGACAGGATTGAATACTACCTTCAGGTCGTGGATATGACTGAACTGGATATGCCTCTATATTCCGTTAGGGAACTGGCGATTAGTTAGGGTGTATTTCCAATTATTCACGGAAACATTCTACTCTCCAGTCCTCTTGACGTAGTAACGATTTTAACTTTTGAATTAAGTTTCCTTTTGCATAATGGTGAATGAATTTTTCTTACAGTTTACATTTCACCTTTTTAGGAACTAAAACAATTCAATATCCATATGGTAGCTCATTTAATTTTAAGCTACCAATACAGGTTATTTAAAGTAAACATTTATCTGCCTTCAAAATCTGTTATTTCATAAATGTATGGCTTTTAATAGTGTTGTATTGTGGTTTTTAATGGTTTAATGCGTTGTTTTGTCACGTAGATTGTATGTACGTTTATGGACAATACCTGTATGCTGAACTAGTTTCTTTTGTATATCAAACAATTTTTCTATCCAAGATTTAATTGCTTCTTATGAATTAGTTAGAGTATAATGAGGGAAAGATGAAGTTACTTAAGTTTGTTATTCGGGATAATCAGTACAAGTAACATTCTTTGATTGAACATTTGTCATAAATATGTTAATGATACAAAGCATAGGATATAAGCAAAATAGCTTAATTACAGGTAATAGCATTTTATAATGCACCATTGTTATCTAAGTACATGCCATAATGATCAGTTTTGTAATCACAGAGTTATCTTTAGCAAGTAGTTCTTAAAATTTTACTAAACTTATAAAATTGAATAGAGCATCTATTATTATTATTATTATTACTATTATTATTGTTATTAAAATTTCTATCAACTTATATTTTTCTTAACTGTATATTTTAGCAAAATATCCAGTACCGTTGTTTCGTTGTTTACATCTTCATATGTTTTCGAATGGCCAAATTATTTTTCTGATACACCATTACTGTATCCTCCATCGTTTGATTCCCGAGTAGTACTTTATCCTACGAACAAAACTCTCAGGGATTATTTAAGTTGGCGTCAAGTTGATTGTAAGTACAATTGCGTATCTTCCTCTTTTAAATCTTCAAAGGTATATTCACTTATTTCATTCCATTTGCGCAATAATGAGTTTAGGCTGATAAGTATTTTTATACTCTGTATAAACTACTTTTTCAATGTATACATATATTTACTTATGTTGTATCCATATTTCTAGTCATTTTTATGGTTATTTAGTGGGTAAATATTGAGTGTAATTTTCATTGAAAGCTTCATTTGAAGACTTATCTTTCACTATAAATATGTTTTCTATTCAACAAGCGTCAGGTTTTGCGACACTGACACATTCATTACAGTTGTCGCTAGCTTCAGATGCTTGGAATAAAACCTTTAACATGATATAAAACTGTTACTCACTATATGATTTTCGTTATATGCGATACAACTGCATGTATCTGTCTTCATTGGTCTTTTAGATTGGTAACACCAGATTTCAATAACAACAATACAGAAATTACATCTAGGTACGAAAGATTTAGAGTTCCTATGTTGACTGCAACTCTGGAGAAAAAGATGCAGATTGTTTGTTTAACACACCTATTTTCATAAAACGTTGACGGCTCAAACCGAAGAGAAGGAAATGTTTGTAATTGGATTGGTTCTACTTGTTAACTTAAAGAAAATTCTCAATTGAAAATTTATCTAGATACACATATTACCATTTACATGCTAACATTTAGTATCAATTTTACATTTACAAGCTTGTTCCATCGTTTAGTTTAAGTGATTTTCACATACATAAATCCAGGTAAAATATGTTTCTATAGGGAGTGTAGATTAAAAACACGTACTTAGGTACACAATTCTAAATTAGCTGAATAGATGATAGCTTTTTATATTGTGATAATGGCTGTTAATACTGTTGTACGACGATTGTTGTGTATTCATACTCACAAATAACACTTCAACATTTTGTTATATATTATGAACGTGATAAGAACAGTTATTCATAATAATAATAATAATAATAATAATAATAATAATAATAATAATAATAATAATAATAATAATAATAATAATAATAATAATAGCTGTATTCAATAGTATTTTTAGTACAATATGAATTTTCAGCATACAATGTCTCAACAAGTTACTTTTTCACCGTGTCAACATCTGATAAAAAAAGATACATATTTTATATTGTTAACAAAACAACAACAACAACAAATAACAGTAACATAAGGAATAGGAGTCTTTGTATTTCATAACAATCCGTATTTTTAAGAGCACAGATTAGATCGGTTCTGATAAACTTTTCATCACATAGAACATGTGCTAAATATGGAATAGTTGAGCATTTATACTTCTCTTTACGTGCTTGAATTCTGATATAGCAGCGTCGCGTTCTGCCAGAAGATAAACATTTGATGAATATTGATTCTTTTTTAACGCATTCTGCCAGCCACCATGATGTTTGCGTTTAGATCTAACTGAATTGCACATGATAGGTCGTAAACTTTTTATAAATGCGCGTGAGTACACAATGCGATTTTGGGACATGATTGGGAAATTAAAACAAAACAGAAAACGGAAAGATAACTTGTTGAGATATTGGTAAAAAAAAACGGTAGCCCAGGATTTCAAGCAGGCCGCCAAATGAATTTGTATTCAGATAACCAGCATTTAAAACAATCATCAGACATGCAGTTCGACCCTGTTAGTAGTATAAATGTTACTCATATTATGGACTCTCCATCAGTATGCACTCATGTTCTCACCATGCATCGAATCCAGAGACCTCAGCTCTAGTGCTCTCTGTTTTTCAGTGGGATCTAACTGAGATTGCTGTGTGAAGAATATAAAAAGCAAATTAGAACCGATCTCCACAAACCATAGCTTAATTATAATAATCAACTTACCAGTAATTAACTCCAATACTCTCGAAGTTCTAGTGAGATGTCGTGACTGATGGAGTTCGAATGGATCGGCAGTGAGATAGTTGTCTGCAATGGCTGTAGATGAACATCGCGCTGTATCACAAGTCGATTGTAGTAGGAATCCTACTATTTAATGCTGGCCCAGTAGTACTGATGAGTAAGTGTTACTTGCGCAACCTGTAGGTCCATGGTACGATCCATGGTGATGTGTGTGTTGGCTGCATAAGCATCGGAACGGAATAGCTGTCCAGTGCCGCCTGGCTTTTAATGTTTCCTAACCGAGATCAGTCTGTGACTAATACAGAGAACAAAATTAGAAGCAGTCTTTACAAGCACACGTCAACTTCGGTACTTAAAATAATAGGATCAGTATATCTCATTTATTTGTTATATGTAGGTGGTTAAATATCACGAATAGTTTGTTTTAAGACACAATCATCTGCCACAGATATAGTGTGTGGCCGATTGACCTTTTTGGGCTACTTGTATACGTGACTCGGTAGGTTACAGCTAATCTTAACATAACCTTTTTAAACCGTAACAGATACACAATAATCCAACTGGTCGATCAAGAACCGGATGAATAAGACACAACACATATCTAACAAGTGTATAAAATACATAAACGAGATAGTCATATTTTCTTTGACCTATTTGTCTGTTTCAATCTCAACCAATCACATTTCTTCTTCCAGACATTATCATTGGTTCCGTGTTTGGATAATACCTATGTGCTTCATTTTAATATTACAGTAATTATGAAAATTTGTAGGTCATATGGATACTAAGCTCTTCCTGTTGAATGTTCTGATTGCAAAGCTTCCATTAATGTTCCGGGTAACATTATCAGTGTTTACTTCAAATAGAAATCAGTATATATTTTCATAACACTAGTGTTAACTAGTCCTATTCAAATAATCTTATCTCTAATTAGTTATTATCAGTGGGTTTTCATCATTGTTCATTTGACTGTGTAACTGATTTCCCTCTTCTATATGAGTTGTTAGATAGGCTCTATTTTGATATCCTTATTAATTAGTAAGTGATCAGAACGCCGTGCTTCTGACATTTTCGGAATTTCCTTGATCCAGAATTTCGACATTCTTTAAACAGAATTGGTGTCCGTTGTCATCTGTTCGTAGTGATATTTCTCCTGGTACTTGCCCGTGTTCATGTATGCGTACCTGCATGAAGGTGTTCGCTTTAATCTGATAAATTTCTATCAATTCGTACAATTTATCTTGTAAAATAAAGTAAATAATTTGTTTTTAGGGTGATCGGTGATTCCAGTACAGTTACAAGATGTGTATGATCATCTACAGTTAGAAAGGAGGAAGCTAAAACAGATAGCATAGAATAAAATATAAATATCCTGAAAATGCCTTAGCCAGCTATAGCGTAGGGGAATTATTATGTAAGCTATAAATAAAGTCAGGATAAGTTACTGTCATAACGTAAAATTTAGTAAGTATACTTACTAGTAACAGCGTTCATATATTTAGAGTCTTATAATTTCACTAGTGGGATATAATTGTTCATTTAGTCAGTGTCAGCTGAGACGAAATTATCGATGTGTCATACAAATGATACTAGTGAATTTATTTCACGAACAAATTGTGGCAAACTGTTCTAGGTTCTCGGAAAGTTACCTATTAAATAATTTATGTGGAGAGTGCCTTAAATAGAGTCTTGCATCTAGTGGAATTCATATTAATTAGTTTAATCACAGCGTAAAGCGAGCCCCAATATAGTTGAAGGATGATATAATCTGCAAAGACACCGCTTGGTTTAATTACAGCGTTACTGGGCATAGATTAGAAAGTGGTTGGGAGCTTCTGTTCCTACCACGAAGGTATCAATTAGACCTTTTTATTTGACTAAAATGTAGGAAATATTAAACGATTTAAGTGTATTTCCACCATTGATACTGCTTTTCGAAATGTGCGAAACATCTTAATGACGTTGTGTACAAAATGACCGTTTTTATGTTTGACGTTCAAAGTTTTAAACGATATTAGTAATGGAAATGCACATTTGCCATCTAATGTTTCTCATTTTTAATCAAATAATAGATCTGCTGAGTGTTTTCTTAGTCGACACAAAATCACCTAACCCATCCTCCAACTCATTTCAAACAAGATTACACTGACATAGAAGGATTCATTATTTGTCTGCTAATCTAAAGTCTGAGTTTTGCATTATTTAAAGGCTTCCATTCCCGTTTATAATAGTTTTGTTTTATTTATATTGCGGTGTTCAGTAACTTAATTAATAGGTACCCTGTGGACATCTCTATAGAAGCTCTCGACCTTGGTTTTTATACTAATTATTTGCTTGAAGATATATTTACAGTCTTTGTGGAACTGATAAATCTTGTATTCTAACCCATGTTATCCACTATTCAAGTAAGACGCATTGTC
The DNA here is from genome assembly GCA_034768735.1 of Schistosoma mekongi. Lineage (NCBI taxonomy): Eukaryota > Metazoa > Platyhelminthes > Trematoda > Strigeidida > Schistosomatidae > Schistosoma > Schistosoma mekongi. Next base: position 29,842,771 of record CM068307.1, on the reverse strand, counting down.
ATTGCGTACTCAATACTAATTATATGGTCATCAGTTGAAGTTACTTAACATTTCGCTAGATTGGGCTTGATACAGTCCAAAGTCCTAAACCTAATTTTTGTGCCAGCTGATATGTATTCTCATTCTTGAAGGAAATAATACTTCTAGAATGCGAATCCAACATCATACGTAATACATTGCAATATTGAATCGTTCAGACTAGTGATCACATTACAGCTTTACTAGTACTGAGGACTACTTAGCGTAAAACAAGTTACCATTAGGTGGTTATGCCGTAGCTATTGCCTTAACTTGATGATTAGAATTACTTATCATGATGACTCAAGTGATAGGAATAAAATCTGAAAATAATGGTTCGAGGGTGGAATTCATTCCTCTGAGAGTACCAGGTGTTGAGGTAGTTAGACGATTTCCTCACACAACTAAAATCTTTAGCTATGCTACTTCCTGAAAACAGTTAAATAAGGTTACTTTCAAAAAGCACACCTAACCGTGTCCCATAAAGTTCATAGCTAATCTAAAGTGTACAGTACTAATGCTCCTAAAATTGTACTCACAAGACCGTATATGACTGGGCTCTAGGAGTTATTACATATATACTCTTTTCAGTTGATATAATTACTACTAATACTATTTCCAAAAATTTCAATAATAAGTATCTTTCCACAGTGTAGATACTTGGGAATCGACATCACTTCACGTATCTTTAGTAGCACTGAATATCACCTTGTTCATAATCACATCCATTCTTCACTCTAGTATTTCTTCTTTCCCTACTTCCAAAGGTCTTCCTGAAATTTTATCTTCTGCTTAACAGGCCATTAAATAACTTCCTTATCAGTTGATACATTTCATTAATCGGTTAGTTAAGCAAAAGTGTTTTTTATTTTATTATTTTATCATTTAAATCTGTTTGTTGACATACTTTAAAGTATATATTTGTTATTTCTTCAAGTTATCTAATACACTTGTAAATAATCTATTCATTGAAAGATATTTACCTATAACCAAGGTATTTAGTGGTACGATATAGAATATACATTTTTTTACTACTTTTTGTTGAACATATTGCTCTAAACTATTCTGAAATATTTTTGTTATTAATCAATGAGAGATATACATTCTCAAGAAAATAAAACATAAACCACACCACTTTTATTGTGTAACAAATATGTTAAGTTTATTACACAATACAAATGAACATTTGTATGTACTTATCTATTTGTTCAGTCTAGAAGTTTACATTTTTGTATGTACTAAATATGTATGTAGAGAATTTTTAAAATATGTAATCTTATTAAAGTACATCTTTTTAGATTTTGATTATTTTTCATCTAATGAGGTGATTAAGTAATCCATTACATACACCAAATCGCAGCCTACCTTGATGCATATTGTGGACCAATGTAATAGTAAGTTGGAATAAAGATAGAAAAGCTTAAATCAAAAAGGTAACATCAGTTATTGAAATGATAGGCTGTTAGTCTAAGCTGTGTTGATAGATGAACTACCAGGTTAGAGACCATGATCAGTGACTGCCTCAGAATCGTTAGCTATGATTCGAGTGCATTCACTATTTATCTTACCTAGTTTTTGAGTTTCGTTGTAGTGCATACAAATGCTGAACAGTTAGTTATTTGTCTCAGTGATAAATATACTTAATGAATAAATCAAACCAATGCCTGTTACTCCACGTGGAGCATAGGCCGCCGACCACCATCCTCCAATCAACTATGTCCTGGGCTTTAATTCCCAGTTCTTACCAAGTGCTGTCCATCCTTTCCATATATGCCTCCGATTCTCCACCCACTGTGTTCTTTGGTCTTCCTCTTTCCTCTCGGCTTTCAAAATTCCATATTAGTGCTTGTCTTATGATGCAGTTTGGTGACTTCCTCAGTGTGTGTCCTATCCACTCCCAGCGTCTCTTTCTTATTTCTTCTGTGGCTGGAAGTTGGCTTGTTCTATTCTGCAGAAGGTTATTGTTGGTGGTATCTGGTCATCGGATCTTAAGTATCTTGCGCAAACAGCTGTTTATATATACTTATAACTTTTGAGTAGTGCTTTTCGCAGCTCTCCAAGTTTCAGCTTCATACAATAGAATTGTCTTTACATTTGAATTTAAAATCATGACTTTGATGTTGCCTGACAGCTGGTTTGAGTTCCGAATGTTTTTCAGTTGTAGAAACGTTGCTCATGCCCTGGCAATGCGTGCATTCACATGTGCATGATACTGCCCAGACATGTAAACGTTTCCACATCTTCTAGAATTTCTCCGCTAACTGTAATCGGGTTGGCGCTCGTTGTTTTATATCTAGGGGTCTTGTTTCTCCCTTTGTGTATGTTGAGGCCTACTTCTGACTGTTGAGGCTGCTAGTACACTGTCCGTCTTCACCTGCATATGTTGCTGTGTGTGATATAGACGAGCTAGGTTAGTCGTCTGAAAAATCCAAGTCGTCTAGTTGCATCTAAGTTGTTCACTGTATTTTGTGCTTACTTTGAGATGTTGCAGTTTTTATAATCCAGTCAACCACCAACAGAATGAGAAGGGGTGAGAGTAAACAGCCGTTTGAGATTAGTCTTCACTTTGAGTAAATCTGTGAGCTGCCCTCCATGTACGATTTTGAAGTGTAGTTCGTCGCAAGAATTGTGTATGATGTTAACTTTCTTTTCGAGTACACTATAGTATTGAAGATGGCTTCATAATGTTCTTCTGCCGACGCTGACAAATGCTTTCTTATATTCAAGAAAATTGATGTAAAGTAGTGAGTCACATTCAAATGATTGTTCAACAGTGAACTGAAGTGTCTTGATTTGTTCGATACACGATCGATCCTTTTGGAATCCGGTCTGCCGATCTCGCATAGAACTTATCTTTATTGTCTTCATGACTGTCGTTTGGTGGGCACATTGCACTTGATGACATTCATTGTGATCCCCTTTTGCTTTTTGAAGGATGCATTGCTGATCCTAGGTCCATGAGGTTCCCATCCTCCATTTTCTTTCCTTACTTCTTGGGACAGCATTAGTACTATTCCTTGTGTGTGCAAGACACAAAAATCAATCCTTAATTTGTTAATTTTTCTTGTGTTACAATGTGATCTACCGTATGAAGAATAGTGTTGTCATTCATTCTACTTTCAAAGTGTTTTACTACGACTGTTTACAAAAGTAACTAGAAAACACATTAGGCCTACACACATTGACATATTTTTGAATGTCACATTGTCGTAGGTGCACTTATTTGTTATCTTCCCTTAGTTCTTTATTTACAGTATTCCTTACGGATCACCGACAATACATATATCAGTGTTTTATTATTATGGTTAGTTTGTGGATTTTACTGCATTTTGAAATTTACGTCACCAGTTAACTGTTTAATAACTTGATGTCCTTCACTTGACCAGCTACTCACTGACTTGAGAATCATCATATCACGGCTTAGTATTCTCAACATACACACTTCTCTGACCCCACACACGAAAGTTGGAGAACTAAAGGCTGACTTGTTTACACCAATCTGTCTTGTTCAGGGTTCACTATGATACAGATGATCTCCCTGATCCCGTGTTATACAAAATTTGGACATTATGGTATATAAATTCAGCAACTAGTATAAGGAGAATCAACCATAACTGGGAAACAGTACGTAAGACAATGGTGGTTAATAGGTAAAATTAAAGCTTCTAACTAAGAATGCATGGAAATCAAATAATTAGAACCTTAATTATTTACATGTCAAGTTTATAAACAATATTCTCCCGAAGCATGTTGTTTGTAAGTTAGATGTTCTCTATTATTTTTTGCCTACTAATTAGTATTTATTGATTGTGACTCAATATTGATTGTTTATTGATTGACGTTTAAAAATGGATACTGCTTGATGATAACTTAATAATCTTGCAATTTGTTCCCTTCAAAAATTTGAATAATGCAAGAACGACAACATTTGCAGAATACTTTGAATTCAATGTATTTCGTTGCATTCTCGTCAGCTAAATACATGCTATTGATTTTAGTTAATTAAAATTATTAATACATATATTGATATTATCAACTGAATTGTTTATCTGATAACATTGATCTATTGCTACCAGGGCAACTGAAGATTAACTACTGATTCCTTTTGAACACAAAGGTCATTTACTGCATTTGTTGCATCGACCTCATGTCCCGTGTCTACCAAATGATGCATAATTGAACTTCTAAAAGCAGTTGCTTCTTTCAAACTCAGGTTCTTCGGGATATGTTCAATAAATCGTAAATTAGCCCGTCTTTCTGTCCTTCCAATCTACCTGCTTTTGCAAGTACATGTGAACTGGTAAATACAATTGAAAGTGACATGAGACGGATATTTATCAACTTTTGTTTGACTTACTAAACACCGTGTTTTGTAGAGCGTCAGCAGTTTTGCAGCAGGGAATGTTTGTTTGATGGTCGTTCTAAGTCTTTGATTGAATTGTTTGGCTACTTGATCTCCCTTAACTACTAGTTGAATATATACTCTTTTCGTTTCGGGTTTCTCAGCTTCGAATATTTGGTTACATCTATCACTATACTTCTCAATATATGTTTCGAGGTACCCATTTTGTTGAAGACATTGTTTAATGATTGCAATTTCATCGTCAAGTTTATCAGCTGTGCACAATCGTTCTGCTCTGTAGTAGAGCGACTTGACTAAAACACGTTTATAGCTGATTGGACAGTAGCTATGAAAATGGAGGTATTATCCATTCCATGTATCTTTCCGAAATATAAATCTTTGCCATGTTCCGTCATCTCTTCGTGAAATTCCTAGATTTAGAAACTGGAAGATATTGTTCTTTTCGTACTCCGTTGTGTATTTGATGTTGGGATGAGCTTCATTAAAGATTTGAAGTAGTTTTTCCGCGTGGTTTATGTTTGAAAGGAATCAGTAGTTAATCTTCAGTTGCCCTGGTAGCAATAGATCAATGTTATCAGATAAACAATTCGATTGACAGAATCAATATGTGTATTAATAATTTTAATTAACTAAAATCAATAGCATGTATGTAGCTGACGAGAATGCAACGAAATACATTGAACTCAAAGTATTCTGCAATTGTTGTCGTTCTTCCATTATTCAAACTTAATAATCATCAATATTTTTTTATCCTTAAATGACATCTACGAAATTTTGTACAAGATCTTATCGAATTTTAATTTGAAATTTACTTTACTAGACCAATAAGTTTCTGATGTATATTAAGCGTAACACATTTTATACCTTTCTATGTACGATACAATCATCTACATACAATATGCTATAGCGTCGAATAAATTTACAACTTATTAGTTCGTTCTTTCAATTTTACTGGACTGATTATCTATTGTAAGAAACTAATAGTTTGCTTTCCCCTAGTTTGAACGAAACTAACAAATCGCTAATAGAGAGCTTAATTTTATTTTATCGTGTTACACGTTTATGGCCTATTGCATGTAATCTAGCAAAAATGGTCTATAGAAAATATTTACAATTTAAGGTCTTCACATTTATATTAGGTTGATTTTTTTTCTATTCACTCTCCTAATACTGCCATAAATAGTAACACGTTTATGCTTGTTTCCATTTTTACAACATCAAATAAATTAATCGCATTTGAGTGTATATTTAAACTTGAGTTGCCTCACATGTGTGATACTTAATACATGAATGTGATTAATGGATTGTCCTTTTTAGTCTAATGGTTTTTGATTGATGAGCTTTCTTTTTTTATTATCTATTCCCTTGATGAGTATTACGATTAATACTAAGTGATCGATAGTGGTTGATTCGGAACTTTACGTCATCTAGATTCTGTAATAAATTGGCACTGTCAGCTATTCGAATCGCCTTAAACTGTAAAGCTGTGAAGTGGTCAGATTTCACAGCGTTTTTTAAGGGTTGTACATATTCCTCAATCACAGGTACCCAATAATTTCCGACTTAGGTCAAGCTGGTTTTATTACAGGCCGCGAACCACCTCAAACTAAATGTTATGCATTTACTAATGATTACCTAGTATATCTCTTAGGGCTGACAGAATAAAATGATTAAGTAGATTCTTTTTAGAGACTTCTCTGCTACACTCGCAAGTTTATAATAAAGTTTCATTTTTAGCAAGAAACAATGCTATGGAATATCGTTTGATTTCTATAATTAACCATACTAATAATACCACTATTCTTTAATTGTTAAGCAAACTTACGTGTATAGCACTCTAAATGAGAGATATTGATCAATTAGCTTAAGTATCATAGAAGAAGAATCTATGTGTGACTTATTATATATATATATATATATATATATATATATATATATATATATATATATATATATATATATATATATATATATATATATATATATATATATGATTTAAATCTATGTGTATAACCTTCCCGTTAATTACACTTTCTGCTGTGATATTTATATTTAATGCAATTGAATTATAGCTAGCAGTGAAATTTATTACTCGTATTTTGTCTTATTTACAACTTACCAACTGTATTTTTGCAACGTACCATTGTTGACGTTTACATTGAGCCTTTGATCCTGTACTGTCTGTTTTAAACACCAATGCCTTACCCACTGAGCTACTGTGTCTATATAACCACTAACTTGTTCAGTGCCTATGAAGTTATGTGTATTTTGGGTTGTAATCTTTCCAGTTGTTTTTTTTACTACTAAGCACATTAATACTTACAACTCATAACAATATGGAGGGAGTGTGCTTGAGATGCGCGCCCGTATGTTAACAGAGACTGATTAGTAGCACTACTTAATTATCAATAGCCGGAAACCACAAACCCTTAATCCAGAACATACAAGTGGAAAACATAGTCTCTAATGCGAAATTAAAAATGTAATATTATGGTATTTTTACTAAAAATCTTAGGGACTTTTAATTGCGCGTTTATTAGTTAGGATGATAGGGAGGAAATAATAATAAAGAAAAAATCGAGTTTGAAGATTAACAGATCTTACCAGTAATGTTTTTAGGTTATTTAATCTTGGTCGACGCATAACTTAGCAAATGTGCGTATCGTTTCAAGCGGAAATAAACTAGAGGGAAAATAGGAGACATGAAATCATATTATCTAATAGAGTAATTAGATTAGCATATAAAATGTAGTTTAAAATAACTAAATATGGTGAACGATAAACAGAAAATGTGAAATGAAACTGAACTCTAGATTTAGTGGAAGGTAAAATTTGTGAATTTGACGATGCAACTTTGGTAGATTTCAGGAAATTTCGTTTACACCTCTTGTATCGAGTAGTGGTTTTTATTGATTAGAATTTAGTATGTATTCAGCCACTGGTCGATCGGATAACATCGATCGAATAACAAGAACTAAACACTCCACAGGCAGTAATAGTTTAGCTGGTCTAGGCACATCACTTTTCAACAACAGATTATGATTTTTGTTAACTCAAAATCTATCTCTTTATACATTATTAGCAAGAGATTTCATTTCCCCGTTATTGATATTCATGACTGAAATTTAATCAGCCTACGTTAGCTCACGTGCACCGTGAGTGAATCGTATGGATATTGCCATTTTAAGACAAGTTTTGGAATATACGGGTTTTGGTTGTCAGCGGAATCAAGATACACCCAATTGACGAGTTCCAGATAAAATGATACATAGTCCCTGTGTCTGACTGCCAACCATAAAACTTTCTCTTACACTATGTCGGGTCAGTTAGATTGACTGATTATGTTTTAAGTTAATCGAAATAAATTCTATCAGATTTAATGGCTAAACAATTCGTAATCAAATAATATACCAACAAAAGCATTATTCTTTATACAATATTTATCATTTAAGTGGTATTAAGCTTGCATTTATTTAGCGGTTTATATAATTTTATGTTCTGGTTATTTGTTTAAAAATTACACATCACTTTTGTACTTTTTTAGCTTATGAACTATAAATAAAAAACAAACAAACATGAGATTATGGACTTTTGTTCTACCACTTAGTTTGTTACAATTGTATGTCGTTATTCATGTAAATCTTGCTAATCATTATGATAATTTAAGTGTATTTACTGTAAATTTAAAGTTTAGTCATGAATTCAATATTTATATCACGGACTGATCCTAGCTACATAAGCAGGGAGCACTGGATAGCTATTTCATTTATGTATGGAATTTTTCAGGGGCAGTGTACATCTTCATCCCTAATGGAGTCTAACCTAGGAACTTCAAACCCTATGGTATGTGCTAGGATTTTATACCACTGTCCCAGCATTCAACGGTTGTTCACATTTTTGACTTCAGTCATTTTACGATATGTGATATGATTGAGTGGTGGCTCCATAACACCCGATATATCCGAACTCCACTAAGCACATCTTCTTCTAGAGCCTTCAAATTACTTTTCAAAGCTAGTCACTAGTAAGCCGTGGAGCTTGAAGGTCCTAGGTCCGATTTTTAGTGGGATTGTAAATATTCACCATCTGAGATTGTTGAGACGCGTGTTTTCTATGCCTGATTACATCCTGCTTCGACGAGCGATTTTGGATAGGGTGGAAGTTGGTGTTATATCTGGACGCACCGGGGCGGCCGATTATTATCGATTTTATTATCTGCCGAGCTATCGCCTATTGCTAACACCCAGCCTTGCCTTAGTCTATTGCACAGACACAAGATCCGACCGATTATCAAGAAGCCCACTTGCTACTCACACGAATATATTATAACCGATAATACACAAGATATATTTACATAAAGCCTGACTAATGTCATATGTCAGACACACCAATCACATGTCTCCGTCCAGACATGTCACCTTCCTTCTTTAGTATATGACTTGGCTTTTGGATCAATTTGCAATAATTCTCTCTGTTTACGCAGCCTACGCGGTCTACACATCATTTCATTCTGACCTTCATCTATCTCCATATGTTGACGCATAGGCGGTGACGTAGGCAGTGGTATATCAAATGTATCATACAAAATTGCCATGGGAATTCTACTTTGCGAGGGTGGACCATCATTATTTCTTCTATGTCTCAGTTGACTAATATGCCGTATTATCACCATGTCACCCACCTTTACTTCATATACCACTCTGCCCGTCCTAGCAACAATTGTCCCATTGATCCATTTCGGCCTACCAGGCCTGTAATCACGTGCATTAACATAGTCACCAATGTTGAATTCACACGTTTTTTCATAAATATTCCCACCATCATTAATAGCTTCTCCTCCCCATTTTAGCAACGTTCGTTTAGAAATATCTGCAAATCTTTTGGCTCGGACATTTGAGAGTGATTCATAAGGTTGCATTCGATCATGCGCTACTCGATTACATACCACATTGAGAGGTATATCCATCAATCCAAATTTATTAATCCAATCGATACCCAGTAAATTGGATTTACAGTTTTTCGAAACATAGCATTTGCCAGATTTAGATTTACCATGAAGAGTAAGACTCAGTAAAACTTCACCACGAAGAATTATATCTCCACCAGTAGCGCTTTTAGCTTTATGCGAAGTAGGATGCAACTTTGGTCTTCCGATGCTTGACCATGTTGCCTCTGAGATCATGGTAATATCCGACCCAGTATCCACTTGTAGCCTGATAGGTTTACTCTTGTAATAAAGGGTTACAAATTTTCTCTCCGACGAGCAACTCACTCCTCGAGTTTGTAGTGTAACGTTAGAATTACATGAGATGTCTTAACGCTTATTCACGCTATTAGACTTCCAGGAATCACTGGAACGATCACTTTTTCTCACTGGAGACTTGCAACATTTCTGGATGTGGCTCTTTTTACCACATCTAAAGCAAATGCTCTTCTTAAAACGACAAACTCGCGAAAAGTGACAGTCACCACACCGCCAGCATCGTAACCTCCGATTCATTCGATGCTTTACTTGATCATTCGTTATAGTCCTTTTCTCTGGTGTGGACTTATGCAAGACATTAATTTCCATGGAGTCTCGGCACTCTATCAGCTGAGTATCGTTCTTCAGGTTTACTATCCGTTGACATTCCTCAGAAACAGACTGTAGGGTTATATGAGGATCAGCTTCGATTCTGGATAATATGCGGGTGCAAACATCTGCATCTGCTGGCGACTTCAAACCACAAACAAATACTAGACATTTGAATTGATCTGCGGTCATCTCGGACAGTCGGAACCTCTCACAGTGGGCATTTACAAGGCTGGCGTAGGTCAAATAGTCATCGTGGGGTTTCTTGACCAATTGAAAACAGCTGTATCGTGTATGAAATAGAGATGACCTATCTCCAAACATGCGAGTCAGACACTCAACTGTGTCTGTGAACTGTAGGTCGGCAGGCTTCTTTGGAGGATATAGTTGCAATATTTATCATACTCAGACGCACCAAGCTTCCGAAGTAATAGTCTGAGTTTTGAACCTTCATTCCAGTCTTTGCAATCATTCATGAGTAAGTCCTCATACTTTCTAAACCAAGTTTCAAAGGTAATTCCATCATCAGGATTATACACAAACGGTGATATCGAGTTCATAACGGCATCCGACGTCATAAAAGAATTTTCCGAGCTTGACTTCTGTGAAACAGAAAAACTCTTGACCATAAGCTCGATGAGAGTGTTCTGTTGTTGCAATAACAACCTAATATCGTCCATTATGACGTACGAAACCTTCCACAATAAGAAAAATTTGAACTCAGTCTTCAGTTACCGTCGCTGCTGTTAGACCAGACGTAGGTTCTTTCGTTTTAAATCTCCGTCGCCACTGTTATATCTGAACAACCGGGGCGGCCGATTATTATCGATTTTATTATCTGCCGAGCTATCGCCTATTGCTAACACCCAGCCTTGCCTTAGTCTATTGCACAGACACAAGATCCGACCGATTATCAAGAAGCCCACTTGCTACTCACACGAATATATTATAACCGATAATACACAAGATATATATACATAAAGCCTGACTAATGTCATATGTCAGACACACCAATCACATGTCTCCGTCCAGACATGTCAGTTGGATGGAAGAAGAAAAGCGGCAGTCAAACCAAAACATGATATAAGTTGATGAAGTTTTTGACTGTTGGTCTAAGCCATGTTGGTACATACAGACTACTTTGTTAAGATCTGCATGATACTCACAACGAGTGACTGGAGAAACTGACTAACGCGGCTCTGAATCTATCACAGTGTCGCAGGTATGTTAATTCCGTACATAAGTTTGCATCATTCCTTTTCGTCAAATTATACAATAGTATTAATCTTGTTGGTTTCATTTCGCAGTACTGATGCAGTGTGGTAACTTGGACCTATGAGCTTATGTGCCAAGTTCTAGATTGTTGATTGCTGATTGACGTGAGGATACATGGCTACCAAGGGTCTCCGTACCAGAACGAAACAGCTCCTCAGAGCTTCCTGGTTTGATGAGATGTTTATATCAAGTTAGTCCATGATGTTAAATTTAAATTTAACGATCTTTAAAATATCTAATAATAATTACTTCGAAACATCGCTCGCGTTAGCTAGGATCACCGAGTAAGTAATAACGAGGTTAGACGATGGGTGTTAGGCAAATGTGGTAAATCGGTCGATGAGGTTGTGAATCTTCATCGACTGAGGTGGTTGGGACATGTGTTGCGTATGCCCAACCACCGTCTTCCTCGACGGGCAATGCTGGCTGATATAGGAATAGGATGGAAGAGAGTTAGAGGTGGCCAAACTAAAACATGGCATCAGTCCATGAAGTCACTGACTGCTGGTTTGAGTCGTGTCGATAGCTGCAGACTACCTGTATGGGGTCGCCGCGATTACCGTAACCAGTGGCTAGAAACACTGAGTGACATAGTCCAGAATCAGTCACAATGGTGCAGATGTATTCACTCATTGTCCTCCCTTTAAATTTCGACCTTTTAATTATTCCATAACTATCTTTCTACGCTTCCTGAACCATATTCTATATGTTCACACTCCTTGTTACTATTATTATTTTATTTTATTGAAGTAACTTCTACTAATGGTGGTGGTGTTAATCTTGCGGTGCCATGGTGGTATGGCAACTTGAACCGATGCACACATGTGCCGAGTTCTATGTTGATTATACATACATGCATAATAATAATTAACCCTAAATGTTGTTATTATTTTTATTTAAGGTCATATCAATAATCTATACAATACTTGTTTTTGGAAACTTGTTCAAAGTGGTGGTCTAAGTGGAGCTGAAGCTGAGGAACGCCTAAGAGTAAGACACGTTTTTCCGTTTTTCTGCCTTTCTCTCTACTTATTATTGCATTTGATGGATTGATTATTTACATCAGAAGCAATGTGCGTCAGTGCTGACTTTTTAGTCTCCTTATATGGCTTGTGACAAGATGCTGAAATCTAAGACTCGCCTTTTACTTTATTCGGAGCCAGTTAACTGGATGGTACCTATCATATAACAGATTCGAAGTTTATACTTCTTACTTTAAACACTGCTCAGGATGTTCATATATATCAGCAAAGACTGATAAAAATCTAGTTGTGAATGATAAGAAGTGAAATAATTTAAATCCTTCGTAATTATACTATTATGTATCTGTAGTTCATAATAACAGTAGTTGCCTTATTCAACACTGAATGTTTGATCAAAGTAGAAAATTTTCAACATCAAATATGAAAAATTGCAACATCGATTCCGTTTTAAGTTGCAAACGCTCTGCAAAATGTATAAAAATTCTTTAGACTGTTATTCGCTGCCATTCATATTCATCTGGAAATGTCCTGAGCGTAGTTGTTACCTTTATATTGTATCGGGATTTGCTTATCATGATAACTTAATCAAGCTTAATTGATTGGGATATTAGTTCCTATAGGTCCTACCATGTTAGGCATATCGTTTAGAAACCTTTGAATTAAAGGTCGAGGACAAAGTTTTACGGTCAACTTTAGAGAGTTGTGACGACATTACATCGATGCACTCGTTCCCCAGGAGAAAATGTACTAGAAATCATATTCCTCTAAAATGTATACTTCATCATTTCCAACGGATTTCCGTCCCCGACAGTAAAGCCTGCATAACTGCGAGGAAAAACGTTTAAAACCACTCATGCAGAGGTTGTCCGCCTTGCCTCACTTTGTAATTTTTGGGCTCTTCAGTCTCACTCCCAGGTTATCAATATTACTTCTAACCCAGAATAATTCTCAGATATTCCAGAATGAAGAACTCTTCTACGATGTAAACAATCTTTAAGTAATAACTTTTGCTTCTACGATATATATTTTCATCACCGAATATGTTCGTTGTATAAATTTCTTAGTTATCATTCTTTGTATATCCAGAGGTTAGGGGAAGAGAAGGGTGTAATTATACAAACTAACATGCTGGTACTTTTTTGATTCCTCAGTAATTAAGCTCACGATAGCTTGTGAACTTTTTATGAAAGCGTGTAAGTACACATGAATATAAATACATAATCAGTTAATTAAAAATATCTAAAATAATAAAATTTACCACAGATTAATATTGGTCGTGTACCATTGAAAGCTATGGGGCATTGGACAGCCGTTTCCTTGGCAGTCACCACCCCAGTTTCTGCAAGGGAATTGGACTTTTGGCTTCCAGATCTCGTATCCTATACTTAGCCACTAGCATCACTGAAACGGTGACTAATAATGGTATTCCCACTTCATTCAGTTTGTGATATATCATGACTATCAGCCATTATATTCAGTAATGACTTTCTCACTATCGACAAGCCTAGACTCTACCTAAAATCCGTCTGTGAAAAACAACAAAATGAAAATTAAATGCCAACCACCACAAGACCACCTCAAGTTAATTATAATAATCAGTCACTAGTGACTAACTTCAAGGTATTTCTGGAGTTCTAGTGAGAAGTCATGACTGGTGGGGTTTAGACATACCGGGAGTGAAACAGTTATCAACGGTGACATTAACTGATTGTCACGCTATATTACAAACTGATTAAAGTGGGAAATTTTACTTTTGGGTACCGGCCCAGTGGTCCTCATTCTTAAGCAATATATTCAGGGCCTGAAAGCCCTGAACCCAATTTCATAGTAATATCAAGGGTGAACAATGATGTGAAGTCCTACACTATGATGCAACAACTGTACAATCTTCTATGATTTTCAATGGTACCTAATGGCGATCAATCTTTGACAGATATTAAAATTAAATGCCATCAACTCAATCATATCATTAATTATTTTGTTTAGTTGGTTAGTTTTAAGCTTTCTAACATAATTTACTTCATTTTATTTACATAATTTATTTTGTCTTTTTTCTTAAGTTCACCAGTACCCTTTTTAATTGAATTTGTTGAATTTCCTGGAATCGTTTGTTTGTTTTTTTCGAAATTTATTCAAAAAAAACAAAAACACTTGTTTCCAATACCATTGCCATTAGACTCTATGACTGGTTCATTGCAATCACTTAAATAAGGCATATAAGCTGAATAAATTAGGCTTAAGAATAACCAACTTTTACATTGATTACTGATTATTTACATTTAAAATTTGTTTCTGTTTTTAATATTAAATTGAAAAATCACTTAAAAGAGAGGTGGGCAAGGAGAGTAGAAAAAAAATATTATTACAAAGTGTTAAGTTACAATCAATAAAAAAAAAGAATAAATAAATCATTTCATACATTATAAGTGGAATATTATGTGAGTTAGTTGAAGCAATATGAACAACAAAATAATGGTCGTCTTCATGCAATGTGAGAGATTTGTTTACAGGGTAATAATAACAGTAATAATAATAATAATAGTAATAATGATAATAAATCTATAGGAATTGGGAGAAGTATCGTTAGTGTACTTCTAATGATAAGCTGTTAGTATCGACTGAGAAAAATGATTGTGCAATTGAGAATGGTGGCTTAGAACTTGATACTAATTATCTAATAGGTGTGATAATATAATGCACTTAATAGTTGCATCTATGCAAACCTACATATTTATCTACTCCTATGGAGTTTGTTATGTTGACAGCACAAAGAGTGACGCATTCTAAACGCATCTCAGAACATTACTCGATTTGTCTTCCGAAAGGTAAATGTAAATCGGTTAACACCTAAATACATAAACACCTTAACAATTCTAGTCAGTTTACCCTCCCTAACTGTTTTTCACTATCATCTATGTTGTAAAACATATGGACTCAAAGGGATCACGAATCCCTGACTTAGGCACTCCTGCTATATCTAATTTTACCTTTACCCTAAAGTTTTTTCCGGTTTTTTGTTTTTAGTTAATCATACTTGATAACCTGTTTTTACTAGCCTTTTCTAAATTTCCGTAATTACTACTATTTTTAGCACGCGTTTCTTGTTTATGTCTGTCAACTGGACGACTACTCACTTTTCCATCATGTAAATTACTTCCACCTTAGAACATTTTTTGTCATTTGTGATTTTTTCGACACTTGACATTTACGAATACCTTATGATGCAATCTGTTTCTGTTTTTTAGCAGACTAATATCTTGTAGAATTTGCTACATTTCCTCTTACGGCTATCAACATAATCTGATGGACAATTCTCTTTGTTAAGCTTTCTTCATTATTTTATTATTTCTTTTCTCAAGTATCCCGGTGCCCAAGTGTACGGCTTAAGTAACTAACTCTACACTCTGCACTCTTAAGAGCTACTTTTTGCTCTTCTACTCTTAATTTATTGTGAATACTTGTTTACTTGCGAAGATAACATGTATCGTAGCTGCGTTAAACATCCTTCTGACTGATCTTTAAGACCAATATGTCGAAATGTTACTCTTTTCCTACTGATAGTGCCAATTCATATCCTATTCTTTTGATCACAAGAGGTTCTGATGGAATTAGCTATATATCTGTTGTTCGCTAACATGTCTTTTGGTTCTGTTTCTTGTTCGCCTGAACTATTTTTTAAACTTTATAGAGACACTTAATCCGGATTATTTTGTACTGAATCGGTGTGAAGATTTAGGAATAAGTATATCGACTTATTCAAGTGTTCTTTACATATCTGTTTCTTTTAATAAAACTAGTCTGTCAATTTTCAAAGGAGGAAGTTGAGAAAACTATCATTTCATGTTCATCTTCCTAGAGGAATCTAATCGCAGGAAGGACAGTATTATTGCTGTTAAACACCTCTTTTTTACTGACACTGCTGTTGCATGCACTTGCTGTCATCTACATCCCAATCATAGTTATTAAGTTTTGTTAATGTGTCGTACAAATGTCCTCTTTAGATAGAAAGATATTAGCTAAAATCGAACCAAGATGTTATTGCTACTCCATCTATCTGTTTATAAATTTCATTGTTAAACAAAGAAATATTATTTGTTATTGATTCAAGGAGTGTTGTTTAAGTTAGATTGTGAAAGGTAAGCGGAATCCAAGACGCGCGTTTTGTCTTATTTGGGACCCGACAGCTGAATGTGCTTACATCCCAGTGTTGATATTCATACCAGGATTCAAACTCAGTTCATTTCGTGCCAAGCGCCACCGCATTCACTACTAATCTACTTAGTCCGGACAGCCACACTTGCGTAACGGGTATGTATACATAATAAGGATGTATTTAGATCTTCCCGTTGATTTGTCATGGGTTGAAACTGGCTAGTCTCTGTTACCACATATACACTATACGACGAGTCTCAAATAGGACAAAACACATGTTCTGGACTCTGCTTACCAGTCACAATCCATCTTCAACAATACTTATGATCTTTCGATATGTCTAGGCAATCCGCTCAGAATGCACAGAGATTGACCAGTTTCAGTCCATGACAAATCAACGGGAAGATCCAAATACAACTTAATTATACATTTAAGGAGTAGCTTTTTTCACTTCATTCATTGATATTGGTGTATTTTTTTCATCTAGTTGTTAACATACATAATCATTTGTTTCCATTATTGTAAACAAAGTTATACTATCTAAAGACAACAGTTAAATGTATGTTGTTTTAGTCTGCCTATAAATTATTTTATGGTATATTTAATAAGATCTTATTGCAATTTCTCAAAACATTTCACAGATTTGATTATTCATTATGTTACTATACTATAAACCATTCATATGTATTAAGTTGAGTACAGCTTGTTGTTATCACTTGAAAACGTACCAAATTACTTTAAACCTAGTTACATTATTAACTACTTTAATTGTTAAGTGATATATAAAATGATTGATTTTTTTTGTATTTTTTTTGTATGATAATGTATGCATGCTTAGTTAATAAATACAATGACGTAAATCATAGACTAAAATAAAGTAATCATGTATATAATTTTAATCAATAATTAATCAATAGGTGCATATATGATTATTCTAATTAAGAACTTATCAATCAGTACAACTCAATATTATGAATGTAGAGAAAAGTGTGTATGCACAAGTAAGAAATTGTGTAAATAATAATAATAATAATAATAATTGATTAAAAATTAAAATCTTTTTTTTTTCTTTCTCTTTTTTTATTATATAAAAACAATAAAATTAATTAATTAATTAATATTTAGAAGTTGTTTTAATTTATTGTTGATATGTTTGTATGACTCAATTGATGATTTGATAAAAATTTCTAGAAGTCTAATCGAGTTGATCTATGATATCAGTATGAAAATTTCAAAGCAAATAGGATTTCGTTGAGATAATAATGTAGGGTTTGGTATTTAATCATATTGTTTATTATAGATTAATTTTGGTAATACATCATTGAAAAGAAAAGAACATTCGACAGCTGAAGTTTTTCAGTATAGTCTTAGTTTCCTTCAGGAAGTCGAACTGAGAACCTTTAGATCTCATGATCGAAATTTAGCTATCAATACCATTGGTAAAATTCCCATTTCAGTCAGTTTGTGGGGTTTCATACTGTTGAGGGGTCCCATACTAAAACTGAACAGCTATCCAGTATTCCTTGGTTTTCGCTTGTACGCAACTGAAGTCAATCTGTGATATACATGAAAAATTAAACAGATTTTAGGTAATTGAATCATAAATCAACTGACTTCCTTTATTTAAAATAAGAAGTTTATAAAGATTGTCCAAAGTTTATACTATGAACTGACTTATGATAGATTTTGACTTTTCAATATTGTGCACGTATAATCTTACCTTAAGGTGGAACTTAGAACTTGATAGTTTATAAAACTGAAATTATCATTTATGCTCAATTCGACTTATCAGGGATGAAGACAATGGTCCACAAGTAACTTTCATTTCCGTACATGGCAACGGTTTTAATTCCAACGTATTTTTTATGGGCTCAAGCAGATTTAGAAAATATTCGATAAATATTTGATATTACTCTGTGTTTCATTGATATGACACTTTTCGACTGAGGTTATTTGTGATGCTATTCTCAATGTTTTCAACGTTTAGAGTATTTTCTGGCGTTTGGAATGACCCAAAAATTGCCATGTTAACGGAAGCTTATTTGTCAGATGATTATGAATGTCATCCTAATATTAAACACTCGTTCAGTAAATCAACCGAAAAATGACTGAAGGTGTTGGATTCAACATATTTATTGAATGTTCAAAACATTATAGATAACATTATCCTTTCTTCTACTATCAATTTCTATGTTAAATGAACTCTCCAATCATCAGGTCACATGACTTATTATTATTTTTCTCTATTGTTGTAAAAGAACCATAAATGTTAACTTAATTCAGTTTCCTTATTGTTCAGTTTTATCATTCCTAACTTGTATACTTAATTAAATGTAGTCTAGATAAGCAATTTCAATGTGTAGAGTCTTACAGTTTCATTCAATGCAAATAATTTTGTTTATTTTTAAAGCATCATAGCGATTTGGGAATGATAGTTGTAAAAAACATACATATATACTACTGATTATTTTTGTTTTTAAAACTTTTATTAAAGGGAACTTCATCAAGTGATAAAAATGAGTTATTGTTTTCACAATTTAACTGTAATTATAACAATGAACCAGAATTATATCGTAAAGGCACTGTACTGTACAGATCTAATGTAAGTTACAAATATAATATATTTTTGGTTTTGATTGACTCTTATCTATATACATATCATACGAATAGAATGATGGCAAGTATTTATATGTCATGTGGGTATTTTTGTTAATGTTAGTTCCTGTAAGTTAAATGTTTTAATTACGAAGCTGTTATTATCATTTTGGACATCGTCGTCAACGTTTACTGTAAACAGAAGTGAGACTTCTCTTCATTCCAAGGTTTCATTATTTTCATGCATTCTTTTGTTCCTGTTGGCTTATTTGTTCAGTCAAACTTTATCGATACGGTTTATTGCCTTCTTACATATGGGTTAATAGATTGAATCTATATTTGTGTCAACCGAGTTCCAATAGATCCTAGTGCGTTGTTTGTGCGAATTCTCTAGCATCCTTTAAATCCACTCGATGCAGAATTTTTACCTTTTCGCAATCTGATTTGTATCCGTAGTCGTTTACCTTCTTTGATATGAGTAATAGTATATCATATCTTCTTATTACTAGTCTGTGTTAGTGTACACAAAGGTGAAGGCATACATCTTTTTTTTCTCCTTTTATGCTTTTTACGTCTGATAAAATTTATTCTATGCATAAGGTTGCTTTTGTCTTCTTTCATTGTTGCTCTTTTCGTACTTGGCTTATAGTCACAATCTAAGCATGTGAGCTGGTAATACTACCCACTCCTCTGAACCGAAGTAGATTATATGAGGTTCGAACCTTGGACATAATTACTGGGAGTCCAATACTTTTACCATTAATCCATCTCTCTGCTGCGTTAGGCAATGATATGATATCAGAATCAGTTTTCATTTGTTTCCCATACACTTTTTGATGCAGTGCTGTTTATATTTCTTCACAGCATTATTTGCTTGCATTATTAAATACCATTTTTTATGAGAATTACTGTAGCAGAGCAACAATAAACGGTTCACTGAATAGTTCTCTTTTTCGATAAATTCATTTTCAAAGTTGTACACTTGCGAATGCATACTGTTTTATACTCACTATGATATGTTTGCTGATAAGAACGATATTGTACTGAGCATAATTGTTGTCATGAAACATAACATGACCTTTTACGGTTTTATAATAAGAACAACGTTGTTTATTAGATTTCTCTGTTGCTATGTTCTGTGAAGTACAGTTGCCATCAACAACCATATTGATTAAGTTTGTGAAATAAGCATTTATTTGCAATTATACAGCTTTTAGAATCAGTTTTTTGTAAATTATATTTTCTTATTTTCTATAATGAATGGTTTAGGTTTTCAGCAAGGTGAGTGGGAACTTTAATTTAGAGAGCTGTTTTCATTTCGGTACAAGCTTCTTTAATTGTTGGAAACTATCATTTATGAATATATCCAGCTAA
Source organism: Schistosoma mekongi (assembly GCA_034768735.1). Classification (NCBI taxonomy): domain Eukaryota; kingdom Metazoa; phylum Platyhelminthes; class Trematoda; order Strigeidida; family Schistosomatidae; genus Schistosoma; species Schistosoma mekongi. The sequence goes on along the minus strand of CM068307.1, from coordinate 29,822,439 downwards.
CAGATGCTGACACCTCATAACTATCCTTCATTCAGAGATACCGTATCATAAATTGCAGGCATACTCAACTTTAGGTAGTCTTATAAGATTTTTGGTCTGCTATGAAACAATGTCTGTTATTGAGGTAAACGCTATTTGGTTTTACCAACTTCGTGAAACTCATCCCTCTGAGCTAAGAATATGAAGATAAGAAGAGACAGTCTAACTGTGCATAGACAGTGGTCTGATCAGCGGTGTGTAATGTGAGAAGCAGAAACAAAAAGATCAATAAAACCCACCAACCATAGAGCAATTCCGAGTAAACCGCTTCACGATTCACACGTTTTATGATTGGGAGACGGATGTCTGGGCTATACAAGAAGACGTGAATTGGCAACAACCAGTCGAAGTTTCCGAGTCTATGTCAATCTTTTTCCAAACACGAACGTGCTAAGACTTTCCCAACAAATAAAGTATTTAGCTCACTCATCTACTGTATTTTTAATGAGCAATCTAAATGAAGATGAAGGCCAATCGTGAAGTAACAATTTGCATTTAAAAAGAGAGATATCACAAGCATATCTGAATTTATATTCAAGACATATATGAAACTTTACATCTTACTAGCGCTTTCACCAAATGTCGCCTGTGTACTTCATGTTGCTTTATGTGTTTGCAAGAAACAGATCAGTTTCTTAAAAATTTAATTTTTTTGAAGAGGACTTCTTTGATAAAGGTATTTCATTTAATGTAATTGTAATGTATTGTTTGCATTTACAATCTAAAATGTTTGATAGAATTGTTTATTACTGCAGCAATTGTTTTCTTTTGTTTGTTTTATAATTTGTAGAATGTAAAACAATCTACTATTAAACAGGCTAATATAGATATAATAAAAGATCAATTTTGGGATGAACATCCTTACATATTAGAGCCTGAATGAGTATAAAGTTGAATGGTACTGTTCAGCCAATCAATTTGCAATTGTATACCTTTATCTGTGTATTCATGTATGTGTGTGTGTATATATTTTTAATATTTTATATTTCATTGTACATTTCACTGCATTTATAAATCATAAAAGATTATTCTTTTAGTAATGATTATAACGTTTGTTTTAACAAAAGAAAAAAAAGTATCATCGATTTATTATATTTTACTATGATAAAAAGAAACTAATTGATATGATAAATAGCCTTTTAGTAATGAAGCAATGTAAAGAAACTTAGAATCAGATGAATTACCTTAAATAGTCGACATAAGTCCTTAGATGTAGGTTTCGTGTTAACTGACATCGATTACTTGCTTCAAGCACGTAACATCTAAAACGTATTGCACACGATATCGAGTCATTTAGAATAGTTAATGGTCATATTACAACTTGATCGATAGAATTCCATTGGCACACTGAATAGTTTTAACTTTCAACTGTGAAGAGATCGATGTACATGCTTTATATTAGCAGCAACTATCCGTTTTTCATTTTCAGAATTGTTTTCGAATAGATAATGCTTTTTACTTAGAGCTCCAGATATTGTGTCTCTGTGAAGATAGCCGTTATTGAGCCGTTAAGCTTAATTCAGATAAGTTGATTTGAAAAATAAGTTTTGCTTTACGAGCCTTATTATCAGTAAATAGGACTTGGTGTATAAGTTGGGGAACTGAACTTCATATTATTTTTGCAGGCTGTTTGTGCTCGATGCTTTAAGCCCCAATTGCTGATTAGATGATTAATGGGAAATATTTTAGTATACTTGTCCAGTTATCTGTAATGTTTCTTAAATGTACGTAAAATACAAAGTGAAATTAAGCAATTTACCCTATTCTACCAGTCCTGTGACAATTTACATACTTAGTAATTCCTATTTGTGAAATGAGAATAGCGTTAAGAGGTCCTCTATACAAGTAGGAAATGGATGGGATTGATTACATAGCTATCAACATACATTATACACTTGTCAGTATTTAGAAGCTAAAATTTTTGTCTTTGTCACGTAGAAATTGAAAGGGAACATTAATAATTTTCAACTTGTCGTTTATACGACACTGTCCTCATAAAGTAATATTTAAATGAAATTTACTCTACTTATGAATGTGATAAGTAGCACAAAATAAATTCTAAATATTATTTTTGTAAAACATTGAAAAGGCATTCCTGAGAACGCTATCTAATTTCATAAGTATATTTTCAGTCCACATCTAATCCTCTTTCGAAAGTAAGAGTGAATATAATGAACCGTAGACTTCAAAATATCTAGCTAAGGGAAATATAAGTGTAACTTTGAATGTGATTATCCATCATAAATTGAAACATTCTAATAGGCATGTGGATTTTAATTGTGCACATCTATGAAGAACAAAAATTTCATTGGATTTAAATTCATTTAGAAGACCTACTAAATGAAAAACATCAAAGGAAAAGAATATAATTGACTTATTACAATGTAACAATTTTACGATATTATCAGTAATATACAAACCGAAATGAATGTGGGTGAGTAATGTAGTTTTAATACACTACCATAGCAAAATATTGAACATGCATTCTATGAAATAATTTATATTCTTCGAAGTACTTTTTGGAGTAAAAGAAAAAATCTACTGTACTTAGAGAGTAGTGTGTATTGATTAGATTGTATCGATTCTAATTGGTGAGTCTTATCTCGCAGTCGTGATGCATGTCGAGGGACATGCAAACTACTCGAGATAACCTAAAAGTTCTGCGAAACTTGATAAATTGCGAACTCATTTAGTAATCTATGTCGTGAATCAACAATATGGGCATCTTAATTCTACAGGTAGTCAACGTTGGCCCAAGCAACCCAGTGATGACGACTCAGACAGCCCTCCTGAGACAAGTCCTCTGAAGATTATAGATGCACTTCGCTGATAAGTGCCAACTGGAGAGTAACCTAGTGTTCTAACCGTTTACCACAAGCACCTCAGATAACCGACGTCCACAGTGTGAGATGTAACTTTATCATATCGATAATGAACAGCTGTCGATTTATTGCCAATTTCTGGTTATTTCTTAGTAGTTCAAAATGACGCTTTTACATTTCAATGCAGAATATTATGTTCCTCATTATTTTCGTGCATTCTATAGATTAAACATTTGTTTTGTGACCACCTTGAAGTCAATCCAAAGTGTAAGCATCTCTTTAGCATTATAAATATGCTGTTTTAAGCAACAAACATTTTAGAATATTTCCCAAACTAAAATAGAACTGTAGTTACTTTCTTTACTCAACTTGCATCATCTGTATATGTTTGTTACTGACTCTTAAAATTCCTTATTCATGAATACTCTTGATGTATTCTGAATTCAACATTTGAGGTTTCTTACAGTTGGTGTTTAGTATTTCTAATGCCATTTATACCTACCCTCACGGATCAATGTCACCGAAAATCAATGTATGGATAGTTCTCAATCTTATTTCAACTTTGAAATCTTGCCATCCATAACGCAGGCTTTCATTATCTGGAATGTTGCCGATTTATTCAAATGTAATTAGAATCCACTCGAACTGGATTCCAAGCGTTCTAGACTCAGTAAATCCGTATATCCTAGAAATGTCGTATAAAGAAGCTGTTAACACTAACTTGCGCCACTACCAATTTAATATTTTGTGTAAACTCAGGAGTATGAAGGCAAAGAATTTACTGCACAGTCTGATGAACTAAGGTTCGATTCTGGACAGGATTGTCTGTTCGTGTGGCCAAGTAATTCCATACAAGGACAAACAGTTTAAGATGAGGAAAAAATGGTATTTACCACTATCGATTATTTCGCGAAATCTGCATATAAAGACTGATTATTTTTCCGTGCAGTTACCAGTTTGATTTTGTCTCTTGATATTCTGTGGCCCAGTCAAATAGGTTTTGGGTGAGGTTAACAACCATGATTAGTGTATCATCAAATCTCCAATATCATTGTCAAAATCTGTCCATATCAACCGAGATATTTAGAGCAGTGGTACACTAGTTTAGACGCTTAACTTATGACCACTAAGTCGCAAGCTAGCTGGCCAATTTCTGTTTGACAAACGAGTAGCAAGGTTACTCCTCACACTTAGAGTGTACCTTCAAACCAGACACATCAACTGTACCTGTTAAGTGAACTGAATGAATGCCACTTACAAATTAAAAGTACTTACTACCATTTTGTGAGCTAGTATTTGCAAACTAGTTCCTAATTCATTTCCGCTTATTTTATGAAACGGAATGCCTTAAAAAACGTTGTCGTCCGTCTTCATCTTTATACTAGATACACTGATGATTCCTTAAAACAGACAAAGTATTTGAACTCATTAAACTTTGTGACAATATTATAAAAAATGTGAATCTGTTTATCGTAGATATAATGAAGAAAAAAACAAGCGTTCACACTTATCGTTGAGCAGTGCTTGAGTAAAAAGCCTTCATAAGGTTTATGTACTTTAGGAGTACGCCTTTCAACGAAGGACACTCCCATAGAACTTCTCGGTCTACAAAGTCCAATGCCGCTTTCAAATCAAGAAAAACCACCATTGCCGGGTGCCAAAAAGTACGTCTATGTCCTAAAACCTGACGAATGGTGAACATCTGGTCTATGCAACCGCGACCAGGTCTGGAACCAGCCTGATTTTCTCACATTTGCGGTTCATGAGTTGTAGTTAGGCTAATATTCTAGACAATATTAGTCAAGCTAATCCCTCTATGGTTATTGTAGGACGATTTCGACCCTTCCTTAAATACTGGGACGATTAACGATCACCAGTTAAATGGGAATATGTGCATTTCCAAAACTTCAGACAAGATATTAATCAGTCTAATCGTGGAAAAATGGGACCACCATCCTTAAAGGCCTCTGGAGTTAACCCACACGGACCCGCTGCTCTACGTCGCTTCGGATAAGCTATTGCTTTTTAGACTTCGACAAGCGTCGAGAGACCTAAGTTGGTTTTGCATTCAGGCTGCCTTAAAATAGTGGGAAGTTCTAGAGCAGCCGAAGGCCAACTGAACTGCTTCTTGAAATGTTCAGCCCATCGTTCTAAATATCCAGACTGAGAGTGGATAAGCGTTTCATCTTAATCGGAGATTGTCTCACTAACGCTTAATTTTTCAACCCCGGTTTCTTTTATTAACCTAAAAAGTTGTCTGGTGTTACTTATCGCCGCCTCCTTTTCATCTCCTTTGCTTTCGTTAACTACCACTGCTCACGATCATCCCGCAGGATTTTTACTAGTCTACACCCGGACTGTGCACTTTTAAAGTTGACCTTTTCTAATACCGCCCTTCCTTTGTGGTAAAACAGATTCACTGTTCTGTTGGTTGTCTGAGAGAAACATCATACTGTCGTCACACCTATGTAGAGCCGGTAGTACTACTTCGCTTCTGGACCTTATATTTGCTTTTAGTCTTAACGATGAGATATTGATAGCTGTACACGTGATTTCGAGTCACTTAGATTATTGACCATACATTGCAAGTGGATCGGTGGTGATCGGTCAGTAATAAAATAATATACTAGCAGGACATTTACAGCTATTCAACAAATGATAAGTCGAGTATAATTAGCAAAATATCTCTAGGATATTAGTAAATACAATGTAGGCTTGCTGTATAAATACTACAAATAACATTGCCAGTGAGTATATTTTTCTTCTTAATTGAAAAGAAGTTATATTTCGAATGAATTGATAAATCCATTGAAAATAAAATTCAGATGCAACGTTTCTTCTATGTGATACAACTCGATAATAAACTTCAGACTTATGTACTCAGTTCTGATGCACGAGAGTTGTGTGAAGGCCGGTAGTACTAATAATCATCTGTACAGTAACGCGATAGGCGCTAAAAGTACAACATGCATCCTGATTTCTTAAAAGTTGAGCACATTTATTATTAAGCCATCTTATATATATGATAGTACAATCGAATGAAAAAGAAGCCCTTTCGAATATCACTTTATAAGTATTTGTTTACAAAAAGATTTATAGTATGATGAAACATATAATATTTGTGCATAGTAGGTGATATCTACATGAGTTCGAAAGATCTTCAGTATTTTTGTACATATGAAGAATTTGCTTTAGATATTTCTGCATTGATATATATATACGCCCTCGTATCTGTTTATAGCTCCCCTTTTAATCGTCGTCCACGCAATCTTTCCAGTTCACGATGTACCATTTCTCGTGTTGAACCCCAAGATCTACCTTCTGGAGGGCAAGTTGGAGCTGGAGTCCAAACACCTTTAATTTGACATGGATGGTAAATTTTCGGTGGATCACCTTCACGTAAACGTATGTATAGATCTGTGTAATGGTAGTTAATTTTATGTACCGAAGTACGTAATCCTTTGTATAAACGAGGAACCATTCGGCCTCGTGAAATATGTAATGACTCTTAAGATAAAACGAATACAAAAGCGAAGAGAAAATAGAATTTATAGGTTTTACGGTAGCAACAAGTTTATTTGTGAATTTACAGGAATAAAAAAGAAAAATTATACAAATCAAAATGGTTACAAGGAAAATGATTATATTTTAGCAAACGAAATGGGTTTTTTCACCCAGCTTTGAGCCGCACTTTAATTACGTGAGGATTATCAGTACAACTAGACTTTCTAAACTGATATAAGCGAGATGGGGTTTGAATATAAGTTATACCAGTCAAAAGTAGAGTAAGCAGGTAAATAGCAGGTTAAGACGCCAATCCACCTACTTCAGTTTGAGCAGCTGAGTGGTATGCAGATAGCCCTGAAACACCAAGTGCAGCTCTAAGCTGACTGCACGAATCTGTACTTAGTAAATAAGTTGTCAACTTTTTAAAGCGCTTGAATTAACCTCAACCAAACATCACGATACAGGAACGATCGCCAGGTAAAGTAAATGGTTAGTTATCCAATTTAGATTAGTTTGGATCACTTGGAAGATCACGACATTGGTTATGAGACGATGTAGCAGTATCTCTATAAAGCATATTGTATATAAAAAATTAAGTTTTCGTAACCATGTAACTCTATATACGCAATACAGTGAGTCGTAAATAAATACAGTGGCTAGTAACCAAAGCATATTAAGCAGAATTTGAATTCTCAACAGTAGGTTATACATTAAACGGTTGCTTACTTGCGAAGTCAGATGACTAATAACTTGTTTACCAGGCTTTAGCAAGGTTAGTGTTACTACTTCGGTTGCTCAAACTGGAGTTTGTGTAGCGGATTCCGAGCCTGCGACAGAGTAGCTCAAAGTCGGACACATAAACTACTGTTCAAATCGCTGGATAACAGGTTTGAACTTTACGTAAACCATTTCTGTTTGGCGAGCTAAGCAACAATATTATCTCATATTAAAGGGTAGTACATGAGTATATATTTGGTTATTCAGTTATTATTCTACAAATATGCTACAACATCACTGTGTAATTTGTCATAGAACAAAATAGTGAAAATAGCAGTATAAATATAAACACCATCAAATAAATTATACCAACCTATCCAAATTTTCGTACAGAATTCAAAATCATGCTCTTTAACTGATAGTTCAATGGTTTCTTCTAATACCTAAAAATGAAATGACAACGTATAGATTGAGAAAAAAAAGGCAGGAGACTGTGCAAAGAATAGTGTTTTTAATTCATTTTCATTAAATGCTAACATTTATTTATAACTAATGACCATAAAGGGCAACCAAGTTCGATGAAAATGCATTTTCTGAGCGTAGAATATTTATTTAAATGTATGAAATTTGATACGAAAATGGTACCATAAAGCAATGCGCAATATTTAAAAAAAATTCAAATCAGCATAATTGTGTGGCAGCTCGGATATCACTCAGTTACAAAAAGAGGAGCAGGTGGTTTCCCATTAAGAAAATCTCCCGATCCTTTGATTTAAAAGTCCAGTATACAAAACACTGGAATGTCGTCAAGGGATAAAATCCCATGGCAGCCGGTGAGCGAAACACGTTCATGTTTCGTCATGATGCTGGAGCCCATGTACACAGTTTGTTTGGAATCAGGGTTTTTCATAACCTCGCTTACCTTGTATGTGGACCTTTCGTATTCACTAACCGGAGTGAGCGCCGGAGGTTTCCTTTCATCAACTCACTTTTACAAAAAACCCATCACGAGAAAGCAGTGGGTAGGACTTCGATTACAGACGCAAAAATCACGTGGGAATATGAGAGAATTTTGTGACAGAGAGCGGACGCTACCCACTCTTCGCACTTTGGAGGGAAAATAGTTTAGTTTGAGGGAAATACAAAATATACTTTTATCAATCTTAAGACAAATATGTTAGTTGATGGCTATGAAGAAATATTCTGCACATCTTTGATAACTTAAACAGAGTGACGGTCAAATAAAAAATACCATAATTAAAGTACATCAGATTTCATTTATGTGAACACAATTTTATCTTCGATTCACGCTACATCAACTTATACAAGTATGTCGCAATTTAAATCGCCTTGATCTAAATGACTCCACATGACACGATCAGACATACATTTTGATTGTATCAACTTGTTTTGATTTGTTGAATTGTATTATTTAATCTTGTGTTGATTCAATTCAGTTATTTATTTATTCTCTGAAGAAACGACTTGGACTAAGCCGAGAAAAGTCGGAAATTGTAATTTCTACTCATTGGCATATTACAAATATATATCACTCATTTTTATATGTGATCTGTAGGTTGAGCAATCGCTTCCATGCTTGAATTTGGCAGGTTTGAACACTGGATGCATACTTGGATAAAACAGTTGTCCAGTGATCTCTGGTTTCTAATGGTTGTCTAACTACAGTTCATGATGAGAATTACAAAATCCAACAATCTCAGAAATCTTTCTATATGCATATTTAAATACTAGAAGATTGTTTGATGTACAAGAATGGAATGAGTACTGTGATGATTCACACATAAAAGATAATAAAATCTATTCGACATTTTTCGCAAAAATAATTGGATGTAGAATATGTAAACTAAAGATATTAAGTCAGATTTATTTATATCATATACCAGACATGAAAATAGACCAAGAAATTAGTTGGATATGATACACTACCATTAGTACAGCAACGAAAATGACACGGTGTTGAGCTGAACATTTAAAACCTAGAGGTTACTTTTTACCGAAAACTGACGTCGATAGTATTGATATCTGGTTTGTTGTGGTTTAGGATTCATCATCAATGTGCATTCACTACCTCACTACTTTTATCCAGTAGTAAGTATGATAATATCAAACATCTGAAATAGAGTCAGAAGTCAACGTCTTCGACTACAAATAGTTAGTGATTCAAATTATCATGCAATGTCCTCGGTGAGATACCGTCTCACTAGTGATGTGATTAACTCAATATGTCAAAAATACACAATAAGACTTCATTTCAGTAATGAAGTCATTTCGCAGAAATAACTTTTCACATACATTACTAAGTAACACATTTTATAATGACCAATAAAAATAGTATTTCTCGTTGGAATATAATTTCTTGTAAATGAGTCTGTAAAATGAATGTGATCAACAGAACCAAAGAAGTACATCAACATCGTTTAGTTAAGACTTATTAACTTAACTAACTGAAAATCTAATGAATGTTAGTGTCAGTAGTTAGATTTAAGCTCAACTCACAAAGCTCCAAACATTTTAGAATTGTCCATACAGTTGGTTACAATAATCATTTTTTATCCAACAAGTATTAGTTTTAAAACCGAAGTTTAGATGTATGAACATCAGATCTCAGTCAGTCAGTCAGTTACAACGTAGAACGTGGTACATGCGTACATGAGTTCGAATTGCCATGCCATGCCCCAATTAGCAGATAGAGATTACATTGTCGGATGAAATCCCAGAGTATGGGGGGTACTAACAGAGTTAGTATTATTGGAAAGAAATAGAGATCGGAAATAAGATTTTAAAAAAATATGATTCAGTAGAAAAAAAATTATGATAAGTTTAGAAACTTAGAATTTGGAGGAAGACAAGGAGTGGATGCACTTACGTCATTGCCAACGATTTTGAGCCATATCACTTAAATCCTCTAACCATTTGTGACGATCATCACGCGGACCGCAACCAGGTAGTCTGCACCTATTAACATGGCTCAGCCCAACTGTTAATGACTTCATGAACTAATGCCATATTTTCTTTAGGCCGCCCTAACTTTCTTCCAGCCTACTCCCACACCAGACAAGATTGCTCATCGAGGTAAGCGGTGGTCAGACATACATAACATATGTGCTAACCACCTCAGGTGATGAAGATTCAGCACTTCATCAACAGGCTTACCGTATTTACCTAGTACTAGATTCATAACCCACGTATTGCTCAATCGGTGGTCCCAGCAAACACAAGCAATTCTTCGAAGACATCTATGACTAAATACTAGGAGCCTACGAATATCCTCTATTCTTAATGGCCATGTTTCACATCCATAAAGTAAAACGGATCGAACTACTGTGCAGTAAAAGCGTCGTTTGGTCAGTAGTCGGATGCCTAGCCTAAGCCACAAGTGACGCAAATTCCTAAAAGCTAATCGGACTTTATGTATACGAGCAGAGATTTCAGCAGGCACTAGACCGCTAGGACTGATGAGGTTCCCAAGATAAGTGAAGCGGTTAACACATTCAACTGCTTTGCTCTCTATCACTAACTTCGGTGTTGAATCAAGCCAATCCTGAAGCAATATTTTGCATTTGGATGGGGAGAATCGCATCCCAAACAACCTTACATTTATGTTTGAGGTAGTCGAGATTCTGCATTTTATCAGAATCTTCACCTAAGAGAACTATATCATCTGCATATACCAAGATAGCAAGTTTATCCGATCTATAAAACGAAACGTATATAGCTTCTGCATGCATACTGACTTCGTGTATTTTGGCCATGATTTGAACTGAGGACATTTAATAATAGCTGGGATTGACTGAGCAATCAAGATGTGATGGATCTGTATAGCGATTAACTCAGTTCCTTAAATCAACAAGAGAAAAGTGTAACCTTAATTGTATAGCCTAATGATATGAGATTGTAGACAGTCGTCTATGTGCTGTCCGTCTAAATGGCACAGTATGAACTCGGAAAGATAGGGACACACGCCGATGCCTTTTTGTCGTCTCTGCTTATACCCCCACTGATTTCAGCACAGATGAAGTGAAAGACGACTTCTATATGAGGTTCTCTAGCCTCCTTCAGAAAGCTAAGCACTCAAACACAGTAATTATAGCAGGAGATTTTAATGCCCAAGTAGGTAGACTAAATCAGGCTGAAAAGCACTTAGGTGGGTAACTCGGCATCCCAGCCCAGAGAACAGACAACGGAGATCGTCTGTTGCAGTTATGTTCGGACTACCGTTTATTTTTAGTTAGCACAAACTTTAAGCATAAGGTGAGACATTGTTTAACCTGGCGACCACCAACATCTACACAACGATGGACACAAACTGATCACATCGGCATCAGCTACCGCTGGAGAGGCTGTATAGAGGACTGCCGCTCTTTCTGCGGCACGTGTCTAGACTCTGACCACGCCCTATTGAGAGTACGTATCTCTATGCGTTTTGCTGGTCGCAGAAAGGTTACATCAGGCAAACCCTTTAGATATCACTTTGAGACTGAGAACGCTAAGATTGCATTTATGAATAGTTTGGCTAAGCATTTAGTCGCCCACGACCAACAGATTCACCCCGAAGTAGCTTGGAATGATTTTAAAGCAGGTGTAAACGCAGTAGCGCTATCAGCATCTAATCCCAATCCAATGGTTATGAAAGACCATTGGATCTCTAGAACTTCTAGGGAACTGATGGAGGCTCGAAAACTCGTTCCAGCAGGGTCGGAGTATGATGAAGAGCGACGACAACTGAAACGTAGACTGACAAAGAGTCTGAGTAAGGATCGTGAACAGTGGTGGGCAACAAAAGCAAAAGCGATAGAAGCAGCGGCAGCGGCAGGCAATAGTGGACAGCTGTTCCGACTTATTACGGACACCGGTATCAAGAAATCGGCAGTTAGTGAAATTATCTCTGAAAAAGATGGGTCGATGATTTGCTCTCAATCTAGAAGATTAGAACGATGGGCAGAACGCTTTCAGAAACAGTTCAACTGGCCCCCAGCCACTCTTAGCTTACCCACAATCTCCAAGCTACCCGAACGGAAAACTGACACAGGTACCCCAACTCTCAGTGAAGTTGAAAACGCCATAAGTAAATTGAAACGAGGGAAAGCAGCAGGACCTAATATGTTGTCTACCGATATCTTTAAGGATGGTGGTCTAGTTTTAGCCTGCAGGTTGACTGATATATTAGCCAAAGTCTGGGAACTAAATACCATCCCATCTGACTGGTCTCGATCGCTGATCGTTCCAATCTACAAAAAGGGACAGAAATCCTCTTGTTATAACCACAGAGGAATCAGTTTGACTAACATAGTATCTAAAATATTAGCTTCTATATTCATCCGACGTTTAACCAACACTAGAGAACAGCAGACTCGAGAAAACCAGGCTGGTTTCAGACCTGGCAGGGGTTGCATTGATCACATATTCACCCTGCACCAGATCCTCGAACACAGACATATGTACCACCGCTCAACTATAGTTGTATTTCTTGACTTGAAAGCAGCGTTCGACTCTGTAGACCATGAAGTCTTGTAGCAGTGTTTGTCATTAAAAAGCGTACCTCAAAAGTACATCAACCTTATAAAGGCCCTCTACTCGGTCACCACTGGTCGAGTCAGAGCATATGGCGAATTGTCACGAGAATTTCTCTCAAGTCTAGAGATTAGAACGATGGGCAGAACGCTTTCAGAAACAGTTCAACTGGCCCCCAGCCACTCTTAGCTTACCCACAATCTCCAAGCTACCCGAACGGAAAACTGACACAGGTACCCCAACTCTCAGTGAAGTTGAAAACGCCATAAGTAAATTGAAACGAGGGAAAGCAGCAGGACCTAATATGTTGTCTACCGATATCTTTAAGGATGGTGGTCTAGTTTTAGCCTGCAGGTTGACTGATATATTAGCCAAAGTCTGGGAACTAAATACCATCCCATCTGACTGGTCTCGATCGCTGATCGTTCCAATCTACAAAAAGGGACAGAAATCCTCTTGTTATAACCACAGAGGAATCAGTTTGACTAACATAGTATCTAAAATATTAGCTTCTATATTCATCCGACGTTTAACCAACACTAGAGAACAGCAGACTCGAGAAAACCAGGCTGGTTTCAGACCTGGCAGGGGTTGCATTGATCACATATTCACCCTGCACCAGATCCTCGAACACAGACATATGTACCACCGCTCAACTATAGTTGTATTTCTTGACTTGAAAGCAGCGTTCGACTCTGTAGACCATGAAGTCTTGTAGCAGTGTTTGTCATTAAAAAGCGTACCTCAAAAGTACATCAACCTTATAAAGGCCCTCTACTCGGTCACCACTGGTCGAGTCAGAGCATATGGCGAATTGTCACGAGAAATTTCATCCTCAAGTGGAGTCCGTCAGGGTTGCCCCCTTATCCCTTTTTTTATTTAATTTCATCATAGATGTACTCTTAGAAGTCTCACTTCTTTTAACTCCTCAGGAATTACCCTTCTTCCAGGAGGCCCTCTCGTCGACTTAGAATATGCAGACGATATAATCCTGTTTGGTGAAGACGCGCACAGCATTCAGGGCCTCTTGAACACGTTGAGTAACAATGCAGGCATATTTGGGATGCGCTTCTCCCCTCCCAAATGCAAAATGTTACTCCAGGACTGGCCTGCTTCTTCCCCTAAATTAGTTATAGGGAGTGAAGTAATTGAATGCGTTGATCGCTTCACTTATCTCGGAAGTCTCATCACCCCTGGTGGGTCGGTGTCTGACGAAATCTCAGCGCGGATTCAGAAAGCCCGATTGGCATTTGCCAATTTACGGCGCTTGTGGCGCAGACGAGATATCCGTGTCTCAACGAAAGGCCGGGTGTACTGCGCAGCAGTCCGCGCCATTTTAACATATGGCTGCGAAACGTGGGCCATGAAAACTCAAGATATGCGTCGACTCCAGATATTTGATCATAGGAATCTTCGTAACATCGCTCGTATACCATGGAATAACCGGACTAGTAATAGTGAGATTAGACAAAAGGTTCTTGGGAAACACAGTAAATCAGTCGAAGAGGTCATTAACCTTCATCGACTGAGATGGCTGGGACGTGTGTTGCGCATGCCCGACCACCGTCTACCCCGTCGCGCGATGTTGGCTAGGGTTGAAGCAGGATAGAAGGGTAGGGGCGGCCAAACCAAAACATGGCATCAGTCCATGAAGACCTTGACTACTGGTCTAAGCCATGTAGGTAGATGTAGATTACCTGGTCTGGGTCCGCGTGACGATCGCAACAAGATGCTGGAGACACTAGGCGATATGGCTCAGAATCGGTCACAGTGGCGCAAGTGTATTCACTCTTTAACCTCATCTAAATCTTGAATTCTATTGTTATTTTCCCTCTTGTATTCTTGACTTGAAAGCAGCGTTCGACTCTGTAGACCATGAAGTCTTGTAGCAGTGTTTGTCATTAAAAAGCGTACCTCAAAAGTACATCAACCTTATAAAGGCCCTCTACTCGGTCACCACTGGTCGAGTCAGAGCATATGGCGAATTGTCACGAGAAATTTCATCCTCAAGTGGAGTCCGTCAGGGTTGCCCCCTTATCCCTTTTTTTATTTAATTTCATCATAGATGTACTCTTAGAAGTCTCACTTCTTTTAACTCCTCAGGAATTACCCTTCTTCCAGGAGGCCCTCTCGTCGACTTAGAATATGCAGACGATATAATCCTGTTTGGTGAAGACGCGCACAGCATTCAGGGCCTCTTGAACACGTTGAGTAACAATGCAGGCATATTTGGGATGCGCTTCTCCCCTCCCAAATGCAAAATGTTACTCCAGGACTGGCCTGCTTCTTCCCCTAAATTAGTTATAGGGAGTGAAGTAATTGAATGCGTTGATCGCTTCACTTATCTCGGAAGTCTCATCACCCCTGGTGGGTCGGTGTCTGACGAAATCTCAGCGCGGATTCAGAAAGCCCGATTGGCATTTGCCAATTTACGGCGCTTGTGGCGCAGACGAGATATCCGTGTCTCAACGAAAGGCCGGGTGTACTGCGCAGCAGTCCGCGCCATTTTAACATATGGCTGCGAAACGTGGGCCATGAAAACTCAAGATATGCGTCGACTCCAGATATTTGATCATAGGAATCTTCGTAACATCGCTCGTATACCATGGAATAACCGGACTAGTAATAGTGAGATTAGACAAAAGGTTCTTGGGAAACACAGTAAATCAGTCGAAGAGGTCATTAACCTTCATCGACTGAGATGGCTGGGACGTGTGTTGCGCATGCCCGACCACCGTCTACCCCGTCGCGCGATGTTGGCTAGGGTTGAAGCAGGATAGAAGGGTAGGGGCGGCCAAACCAAAACATGGCATCAGTCCATGAAGACCTTGACTACTGGTCTAAGCCATGTAGGTAGATGTAGATTACCTGGTCTGGGTCCGCGTGACGATCGCAACAAGATGCTGGAGACACTAGGCGATATGGCTCAGAATCGGTCACAGTGGCGCAAGTGTATTCACTCTTTAACCTCATCTAAATCTTGAATTCTATTGTTATTTTCCCTCTTGTATTCTGTCTATACGTTACCTCAATATTCTCGTAGTGCTAGTGTGGTATGGCAACTTGAACCTACAGGCGTTTGTGCCCGGTTCTACGTTGCTGCTGTTGCTGATGATATGAGATGGATTAGAGGTCAGCCTGAATAAGCAACATAAAATTATCAAAATCTGCTTACCTCTTCAAGGATTCTAGCTCCTTTTTCAGTACGAAATCCCAATTGAGAGAAAGCGTCGTCTACTGATCGTCCACGAATCTGCATTACAAATTTCAGAATTAAATAAGTATCTTAGTGATACATTTTAAGTAGGACGAATATTATTATGCACATCCACTTATTGTAGAACGACCGCGTGAGTAGTGTTAGATATAGGGTACTAGAAAAAGATATCAAGCCCGTCGACACAAGTACAGACCTCCATCAAATGAGATGTGCTGTGTATACCAAACCAACACTTACCTCAATATGCGGTATTGACTAGTGTAGTAGCATAGAAGTGGATATACCAAGACATGGTTTCAAACAATGAAGACATTGACTATTAGCATAATCCATGTTGATAACTGGACTACGCGGTTTGAATATGAGTAACAACAACCATTATTTTGTAG
Organism: Schistosoma mekongi; assembly: GCA_034768735.1. NCBI lineage: Eukaryota > Metazoa > Platyhelminthes > Trematoda > Strigeidida > Schistosomatidae > Schistosoma > Schistosoma mekongi. The sequence continues at coordinate 29,806,213 of CM068307.1, read as the reverse complement.
ATTCTTGTCTGATTTTATCTCTTCGATTCAATGTTAGTCGATACTCAGCAATATTTTAATTTGCGTGGATAGTTTTATCTGTCAAGATGAAAATGGTTTCTATCAACATTATAAAAAGACCAACCAACCTCAATCTATCAATTCATACATTTTGCTAAGTATACTGAGTCGAAGCATTCATCAGAAAAAAAAAGAATTGTAAACAATATTTAGTATGGAATAATTACTCTTTTCAATAATGATATTTCAGAGACTTTGTAGATTTATTACTTTTACAGACTGCTGGAGCTACAGATATTACATCGTTGGTAGAATATCATGTATACTAGATCTTATACTTCTTCCCACTTTCCAGCTATAGTTCAACCCAATTCATATTTGCGAACTACCATTGTAACGAGATAATGTACCCGGGAAGCATATTCAGTAAGAGACTGATCGACTTTAGTTCATAACAAATCAACGAAGAGATACAAATACCTCCAAGTCATATATACATACACGTTGCACAAGTGTGGTTGTCCGGACTCAGTAACCTTAGTAGTGAACGTGGTGTTTGACAAGAATTGAACTGAGTTCCAGTCTCAGCATAAATATCAACACTGACACGTAGGTATATCCGGTTGACGAGTCCCGAATACAACGAAACAAGCGTCCTGGATTCCGCCTGCCAGCCACAATCCCACCTCAATAACACGTCTCATCTTACCTGATTGTTTATTTTTATGTGAAGTTTTGTCAAATTTGTTACAAAACGGGTGATCATTGCCCTTAAGCATGCTAACTTAAAAAATATCGAATTATTAAAAGAGATTAGTCAAACTGATGCACACTTGAAAAAAGATACATTGGTGAATTGAAGATTTTCATTGTTTTTAGTTTGTTGATTTACTTGTATACCAAGTACATACTTATACACTTAGCTTTGAATTACACCTTGGTTGTGTAAAAGCTAGTAATGTTATTCAGTCGTCCGAACCCATATAAGTAAATGGGATTATAACGTCAGACCGATTAATTGATACCTGAGTACTCTTACCACAAGACCATTACTGCTTCATTGCTTCTTTTTTAAAAAAGCAATTTAGGAAAAATTAAAGTTAGAACGTCAAATTAGGTGAATCTACCGACCAAAATGAGGGCAGTATCACAGTTTGAGCGTTACTGACAACTATTTAAGTCTAAATAAGCAGAATAAGGGCTTATAATTAACGTTTAATATTGATCACTTATAATAATGTCAAAAAATAACGAATTCAAATAGTAAAATGCAATTAGCAAGATAATCCACATACTAAGTGGGCTAGCATCCATAGCTTTTTGTGGCTGTATAAAATATCTTCTCGACGATGAGTAACTTCACCGGGTCGTAAGTTATTATCCCAAAGAACAGAATTTGAAACTTTAGGCACAGGTGGATAAATCACTTCGTTATACAACTGCCAAAGATCTTCTTCACGACCAGTAATTTTAGATATTAATGAATCTCCTTTATGATTTGATACATTAGGCTTTTTGTATAAATTGATGGAAGTGGATATAAAACGCTTGGGGGAATAAGCATTCCCAATTGAGAATACTTTACGTATAGTTTTAAAAACGACAGGCAACATGAATATCTATGAATAAATAACATTAAAAAAATTAATTAAACAACAAATATTTGGAGGTCTTTTTGAAAAAAAAACTATCATTTCAATATTGATTAAATATTAGTTAAACAAATCTTAAAAAGTATATAAGAAATAAACACAAAATCAATCGGGATGAATAAGGACTCCGATTGTTATATCGGGCTAAAGGTAAAATTAGCAAAAAGCATCTAAAATACATTGTTTGACAGTTTACAAATGTCCACTAAATTTTTTTTAGTAGTTTCAAATGTTATACTTTTTGTCTTTGGCTACAAAATGCGACTTATTAATAAATAGCAGTTTTTCTATACATTTTAAAAATTGTATGGATTTTAGTTAGCCAGAATTCTTACAATGCTCATACAAAGTATTGCACACAACATTTCCAGCTATTTCTCTGAACATTTAGTGAGTGCTTGATGTCAAATTGTACTTTCTACTTCATTTAATAACGAGAAAATAACCAGAAATGTTGGACACAATTTACCGAACGGTAAAAATGTCTCAGGTTACAACCCTCGTATGCAGTAGTACATTATATTGCAGTCATCTCGATATATATATCCGTGTTTTTTATTTAAAAAATATTCTTTTCTCACTGTAGTTCTTTGTGTAGACTTTGAACTGTTTGAATAACAACGAATTAACGATTAATTTATAAATGTTAATCGCTACAACTTTTAATCGAATTATATATACTCCTCCTCTCTAAGCTTGTTTTTTACGTCCTGTCACGTCAAAATTCAAAGTTTACATATTTCTAGCTAGTGCGTAGTTTTTCATAACAGTATCTTTTGACAAACGAATCTCGTCCTTAAATTTCGAAATTTGACGCGTGACTTCATCGTTGTACTAAGATCCAACAGATCCTAGTGTCTTTCAAAATATAGGCCTCAGCAGATTAGAATAAAGTTAATGAGGCCATCAAAAATCGCCGGTAAAGATTTCTAACGTGTTCTTTATCACTGCTACAAGTGTTGAGCATCGCATCATTTTAATTAGATGTTATTGTATTTTAGGAAGAACTACAGCTAAATGAATACTTATTTTCCATAATTATATGAAGTAAAACAACGATCTGATTATTACTGATTCCATCTTTGAAATCTATGGGTTTTAGTCACCATAATTTGCCACAGTACAGAAACAAACAAAAATATAGCTGAAAAAAAACATTATTCAGAAAGGAAGTACTTCGGTTAGCTTGTCAATTAGTGTACATGTGGTGAGATGAGATTCGGAAATTATCAAATCACGTGATAGTAAATGTTGCCTAAATGAACCTAAAAAGCTAAGTTCATTGACATAACACCACCTCTCAATGTTAATTCACTGTGTGACACGACAGTTCTAGGTGAATAAAACTATAACATTCTGACTTGAAATACATAAACAATATCAACGAACTATGGTTTTACATACAACAATTCATCTTGATTATTAAACATTTTAACCCTACCTAACCCCATTACCCAGTTTATCCTCCTATTAAAAGATATTAACTGAATTAGTTGACACAGTAAGTTCGCTGATTTGGCAAAACTATCCACCAAAATATACAGCAAGTTTCCGAAACCACGTATGAGTTTCATTTATACTTATGAAACAAGCATCCATTACAGCACAGCTAAAACGTTAGCCACAGACAATGTAATGACCATGAAGCGGAGACATATATGAACGGTAAGAATATGGAGTATTGAGTGATGTAATTCGAATCACAATACAAAGAAGAAAGATAATACTGGGTTTAAAGGTATGTGGCACTAAAAAATTCCCCCCATAATAAATGATTATAAACATTTATCATTGATGCTGACCGTGGTTACTTTAACAGACAGTATTAGCTAACGTCTCTCGGTTGCTCGTCACAACTCAGCACAGCATGGGATGTAACTCCCCTCTCGATCAAATATACTTTCTCCTCATTCATTGTTGTTTCCTACCTTGTCGTGTGGGCTTTAATCAATAGAAATATTCTAGAACATAGTTGTATCAAAGAAACGGGTATTAGAAATCATAGATGTCTTCGAAGCATTGCTCGTGTTTTCTGGGACCACCGAGTAAGCAATACGTGAGTTAGGAATAGAGTACTAGGTAGATACGGTAAGTCTATTGATGAAGTAGTAAATCTTCATCAGCTAAGGTGGTTAGGACATGTGTTACGTATGCCTGACCACCGCCTACCTCGACGAGCAATGCTGTCTGGTGTAGGAGTAGGCTGGAAGAAAGCTAGGGGCGGCCAAACCAAAACATGGCACCAGTCCATGAAGTCATTGACAATTGGGCTGAGCCATGTTAATAGGTGCAGACTACCTGGTTGGGGTCCGCGTGACGCTCGTAATAAATGGTTAGAGACTTTGGGTGATATGGCTAAAAATCGTTGGCAATGGCGCAGGTGCATCCATTCCTTGTCTTCCTCCAAATCCTAAGTTTCTGAACTTATCATAATTTTCTCTTTACTGGATCATATTTTCTTAAATGTTCTCGGTCTCTATTCCCTTCCATGAATACTAACTCTGTTACTATGTTCCCCACTCTGGGATTTGATTCGACAATTTAATCTCTATCTGCTAATTGAGGCATGGCAACTTGAACTGACGTACGCATGTACCAAGTTCTACGTTGCAACTGTCTGTCTGTCTGGGTATTAGAAATCCAACTGTAAGTGAAACTATCTCAGAGAAAAATGGGATCATTATTCACTGTCAATCCAGAAGGTTGGGCCGATGGGCAGAACACTTTAGGGAACAGTTCAACTAGCCTTCAGTCTCATCCTAGTTGACCACCATTCCCAAGCAATCTGAGTAGCAAATTAATATTGGTCTCCGAAGTCATAGTGAGGTTGAAAAGGTTATAGGGAATCTAAAGTGATGGAGAGCAGCAGTGGATTAACCACTGAGGTATTTAACGATGGTGGTCTGGTTTTGGCAGTGAGATTAACTGAGATCTGGGAACTGGACATAACATCATATGACCGGTCTTGTACACTAGTCATCCTAGTCTATATGAATGGATAAAAGTCTTCCTGTGACACTTACCGAGGAATCAGTTTGACAAATAAAATGCCTAAAATATTGGCCTCAATAGTGCTACGATGCGTAACTAAAGCTTGTGAAGAGCAAACTGAAGAGCAAAACTGAGGTGGTTTCAGACCTGAACATAGTTGTATAAACAAAATATTCTAACAACGGCACACTTTTAGGCGTCCAACAATAGTTGTATACCTTGACGTTAAGGTGGCGTTTGATACTGTAGATCGTGAGGTTATGTGGTAATGTCTGTCATTGGAAAAGGCGCCATAAAAGTACATAAACCTTACACAATCCATCTATATGAACACTACTGGTTAAATTAGAACTTATGGCGGACTACCCTTGGAGTCGGCTACTTCAAGTGGTGTTCACTAAGGTTGTTCACTTTCTCCACTCTTTTTTATTCCCGTCACTGATATACGTTTAATGTTAACGTTTTCATCGTTTGATTTTTCAGCAGTTGGACTTCTTCCAAGGGATATACTTGTTGACTTGAAATATGTATGACATATTTTTATAAGGTGTAGATGCTGACAGAATGCAAAATGTTCTGACCACCTTAGGCACAAATGTAAATAGGAATGGGATGCTCGGATCAGAGGACTAACTAACATCACAGGGAGTATTTTAGAAAAAGATTGGACCAATCAGGGTATATTATAAGAAAAAAGGTGTTAAAATATCGCATTTGCCGCAGAGTTTCCCTAAGTTCAATAACATTTCCCAATACTGACCGCCTTGGATTAGTTTCACGAAATGACTGAATATCAACTCTGATCCTCTAATTCGTCCCATCTTAATCTACAGTACTTAACATCTAAAAAAGATGGTATCGCGTTAGATCTATGACACACGTACCAATGAGGGCCGAAAGCTTAAAACAATCTACTTAATTATGCCTAAGGACATAGACATTGCAGTGCCCGCATGTCGGTAACAACTGGGTATTATCCATCAGAAATAATGCCATAAATTACAGCTCATTCAAACTATAAAAAATACCTTTAAAAAATGGTATCTATGTTAAATAGATAGAAATGCATGAAAGAAATTCCAATACTTGTTGTACAATGTAAAAATGTGAAACGACCAAGATTAAGCTCAGAAACGAAGTGCCTTAAAAAGGATTTAACACAGCTTTCACGCTAAGACGAGATACAAATTGTAAAATTCATGCTGACCTATCGAGCAGAATAAGATATAATAAAGGAAAGGCAAAATGACGAACCGCTTACCAAATATCGAAAACCCAATATCTGTTTGGCGGTACGAGCTTCAGCGTTTATATGACCTTGAGATTAGTAAAGACAAAGTCGCCGTAAACGTCCCATGAAATACACACTCTCTTAGTAGTAAGCTGACATGTAATAAACTAAGAACGTCATTAGCCGCGCTCTGCGCAAATACTTTAAAACAGTAATTCTGTTCTTGATTGGTTTATACCGGTTCCTAAGCCATGCAGAATAGCGAGCTATTGTATACCATTTCAATTTTTCGCACTCAAGTTCAGATAAAGATGATCCAGTGGTAGTTTCAGCTGAAGTTACTCAGTACTTCCCAACCACGAGCCTAACCGTAACTCTTCTAACTTGAATCGGAACCCTGGTAAGTGAGGACGATGCTCTACAAAAACAGAATGTTAACAAGCGAGACTGAGTGCTCCGAAATTACACTTGACATGCCTAAACAAAGAAACGAATCTAAAGATAAGCAGTTATCCCATGATATATGCAAAAGAAGTCGAACTTTTCAGAGACACTTCGCAATTTGCGAATGAGTAAATAAAATTGTGAAACTGCACATGTCATTTCCCTTAACAGTTTAGCTCTCACTTATGCAACTGCATGCAACTATAAGTAATTAAAAAACCGTGAAATACCTGCTACTGACCTATTATATCAGATCTTACGCACCTTCGAAGCTATCCGAATCAGCGAAAGCAATTCCAGTTCTTCAGAAATAGCAAATTGAATGTTGGACAAAGCCACATAAGACTCTTTAAAACTGATCATTGAGCACCTTAATTGCAAAGATCACGCACTGGATTATTGCTAGCCACCCAGGAGTCTTTTTCTCGAAATATCCTACTCTGAACACCCACTACAATATTGCAAATACACTACTTCATCAATCTATTGAGTAGCGTTAATGAGTAAGTTTCGGAAGTGCTGGAAACCAGAACGTCGTTACGCATCAAACGACCTGGTATAATGGCCATCTGTAAAACCTAAACCAATAGTGCAGCCACTGATGCTGAATGGCACCTTAATGACTTCAGCTATTTTGTAACAACAGAACCGACTCGTTATCAGGTAGTGTTATTCTACATGCATTATTTTTCCCTAGTCTCTATAAAATCACAACTCTCTGACTTAGCCATTGTGATATTTTGCGGTGAAGTGGACCACACTTTGTTAGGGTTCTATGCAAACTTCCTCAAGCCTTGGGTCTCTTGAACAAACCGTTTCCCAAAGAACTCGCACCTCATTTGAATCTAACTCATAATACAAACAGGCACCTCTAATGTCACTCAACTTTTCTCGCCCAACTACATTTTCAAAAAGGTGGTCTATTTAAGGTATACAATTCTTGATTATAGTCAAAGTGAAAGATTATCAGTCAAAACCTTCTTCGATAGTGAAAACGCAATTGAAGACTGTTGGCGCCCTCCTACAAATTTCTAATTTTACGTCATCAAGTAGTCCTGGCCCATTGACTACCAATAGGACCATCCCTCTCACTTAGAGCTCGATCTATCGAGTTATGTGTGTATGACTAAACTTAACAGTCCTTACCAATTGCCTTACCAGCCTAATTGAATTATCGTCTGATAACTAAACTCCTAACACATAATAAATGGTGTGGTACATCCACCTGACATACGTAAAGTTCCGCGTAAATTACACTTTTCATCGGTTCCATCAGGCTGACCCACCTTAACATAGGTGGCTGGTCAGTGTAAGACCTAGTTAAGTTGTATTTAAGTTGACAATTACGAGTACGTAAAAGATGCAAGCTCACTGCCACAAACTAGGCATCGGGCCACCCTTCGTCAATCTTGATTTGTCTTCAAATAATATTCCGTTTCATGATTTCAGGATGGACAGTAATAGGCGTGCAAATCTTACAAATGTATGTTGATCAGAGAGGAAGGCACTTAATTGCTCTGCTAGATGTCAGAAGCTATAGTCTTATAAATGATCCCATCCAGCTATGCATTGATGTTTGCCAGATTCACAAAGCACTGGTAGGATATAGATCTGAAATTATTGGGCGTGGTAGAACGGGAATCTCAAAGTATCCGCTAGCCTTCATTGTTAATTAAATATATAGTGGCTAACAAAAAAGGACGACCATTAATCGCTTGTAGTATATTTTGGTTTCTACTTTCTGAAAATTAGGCCTGGAATAGGTAATATAAATAAGAAACATCCGTCTAATGATTTAAAGAGCCGATAATTTTAAAGACAAAATTCCACGCGCTTTGCGAAGGCACCGACTAATTAACATACCAGCTTTAAATTATATCAATTGATTGAAAAAATGTTGATAATAACCAAAACCTTTGAATTATACTCGCGTATCTCCAGTGTGGTGCAGGGAAATATACGAAATACAATAGCATCATTTTGCTCGTCTTATATGTCTTCCAGATACAGACCGAATAAGTCGCAAGGAGTGCAATAAAACTTTGTGTTAAAAATATGCCAAACGAAGTAAGAGATACTAGTGGAACAACTGCCGATATATTATATTTTCTCAAAACAAATCACTACAATTTCTTCTATCAACAAATTTACTGTTGGCACAGCCAAAGTTGGAACAGAAGTTAATAAATGAGAGGGTGTAGTATTGGGAAGAACATTGTTGTAACGTTGAACATAAACTGGTGTGAGTTTAAAAAATGATATTCAATTTCGCATTGTTACGCAGTGTGACAAATATTTTTACAAATTTATAGATGCTGCTGTTAATTTATGTTAGATGGCTTTTAAATAGCAATTACATTGATAGAGTATAAAAAATTTTCTTTTATGTAAGGAATAAAAACAGACTAAACATGGACAACTAGTCGTGAAACTAAACAAAAATACAGTGCTTGGAATGTAAAAACTCCCTGGTTTAGATAAAAAAATAGAGTGTGCAAATGGTCTCTATGTACAGAATAAATGAACGATAAACTTTAGTGGAAGACAACAAAAAGAAACAATATTTGTACATTCAAACCTCATCCATCGACTGATGGTCCATGTTCTGTGCCATTTTTAGCTAGTATTGCTTCCTGCTGAAGACTTCTTACACACCCTACAGTACCATCGTTTCGACAAACAACACACATGAATGAGTTATTCCCTATCACTGCTCCCTCACTACAACAACCATTAAGATGTACCCAACGATTACAATAATCACAGTGTGCCCAATCAATAACCTGAGTAATGAGAAAAGAAATAAAAAATATTAAGATTCAGTTGTGAATGAGATAGTCAACTGACACGTAATCAGAGCAGAAAAACACCATGTTACCGCATCGGTTAACTTAACTTATAAAAAAACAACTAGTGATTGAGTGGAGTTAGATTCTATCAACGAATTGTGTAATAGACTTGAAAAACGTAGTTAATAGGTTATTCTGACTGAGCTGAATAACAAAAATATAACTGTTTATGAGACACTGAATGAGTTGAAAAACCTTAGTAAAATGCACAGATATGGTGTGACCTATGTATTACTTGATTTTGATAAAAGGTAATTTAACTTAGCACAAAATACAATTGAATAAGATAATTTTCAACAGCAAATATGAATTAACACTATATTCTTACCATAATTTAGTTAGTACGTCTGGTTACAATAACACTAAATAACACCCTAGGAGAATTGATAAATACCTGTTGAGTGTATTGCTACTGAAATAGTATATATATTAGATGAATCTGTTCAAGATTTCATATCACAATGTCACATCGAGATGAACTTATTTGATACGGAAGATAATTATAGTAGAATGAATGAATTCGTGGAATAAATACTATGGAATAGTTTAGAAACTTAGGATCTAGAAGTAAGCAAAGAGTAAATGCCCTTGTGCGATTACGATTGTTTCTGAGCCATGTTACACACCATCATCTACTTGATCATAGTTATTATAATGTGGATCCCAACTAGGTAGTCTGCATTTACTAACATGTCTCAGACCAACAGTTGATAATTTTATGAACTATCAATGATTAAGCTATTAGCCATTCGGGACATGTATGGTCTGTAATAAACCTAAAGTTCATTTTACGAATAAATGTAATACAAAGAGGCGGATAGTACAATGTTAGGAAATCCAGGTTGGATTTTCGTAGGAAAGTGAATGTTGCTGTTACTGTTACAGTTATCCGATATGAATTGAAAAAAGTATGCACATAGGTTAAATTTTTGTCGTTGGTTATTAATGCAATACATACAGAATTTTATCAACGATAAAAATTAAGGCCGAATATACAACTATTATGAAGTTAATACAATGTGCTGAATGATTTTCTAACTTGCCATTTCAGAGAGTTGGGTTGAACATGGAAATTCGGTAGGACAAACTACGTAACCGATATGTTTATATATATATATATATATATATATATATATATAGTTTACCTGCAAATCGTCGACATTCGCCTGATCAGAAACTGGTTGACAAGATAGCTCTGGTGGTTCTAACTGACCACAAACAACACAAAAGTCGAGAGCCTCTCCGTCTTCTAGTCCATCCATACTTTCAATAACTCCTCCGTTCACAGCATTATGATCACCTTCTGCCTCAGATACTTGGAAATAGTGGCTAGTATGATTAGGTGTTTGACTTTGCAGTAATTGAGAGTTATAAATTTCAGAACCAACTTCTTCTTCATGTGAAATATCCACATCCGAACTAGCTAATGTATCGAACGATGGAGGGTCTTTGGTTTGGTGAAAAGATAGTTCCTCCTAGAGTATTCACAAAAATATTTATAAACTATAAATTCAAGTAAGAACAAAATCTGAACAAAGAATGTTGTTTCCAATAAAATGATACTATATCCCTAACTTACGAAATTGGAATTAGTAGAGATAATGATATAATATAAACTATCAAGAATAAATAAGAAACACTAATCGAGAAAAAGACTATTCTGATATGTACCTTTATCACTGATTCAATTAATTAGATCTATTAAATTGTTATTCTATAAAAACATTGTTTCATAATGCCAAACAAACATTGAAATAATAAGACACTACAATTATCTACGTACACGACTTTAAGACAATTAATATATTGGAAGAGAAATGCAAGTCTGGTATTTGATTGCAACATAGAATGGAAATAAATATGCTGATTAGTAAGTTCGGTGGGCATAAAAATAACAAATCCCAGTAACTCTTTTGTACTACGTTGAGTAATAACGACCAAAGAAACTAGAGTAAGCATAATAACATTAATAATTGTATCTCAATAGTTAAAAAATCATGACTGTACTCATTGAAGCACAAATCACTTATTAAATACAATGCTCCACAAACAAAAAAAAGATATCAACTAGTTACTTCCAATGAAATAACTACTCAATTTGTGTAATCAATGCTAATGTGTATGTAAGTGGACTTATTATTACAAGAATAATATTTTTTATTTTAAAAAAAGTGATAATGATGTTTCACTTGCGTGTAGAGAAACAGGTTGAATAGCACTCGCTGCAGGACCATGCAAACGTATAGTGACTGATCGTCCTGATGAAGAAAACTGTGTTACAACAGCATGTTGGGTTTTAAAGTTGTTTTCATGAGAAGTAAGGACAGATGAATTCTGTTTGCAATTAGCCATATTCGAATTAGAGGTTAAGACATCTATGAGTAAAAAAGTAAAAATATTGTTTCCTACAATAGGGATTATTAAAGAAAATGCAACTAACTTATAACAAAAACACATCTCTTATTATATGTATTTCGCATTAAAATAAGGATGACATCAGTAGAAATCATATGTTAAACGGATATATGAGCAAAGTGCGATAAAGCAAACTCCAAAGACAATCCTAGTTGAACAAAACATTAAATATCTGGAAGTATATCCTACAAATTACTATACACAAGCACTGAAAGTTCATGAAATCGAATAACACTGTTACATAATAAAGCATTTTGCCAATAAAATAACTCGAAACGTCGAAGCAACAATCATATTGAAACGATATGGCAGAAGTAATGAGTATGAATGAAGAGCAAAATTTGATATTATTTGCCTTAGAAACGAAATTGAGACCACGCAGGTTTTACTGTAATAAGATCAACAGGTTTCCAAACAAACTGAACAGACTAAAAACCTACAATTTGCGTAGTTTGCAATTACAATTCAACATGTAGCACTCACTCATCACGTGAATGTAAACAATAGTCAAAAGCGTAGCATACAGCACGCTTAGTGAATATTTAAAAATTTTCAGATCTCTCCAGACAGTAGACTTCATCGAAATAATTTAATACTCTACTGTCTATTACTAATTATGAATCTTGTAGAGGAATGTAAAATGCAATATCTTGAAATATCCGAAAATTACTACTAACCTAATTGGTCATAATCGAAGTTAGTATAAATCACTTTCTTACATATCATTTTTGCTAAGAATGCTGGATTTTACCTCACTATGATTAAGGTGACTGAATCATGACTTGTTTATTTATTTTATTCACTTAGGTTAGATGTAAACAAAGAAATCGCTAAACAAACAGTGCTTACTTTGAGTATTATCTGTTACATAAGTAGTTAGTTTATTGATAGTAACACCTGGGAACTGTAAATCGTTGGAAGAATTAGTAGTCTGATCTTTCGCATCTCCATTTGGATTAACATAATTGAGGTAGTTGGACGTACATCCAAGTTTAGGCCATTGGTTATAAGGATTTACTATTTCATTAACTAAATATGGATCTATATTTTCTACAGCTATATTAGTTTGTTCATAATCTTCTGTCTGTTTAAAATATAAAACAATGAGATAACTTTTTGTAATTCAAGAATGAAAAATAGAAAATGATCAACAAGGAATACTGAACTAATGATCGATTCATAAGTCATAATAATTAATAAACCCCGTATTACATATAATAAGAAAGCTCTCTACAATAAGCATAAATAGTTATCGGCTGTTCATCAAGAAAACAACGGACTGTCAAATCTAAGTAATAAATGTCTATACTAAAGGGAAAAACCTTACTTGTCTTTCTGGTGCAATTTACCAGGGTTTTCATAAGACCGTTATATTGTATTAAGAATTGATTAGGTCATCCTAATAATTAGTTACTCCATACTTGGACAATGAATACCGACGACCAATAAATCGTTAAATCAGTTAGTGCTCGCCCAGTTAGGACATGGCCTAAATGAAAATGAAATTAATCACCCCCCCCCATACCTCCGAACCATTTGTTAATAAACGGGTTGCTGTTTAAAATATTGCGACCATCAGTATATACGGTGATAATCTATGAATTAGGGAGTTTATGAAAGTCAGGAACTGTGGATAATGAAACATGATTTACGTGCACATGCACGTGCATTCGACTTACAAATACAATGTCGAAATCAATGGATATTTCTATTAAAAAATATTTAACCTTCCCTTCTTAATTGTGCAAATTAATCTAAATAGATAGTGAAAACATACCATGTTTAGATAAGCACCAATAGACGATGACAAATTGTTAAACGGACAAATTCCCAATCTTTCAAATAAGTTAATCATATTATTTGGTTGCAATGCTTTTTCATAAGCATGAGTTAGTACAGGTGATGCATTATTACGTAAAAGTGGTTGATTTGGATTTTGTTCAAAAAAGCGATCCAAACGTTTTTTAAAATAGCCCTTAAACAATAGAACATAAAAAGATTGTATGAATTACACAGTATGGAAAGAATAAAGTAAATGATATTTGAGGCACAGTATTTTACGATGAGACGTACAAACAAGTAAAAACGAAGTATCGACGTTAAGTGGATATTTTAGCTAAATAATTAAGCAAAGACTGGAACATTGAGATATATACTGGATTCTGTCATTCACTCATTATAGAAAAAGTGTAAATCTCCTCAAAAGTTGTCCAAACGTAAACATGTAAAGCATTGCCATCTGACAACAAAACACTATAAAAAACCTAACTAGTGGAATAAAATATTAAGTATAATATATGAAAAAAATTGGTGACGAAGAGAACTATTCGCAAGACAAGATAGGTTATGTAAAGTAGTAAAACGCAGATTTCACTCACAACATCAAAATAAGCCCAAGATATTTCTCATGACTTAGCGAACATGTTTATAGAGTTAATTATCATTCTTCTAATTTTGATATCACAAATTGATCTGAATCAGACAACCATTGATCACCTGGAAGCACTGGACAGCTGTTTCGTCCTAGTGTGGGACTCCTCAGCAGTGCGCATCCACGACCACATCGGGGATCGAACCCAGGACCTTCTGGCTCCGCGGCGAACGCTTTACCATTGGACCACTGAGTCGGCTCCTAATGGCTGATATTTCCAATTTAGCCAATTCGTGATACGTTGCGCGACCTCCTCCTGAAACGCGCAAAACTATATTGCCAAAATCGAGCGATTTCTCGAAATGATCTTGATCTAATTTTAACAAAAATCGCAAAACATTATCTTCGAAGCTGGTTTTTACCTAATGTTACGCTATTATCACTGTTTCATCTAAACTACAAAGGACTCTCTAATATCGACATGATAATTCGATTGCATCGCTCAACCTTGAAGTTCATTTTGGAAGCCTCATTAATCGTTTTACACTAAACTTTGCTAAATTAATTACAAGTGGAAACAAGAAGATAAAAAGGCTTGAAATGAAGCAAAAAAACACGATTCGACAAAAATAAGTTTGTACTTATCAGATAGCTAAATACTCACTAGATAAGTTGTCAATTTCGGATGAAGTATTTATATAAATGTCAAAATTAAAAAATTGGTTGAAAATATTAAAAGTTGGTTCAACGGTTAGGAAAGGACGTGACTACTACTTTACTGAACCAGATTTAAATATTGTTTTAACTACAGGTAAGAAAAATCTTTAACGTCTAAAAATTACTACTAAGTCATATTGTGAAGCAATTGTTTCTTCAAACCAATAAGGTCAAATGAATAGGCATTTGATACATCTAACATAAACCAAAAACCTGTCCACTCGATTAGTTAGGAAACTATGAATTAGTGTGTACTCTTTAGGAGAAACTAAGGAAATAATCTAAACCTGAGATTAATATATGTGAACACTTGTTCAGGCAAATGTATAGAAAAATGGCTTCATGATGTGGTTAAAATCTTTGGCATAATGTTATAAGACTTTAGAGTACCCAAATATAGCTAACCAAAAATGATGACTTGTGAGTAGCTTTTATTTATGGAGACAATTTGACACAATGATTATTCGTAAGGATAATATTAAAACTTATTTGAATATCGTAAATAGGCTTCAGATTTCACACCTAAAGACTAAGTTACAATACTATATCGGTTTAGGAGCACTCGCATACGGAACATTTGATTCAAAGTCGACTTATTTATAAGCGAATGTGTGTTAGTCAAAGATGTCATGTCAAATCAATGCAGTGAGATAAAATTAACAACGTGAACAATAAATAGGCCTCAATAATTGTTATGGCCACGATGGTGAGAAATAATAAACACTAAGTTGGTTAAAGGAGTAAAGTGGAGGAACATAAGAACTCAAGAAACAGATATAATATAAGCAAGCTACTGAGTCTAATTCATAGCCACATTACTTAACGTTCAAACCACTGGTTAAAGTTTATGCTCCAACTTAGTTAAGTACTGTGCACCTAACAACACCGTTCAGTCCAACAGTCACGGGCTGATGATGCACCCTGATTTAGCTGACCATAGTATTTATACAACTTATTCCTACACTAGTCAGTATAGGCATTGAAGTGGGCAGTGATCAATACATAACGCATCTAAAATTTTTGCTATCAATAAATACTTTATCAGGTACCACTATAAACAGACAGTAAGAATTTGAGGTTATGCGGCTGTGTTGGTGGAAACATAGGAAATTTATTTTCCGATAATAGATTCACTGTCCCGATGCTTCTAATGAACTAATTATAGGTAAAATCGTCCGCACACCCGATTTTATTAACAAATATTGGTTTCAAGAAAGTGTGAAACGATGGTAAAGCTCATGAGGCTGACTTCTGGAAACTTTTTAAACAATGAAAGCCAGAGGAAAAACACATGTACTTCCACAAACAGGGAGTATTTTAAAGTGGACAATACTGATGTACCTCAAATTCTGTAAAATAAAATTTATATGAGTGTATTTTAGGAATCTATGTGGGAAATAATATACAACGTGACCGCTTAACAAGATATGGATGTGAACTATATTTGATTAAATTATGTAGATACAGTTGGTACCAGATCACAAATGAGAGAGAAGCAAGTGTTTTCAATGAGATAATTCATTGGACAGGAAGATTTTACTTCTCATAAAAAGTCACCAAAAGGTTTTAATAAAAGGTATAAAAAAATGTAGTGTCAAATCTACAAATAGATGCTACAAATCAGTGGAATTTATTCGATATCCATTTTGTCATCATTCACATATAAGTCCGTATTCTTATAAAGTAAATTTAAGATAGCTGACCTAATTAATTATTTACAGACCAGTACCTAGGAAAACTGACAGCACTAAGATATTTCAAATGTCTAAGTTCAATATGTTTTATAAAAAACCAAGACAATGTTAATTGGGAAAGTACTAGAAAGTATCATTAACACTAACAACAATGTCAGGATTGATTTACCTGAAATGCCCAGAAGCATGTATTTTCTACGCAGTGATTATAAGCAGGATGAGGTGGGAGTGGAAATAAGAAAACACCATCCTCACGAGCACGTTCTAATACACGTACACTTACAAATTGTAAGTGACCATCGTAAAATAAAATAAGAGGTCGAACAGACACTAGTACACGAAAATGTTTGAGAAACCATTGAATAAAAGCATCCGAATTAACCCAACCGGAAGCTGAGTATGAAAATTTTGTTCCTCGTACCGATCCTTCCATCATAGATGCTGGAAAGCAACAAAAAATAATTAGTATGTCATAGATTTCTGATACTTTGAGCGAAATAAGTAATTTAGTTACCTATATAATTTCATTATTAGTTAGGAGAAAAATTATGAGAATGCAAACAAGAGTTACTTATTTAAAAAAAGCAAATCCATTGAAATGTTTGTCAATAGATGCATCAATAATCACTTTTTAAAACGCAGGGTAGCACTTTAATCAGTGTATGTCTGCACACAAGTTATATATATATATATATATATATATATATATATATATATATATATATATATATATATTACTGCGTAATAACAACGTAAACGCTACTCACAAAACCAAGAATTAAATGCATCAAATAATAAGTTAAACACACAGTAATGATACATGCGGCCAGTTTATAAGGTAATAAACTGTTAGCTTTGATTGGTATACAGTTATACTTTTCAATATCCAACCTTAGTTGATCTAAAAGAAAAATCAGGCTCTGAACATTTCTAGGACAAACCAAGGAAGACTGTTTTTTAAAGGTACCTATTTTGCACATTTACATTGTCTTGAAGAGTGAAAATTTTCAGCATGAAACATAAATTTAAACTCAAGAGAATGATAATACTGAGAGTAAGTAGGAAGATATGAGTGTCTTATACGTCCTTGTATTAAAGCTACATTTGCATATTGGTGACAAACGATTGCCTGTTAGTAAACCTACGGAAAATATAACAGAGAACCGTTAAATTCCATCAATATATCTGTTACAACTGACTTCAAAATAAAAATATTTTCGCGCTGCATTCTAGATATTAGGCAGAAGCATTTCCTTCTTTTTAATTCAGACGTTAATATGATAGTGTTTTCCAGTATACTAACAAATTCGTTATTTATTACGCAGAAAAGTTTTAAGATACACTTAACGTTCACCGAAATAATATTCACTATATGCAGGTTATACAGGTTTTAAAAGTACTTAAACGTGAAACTTAGAGAACTTATATGAATTTGATATTCAGTAAGCTTCGTTAAGTTAACAGTGAACATAAAAATGCAAATAGATTAGAAGTGAAGGGTATGGATTTTAAAATATAGTCAGTCATGGATATTGTGATACAGTTAAGAGGATTAGAATATAAATGACGAAACAATGTTTCCAGGCTTTTGTTCAACTTAGAGGGTAGGTGAAAGGATATGAGGAATACTTATTGGTATTCACTACTTATTTGTATTTCACTTGAGTTTTTCAGATTCCAACGCTTTATAATCATTGACTTGGTGTGGCAGAAATCATTATTAGTAACTAAAAGTGAAATACAAGATGGATGAATTTCTTTTGTGCCTTCAATTTAGGTAATTTGTGACGGTGAAGGCAGTAAACAATTGCCTTCCAAATTTATTAATGTCAACTATAGATATGAAGCAACATTTGACACTGAAAACTATGCATCCAATGAGCATAAATAATTTTTCCAGCAACACAATGATTACATCTATGATGTATGTAAAACGTCAATATAGTAACACTTTGAATTAATTAAGCCACTCATGGATTCGGGACAAATAATAAACATGTAAACTTTATGTTACGATCATTGAATCAAAACATCAATATTTGTTTATCACGAAAGAACACTACACAAATGTACAAATTAACTTATTCTAATGTGAATAAAAAAACGAATGAAAAGTGTATATGTTTAACAATGTGAAGTGATTCAGTAAGAAAAAGGTGGTTACGTTTTTTAAAAAAACTTACAGGTTATTCCATCACCTCGGTAAATAA
The DNA here is from genome assembly GCA_034768735.1 of Schistosoma mekongi. Classification (NCBI taxonomy): domain Eukaryota; kingdom Metazoa; phylum Platyhelminthes; class Trematoda; order Strigeidida; family Schistosomatidae; genus Schistosoma; species Schistosoma mekongi. The sequence goes on along the minus strand of CM068307.1, from coordinate 29,787,639 downwards.
GGAAAGGAGGGATTTTTTCGCCGATACCATTAGCAGCCCCAAGCATAGCTACAGTAGGATTCCAATAACTAACAGATTGAGCTCGTTGTATACTGATAGGAAGAATACGGGGAGGCTGATTCTCGCAACTTATGCTTACTTCATCAACAATCCAGAAATGTTCTGCTTTATCTTTTATACCGTATTTATTTAAAACCTGTAAAACCATCGAGGTAGTTGTTAAAGATTGTGATAAAGAGGTTTTGTTATGAGGTGATAATCACGACTACGAAGTATAGACAAAAATTAGAATTAATTTGCATGAACCATAGTGGATCAACTGATAAGTTACTACTAATTAAATCATTTTTAAAATAGTCAAGCATTCTGTAAATCAGTTCACTGAGTACTAACCCATGGTTAGGAAATATGAGCAATGAAAACAGATATTCGTAGCCTTCAGGTTTTTGATCACAGAAATCCTCGAAGTATCGCATGTATGATCGAGTAAGTAATACTGATGTCGATGAGGTCGGGAACTATGAAACAAGGTGTTCAAGTTATTAGTACTTATTATAGAATATTCGTTGAGGCTGAAAAAAAAACTAACGAGTTCTGTCCAGTTTTTGGCAGGTTTTTTTCAAATAGTGTCCAAGATGGTTAGTGGGATGTAGTTTGAAAAGTAAATTTGATCTCGTCGTGCTAATGTAGTAGAGTAACTTGGACCTGTGCATGTATGTGCTAAATTATACGTTGTCTATGGTTTAGTGACTGAAGGATAAAAGCTCAAATGCATACACTTCGGAAAACAAGAGTATGCTATAGGTAATGTTTCCGAAAAAAGAGCACAACTGTGTAGCAGACAAGAAAATGATTCTATTAATTTATAAAATTTAAGACATACCTTTTCCAGTTGTTCGAAATAAGACTGTATAGAATCGCCAGAAACCCCTTTAGATTTCCGATTACTTCGAGGTCCAAACAAAAAATTCTTTAAGTCTGGCCATCGATTAAGAAAGGCATAAAACCAAGCCTGACTTGGATTAAGGTATTTAAACGGAGCGATCCGCCCAACTGCTTTCGTCATATCACCGGCAAGCTCAACTACCTTAATAAAGAAACAATAAATGTGATTAGAATTACTCGCTAGAGTGGTATGAATACAGAAGTCAGTATTCTGATCAGAAATAAAGAGAAGTGTATAGAATGACGTAAAATTAGAAAGCATGATTGGTTTTAGCATTTATGATAACCCATTAAGTTACGTCAAATATGCAAATTAGAATAGTAAGGTAGATAGAGACGAAAATATTATTATGTGTATGAATGTAATGCAGCATCAACGTTAAAACCATCATGTTTTTAACTAATTGAGTTAAGATGGGTATTAGCAACGTTAGTTTCTGTATAATAAATTCTGATGCAAAGAGGCTAGCAAGAAAAGAAGAATTGAAAATGTATCAGTAGATTTTAGATTAGAAGTACCAATAATAATTTTTTTAATACTAAAGTGAATACTTAAGATAAAAAAAAGGTTATTAAGTAGTCAGTCTTTGCGTAAATTATAATGGGCAAGACATAACCATCCTGGAGCGACCATGTTCCGAGTAGTGTACAACAGGACTGTATGCATTGGAGCAGTGGATTTATTAGTCAAATTAATTTAGTGAGTGCTAAAACTGTTCAAGTTATTTGCACTTTGTTACCCAAATATGAGAAAGTTTGACTTATAAACTTCCACCAGCAAACCAAAATACACAGGTTTACAAATTTACTGAAAAATCCCCATACGTTACTGAAAAATTACGATGTGGGTGCAATATGCTATCAGTTTTATAAGAAACTTTTACTTTCCAGTGGTGCAAAATGCGTATCGTACTTGAAGACGACTACTAGCTATGCGCAATTAGAGTAGCATGTTACTGCGGAATGCACTCATTGATTGTCTTTTAAATTATAAATATAGTACTATTCCATACTGTTTATTTCCGAACTATAGTCAGTATATCTAGCCCACTATTGCCAACTGTATTAATATTGTTGGTAACATGTTGAGTTAATTCACAGCTGAGAAGTAAATTGTGACAACTTGTACTGATTAACACCTTTATCAGGTTTCAAACTGTATTCGTAACTTAACAACGAGGCGGATGTGTTTATCTGAACAACGTAGCCATTAACTAATTCATTATGTAGTTTCTAGAATTTTGTGGCAAGGTAAAAGAGTAGAATGACTCGAGAATCTGTCTAACCTTATTGATGGCCTGTAATAACGAAGAGAAGTGGTTGTATACCCATATAATAATTAAAATATTTGCATACAGGTCATTAGGTGTGTTAAACAATTCAAGGATATGTTGGGAAGCAAATCCACAGCGAAACATCTCATAAAAAAGGCAGAAAATGTGTGCATCTAGACTAGATAGATAAATTTTATATCATCTGTTACTTATTATTTATTAATAATTTGTTTAAAATGTAACTAGATAATGGTAAAATGAAGGTAGACTGAACGTCTCTTCAAAATATCTATTTATCAGTACAGAACCTTACAATAAGTGTCCATACACAACCCAACATTCTGGATGGCAACTTCAGAAACTTTCTAAATCCAGTCTCCTTAATGAATTGACTTAGTTCGGACTGAACTCGATTATTTAGAGTATGCTAGCTAACAGTAACTATCACGCCAAAATAATTATGTTTTCAAACAAACTATGGAGAAAAGGAACAGATGAGATTTTTGTGCTCATCTATACTTAAATACGCGTTTATTTGAACCGACGCGTCGTGAGATTAGGAATTTTTCCACGATATCAACGATGGTCCACTAAAGCCGGTGACTAATAGTAACAAAAGACGACCCATGTGATGGTTCCGTTTCAACGGCACAGGAATATAACTTCCATTGAAACCCGGCTGCCTTAACTAAACGATTAGGTTGCCAACTGATATAACTAGGCTCATCTGGCTTAAGCAGCACTAAGTAATATTTATTCTTCATACTATCTAGTAGATCAATGGATGCAAACCAGAAGCAAGCACTAAAATGCTTCATTACAAGTCCAGGAAGACGTCATAAATGTGAAAGCTAGTGAGTATGATTATAAACTAAATCTACTAGTTCATATCAGTACAGAAACTGAAGGGGAAAAATCGATTACAATTCTAGGAGTGAACTGAGGGAAAGAAAAATGTGGATGAAATAAGCTTTTACTTTCAAGACTTAGAGGACGATAGTATGTATATATTTAGGACAGATCTCGAGCCACTACTCAATTTTTCCAAGTACTGGTTACTCTATTTTATACAAACTTTAATCAGAAAGCCTTTAGCTTCCTATACAACATAGACCGAATATGCTACGCTTCCATTTGTCATTATCCAACTTACTACTACACTAATAAGCAGTAAAAGTAAAAACAGATGGTTGAGTATATATGAGATACTAAAGGATTCGTAAGAAATATACAGGTTACGTTAAGTAGTAAGTAGACCTAACGGGCAGATCTTGTGTCACTTAGCAACGGAGTAACCTATAACACTCGAATTCTACAGTAAAATATAGCACATAACAATGTTTCTTATTTATCTGCTGATTTGTATATAAGCATGTTACCTAACGAAAGAAAATACATTCTCCTAGTTAGTAGTATTTTTTCATCTTAGTCCATCGAGGGGTTCGCACTAACCATATGGCTTCGTAATCCGTCACGTCACTCGGCAACATCGCATTATTGCATTTCATTTATTGAAATGCATTCCACTTGTTTATTTCAGTAGTACTAGAACTTCCAATCCACAAAAGGTGAATGCAATAGATAAATTATTGCAAAACAATATTTTATTAATGGATATATGGACACTACAAATCTTAAAATAAAAAAAATTTGTGACAGCACACATACCTGATTTCTGGTATATGGATAACCAATTTTACTCATGAATAAGATATGATCCACCATTTTCTTTTCCTCTTCATAGGTGAAAAATGTTGGAGGACCAGGTCTAGAACATTCCAAACTAACTCGTCCATGAACTCTGTCACGGAGAGTAGACTCAGGAACGTTAAATGCTGTTGCAGCTCCACGCAGTGACATTCCCTGGTACTTGACAGCGTTGTATGCATTTGTCATATCTCTCTGAGTCCATCGTCTTCTTCTTGTCTGAAACATTAAATCCGATTAAAAGATTTACACTCGATTACCTTAGGTCTTTGAAGACTTCGTCCTGAAACAGAGTCAAAATTACGGTAGAAAAGTATTTGTTGGTGGTAGTCGCTGTAAGCTTCTGCTGAGTTAATTACATCTGTATCTTCTTTATCTTCCCCCTCAAATGCATCATCAGAGTATGATAAGTCTTCATCTGTTGCCATAATGACTTGTTGTAAGAAAGTCGAAATTAAAAATAAAAATATTATCATGAAACATCTACACAAGCATAGAAGGGAAAAATAGAGAGTTTCACCAATCCTAATACTATATTTTTGCCGATATCTTAAGAACGCTACAGAACCATACTTTAGTGTATCATTTAACTTTACAAATACGAACTCAAATTAGCAGAATATGTTTAGTTAGGGGGTCTGAGCGTGTCACCGAATCAAATAAATCATACACAAAGAAACTGCATACTTCTCTAGTACATCTAAAGTATAAAAAATGTCAAAAATTCGAAAACACCAAACCACTAGCATCTTTAGATTAGTTGTATTATAAATTCCTGAGTTGGTTTGTAAACTTGAATACAACAACAGTCAGATAAAAGACCAGTAAAACATAATGCACTCTCTTACTTTCAAATTCTTCCAACTTACAGTGTAGATTAACTATAATCACTCACCTATGCATAACCGAATTATGATGTCTTAGGCTAAACACAGTAATTAAATTAATTTTATTGAATGCAAGAACAGGCTGTAAAAGCCTTACGTTTTAATCAAAGTGTTTAAAATACGGTGGACGAGAATGTTCTATTACTAATTTACCCAAGCACACGTAAGGCATTCTTGATTGTTTGGACGCAACCATAAAACATCAGCATCCTTTAAGGTTACAGTTTAGTCTACTGCTAAAATACAAGTAGTACAAATGTAATTTTTTTACAGAGAAGCATGCAGCTAAATTTTTTTAAATTGATTAGATTATTAAGTGAAAAATTGCAGTTGAATGTATTTCTAGTGTGTAAACAATCTTAATAATAGATATTTTTGAAAATAGAAGTCAATTTATTTTTTTCCTTGTTTGATTGCATAAGATTATATTTCTAAAATAATAAGACTCGACCAAAGGAAGTTAAGACGAAATGTTTTGACAATAAAATGTAGATTTGAAATTAGATGGAAGTAACAACAAACACTGGAATAATATATAATTACGAGTATTCCCAAACAATCTAAATACAGACATGTTGACCATAAAATACAAATTAGTAACGGCATGCATCAACCAACATGTCGAATTGGTTACACTATAACTAAATATACCCTACTGTCAACACTACAATGAATACGTTTGAACCAATAACAAGACTTCTAAGCAACTTCGTGACTAAGTATTAATTCCTAATTAACTAGAAGTTAATAAGCCCGAGAAACTTGACCTTACAGTCTAACGATAATTGGCCTAAATAACAAAGATTTACGTAAGTCGTGGCTTATTGTAATGCAGTCATATGCCTGACTTCCGTAGAATTTACAAGGTCTTCTGTTTCATTAAAAGTCGATGGTAAAGTAGCGAGATGAAGACTAGAAAGTATGTACCAGGTAATAAAACCACTACGACATTATAAGACTTAGAGTGAATATAAGTAAATGGGTAACAATTAATGCCTACATCATTTATGTTGGTAACTAAGTAAAGAAACGGTTTACATTAAATCCACAAACAGCTATGAAGAGATGAGTATCAACTTTCCAGAGGCAACTGATCACATCGCAAACATCAAAAGCACTAACCATAGATTCGGAGCAAATAGGGTTTAATTTGCTTCCAAATGATGGCTAATTGATAGGCAACTGTACTCAGCATTTATAAAAAGTTATCTATAATCTAGTCACTGTTGACAAAATGTTTAGTAAAACTTTATATCCGCACTGAACAACCGAAATATGACGCCATCCGAAGTACTTTAAAACAGAACTCAGTTCATATCGTAACGCCAACGGAAAAGGTACATGGAGATAACAGAATGAATTACCGACTAGAAAAGTTAATGTTCAGTAACTGCCTCAACAACATTCTCAGGGGATTCTACATGCAATACAAAGCAACTAAACCAACTCATAATATGAAAGTTATATCAGGATGGAGAAATGGATGGATTATAACACCATGGCCATAGATATATTAAGTAACCATGAACCAAAAGTATGCATAGATAGATAAACGAATTTGCATCGGGTAACATATATATAAACGGTGTCAGTTCAGTTCTTGAGTAACAAGGATACTACAGTGCAACTATTTAAAACACCTTGGTACTTGTCTTAGAATTGTAAATTCTGTCTTTCATCTGCTAAAAGAAATAAAGCAAAGGATATTGCGAATAAAATGCACAATCGAGCATTAATGAGGGCTCACAGCTGTCGACTATACACAGAAAAATGAGTACTTTCTGATATAAATTAATGTGAATACATTCGCTTTGATATCTTAGAAAAAAGGCTTTGAGTACAATTTATTTATCAGAAGCATGAACAATAACGCAAGAATCAGTTTGTAAAAGATATGTGGATAATAAGAGTATCATCACGCTAATGTACTGGAGATTGATTTAAACATCTTTATATCATGTTGCACAACACCGTTCATCGCAAATATGATGAATATGAAAGATATAACAGCTACCAACAGTAGTCATTAATGGTCGGGCAGAAAAGCGATAATTTATTACGTATACAAATGAGTCAACTCTAAGATGAGAATACTCACAAGTGGGAACTCATTACTTATCCAAACGAATATACTCACTTACACAAGTGACTATAGAGAACGGAGACGCATAATAAAAACGATGACCTACAGAGCTAACTAACTTTTACCGAAAATAAGTAGAATATTTAAAGGTGCCACATTCCTACGGCTCTGACTTTAGGAGAGGAGAAAAACAAAAGCTGAAGCTTTTAAAACACAGCATAAATAAAATGAGGGACCTGGATAGATTTTGTGCAGAATAAAATATTAAACTATTTTAAGAAATAGTGTATTTATGGATTTATAATACTCAAGCTGCTTCGTTGCGTAAAAGCGTGTTTGAAATTTCTTGATCATAGTCTTTCCTCGTTTTGGTTTCTATTTCAGTCTAATTTTTTTGTAGTTGTTTGGTGAGCATAATCAAAAGATATTTTTTCATTAAAACATTGGATTAAGGTACTACAAATAATGTATAATGGCTCTATACTTTGAAACTAAGTTCCCTAATAGCAGATCAGAACTTATTCGCTCCAGTATTCCCTGTCACAGAGATAGTTCTTTTGTAATATGTCTCTCACATTTTAAAATTTTCGATTCTTTAGTCAGGGAGAATGTTTTTGAATAGAATATTATACATTTTTAACCGGAAGATGTTTTTATTCAGTAGATTGAATCCAATTACCTCTCTAGGCTCTCCTTTTTTTCTGTACGTAATGAGGTACAACTTCACTTAAAGTAAACAGCACGGAATTATGGGATTTGTACCGATGCTAGTAGTTTTAGAATTCAGATGGCAAACAGATTTTCAGCTGAGATGACTAGTTCGCTGTAAAATTAAACCAGTGGAAGTTAAACGGTACGACATCTACAACTGTTTTGGTAATCTTTTCCATACGCTCACCTGAATCTTAAGAAGATTGCACCTAGGAAACGATTACATCACATATCTCTCCAGTATTTCATATTTACAAAATTATACAGCCAGTAAATATGTATGCTTAAATCTGGCCTATAATATATAGAGGTCATTTGGAAAGAGTGGTGATTGTTTTTCTTGGGACATTCAAAAATAATGTTAACCAGTGATGAAAGAACCGGGTTATCTCCAGTCAAACCGACCTCATTTTCTCCATCTAGAGCAGAGATTTGGTATATAGATAGTGTTTTCTTGTGATTATTATTACATAATTATACATGTAATAACCAACTAATGATCACCGTAAGGCTATTAACTCTTAAGCGATGCAACTCAGTCTCTTGTGTTTCATTTTCATCACGCATAATATCCCTTTATGTGTCAAATCTCACCCAACGCATAAACTTGTTATGCCAGATTGAATATAAACTTTTAAATCAAGCAAGCACTAAGCTCATTAGAACAGACTGTTAATCAGGTACTTTCGAATATCTTCTGCTTTACTCACAGAGTTGTCACACCAAACCTCCAGTAGACACATTATTGGTGTTCATATTTTAAATGGACTTTGAATAGATTGTTTGAGCTTTGGTGAATCGAGGTAAATGAAGAGCTTGAGGTCTTTTAATAATGAAATTTCAGACTCAAACTCTTGGATGCGACTCAAGTTTCTGAGTTTTGTTACAGCCCACTGCATATGCAATCAAATCCTTAGGGATGAGTCAACGATATTTGTGCGCAGAAACATTATTTTACGTTTTATTCCCTATGAAATATTGACAGTTATCAAATTATGAGCTTCATGTGTTACGTTAGAAAGGGTAGTGTAGCTAGTAGGCAGTGTGATGATAACTGTTTGGCAGTAGTTGGATCAACACCACTTGGCTAGTAATTTAGCAACCCTAGGTGGGAGCTGTATTCAATCAACAAATCTCGATCCAATAAATTTAAAGTTGAGTTATCTTTGTACTTCATATAGTTGCATAGCGGCTTGTTATCGCATTCTATAGACCTTGTCAAGACGGTCTGACAGCTCTCTATCTCATATTGTATATTTCACTTGAAAGAAGGGGAGAGAAGCTTCAAGCAGTTAGTGAACATAGTCACTGCTACTCAGAGGGTTTAATGCTTATAAGTCCGTAACATGAGTCTCGTGGAACGTGAAAATGAATCCTAATCTGGTCACATTTTCATGGAGCCCCTAGAGAGTTCATTGAACTACGTTGTCACGTAGCATATAATCGGACAAATGCCTAAGGTTGGTTATTAATTTAAAGTTATGTTTCAAAAAAAGAATTTAAGGTAAATGAGGCCACCTATCAGTAGTATGTAAATGAAATTGAAGCTAATAGCTGTCAAATAAGCCTTGCTTGGTTCAATGGAGTCCAACTGTTAGCAGCAATCGGTCCTGAAACTACTGAGTGATGGGATATGTTGCTATTGAAATCAATATTATACAATAATTAAGTTAAAACAAAAATATGCGTATATTCTGTAATAGTGCGTATTTTATGCTAGTTTACAGGCATGACCATGGTAATGCATTAGGGCAAGTGCTTGGAAGCGCTAACATACAAGCTAGACATATGTATAACATATACAAACATAAGGAAGTCTATGTATATAAGTCTCACGCACTTGGAGTTCACATGGTAAGAACAGCAATTGTTTGAAAATTGATATATGTGGTGCATGGTGCGAGGTATGTGACAGTAACTACCAAGCAGAAAAAAGAAGGTGCAGAAGATGGCTTATGGCAGCATATTGTTTGTCGGCCGCGAATATAGCCCCCCGTTACCAAGCATGAATGTCTCGCATTAAACTCAGTGGATCTCAACAGCACCCAGTTGAATTGGCGATTCTATTTATCTTAGGGAGCCCATTACCAGGCTGATCATGTTTATATTTGCATTGGATTGGCGGATATGCATAATTAAGTACTGGTAAATAGTCAGCGTCTACAGGATTCGTCTAAATGGAGTTAATGATGGTTAGGCCTAATTGAGAATATACCTGTCTATATTAAAAAAATAATAGCGTATACGTCTAGTTCTGGAGAAAAAATGCATTATTTCCAGCTAGAGGATTGTGTCCGTCCCAGAGTTGTTGTAGATTTGCTTATAAGAATGACTAGCGCATTTCGTATTTATAGAGATAAAAGTATATCAGATGCTTATTACTCCTAGTGCTGCGTGGCAGTGCTGGGTTCGTATGAGCGTGTTATACATTGAGCGAGCCAAGTATGCCACATGTTATGCTAGATTTTGAACAAATCAATAGTCTATTCAGTGCGTTGGAGTCACTAAATAGTTGGTTTATCACCCATATAAAGTGGACAACGGTACCTAACGCACGGTTCTCTGTCGGTAAATCATTCGAAATGGTAGTGAATTTTTGCAATAAAAAATTAGATAGTGTTGCGTTCTTACAGTATGTGGTTTCCGAAGCTGTAGTTAGATGCTTTAACGAATCTTTATATAGGGTTGAGGAAGTATGTTATGTTATGTACAACATTGAAGCACAATGCTAGGTTGAGCTTAGCCCTCGTTTTCCAAATTGATCCTATGCCTAAGGAATCATACCGTGTAGTGTAGTTTAGTTCATGATCCATCCCCAGTGTCTTTTTGCTAAGTATCCCTGTATTCCCTCAATTTTCAGCTTGTCACTTATTTGGAGGCTACTGAGTATAAGTGGGTAGTACTCAAGCAATGGGCGAACGAAGACCTTATATAGTGTCAATCTAAACTCACGATTGTGAACTGTGGTCTGCATTGTCTTGGGGTAACAGATGTTATTTGTTTCGTGAATGTAAGATCCGTAGAATGTCTTAAGCCCAGATCTAGAATTGTTTTAAGTTTGGAAATTTGTTCCCCTGCTACTTCAGAGTGAAGATTTGGGTTGCGGCGCCCAATCCTGATACAGCCATATTTGTTAGTACTAACGTGAGGTTGATGTTCTTTACACAAGTTGGTGGCTTCTTTTAACTTTTGTTGAATGTTCTTAACAGTGTTGTGTAGTCCATCTCTGTCGCCTGAGTAGACAACTTTCATGTCGTCTGCATATAGATAAGTTTCACAGGATTTAAAACAACTACTGATGTTGATGATGTATATTTGCGCGCGAGCTACGAATCTGACGGTGCTTAATCCCAATGTAACAGAGATGAGGGCGCTGCAGGGGTTCCAAATGGTCGCTAATGTTGTTTTTACTTTCTTACATTGCAGGCAAGTCGAATGCGAACCTGGAAGAATGTGCCGAGAAGCTTGAGGGTCTTAGATTGAAGGAAGAAAGTTGACCCTCTCCCACATTTGGAACCCCCGCCACATTACCCTATGTATATGTATGTACTTTTGTTGTTTGAATAATAATACATCTCTTCTTCCGGTCCTCCACGACTTCTTCCTGCTCGAGTGTTCCCAAGTGACTGTTGTGTGTTGAATATCTCGCTTCCATAGGTACAAAATATTGGTGATGGAGGTGGGATCAAAAGCAGAAAACATCGGAAGTTGTGACGAACCTCCTGTCCTCGCCCGAAGGCCGCCGCCACCAGTCATGCCGCTTCCGTGCGCAAAACCTTTATTACATAATATTCCAGTGTTAACGTCCGGAGGTGATTACGAGATCTGGAAACTAAGATTGCAGACAATTCTCGAAGGTTTCCCACCTGCAGAGTGCTTCAGCCAGATTATGATCGCCCTCGGTGACGATATGGTGCGGCGAGCTACGGCCGCCGGTTTCTCTAGATCGAATTCGACTTTTGATAACTGGACCATCCTGGACGAATGTTTTGGAGGTTGCCAGGATGCGTCACGACATTTGAGGCAGTTCCTGGGTAGGCAGCAACGGCAAGATGAGCCAGCCGCCGATTATCTGCATGAGCTACGCTACCTCGCTCTACGTGCACTACCCTCGTTGTCCGTGGCGGTACGAGAAGAGATGATTTGTGCCTGATTCACCCAAGGTCTTCAAGATAGGGACCTACAACTACAGCTACTTAGATTTCCAGTTCAGTGCGTGTCTGAGGCTCTTACAATGGCCCAACTGTTCGAAGACGCGGCAAGATCAACGATAAATCCCACGCTATTCACAATGCAGCACCGCCGAAGACCCGTGTCAAGAGGAAGAGGCGATTCATTTCATGCTACTGAACCCACAAAACGAAATTGTTACTACTGCAAACGGTTTGGTAGGTTCGCAGTGAAGTGTGGCCATAACCGCCAAATTCGAGCAGGTGAGCGAGATTTTTGTGTGTCAGTATTTAATAGCCATGATTTTGCACCAGTCACCGTCTTAGGACGTGTTGAGGGGATGGAGAAGATAGTGTTAATCGACACCGGGGCGTCCACTTCGGTAGTACGCCGGTCATTTGTGTCTAACATAAAAGTGCCCCTAGTACCTGCTTCACGGGGTCATCATTTAATAACAGCAGATGGTAGTGTCATCCAAGCACAATTTTCGACCACCCTGACACTTCAGTTCGGTGGACTTTTATGTAAACAACGGTTCTTAGTGTGCGATTACATCACTTGGGATATCATTTTGGGAGTCGACTTTCTACGGAAAAATCGGGCCTTAGTAGATTTCTCGACGTCCTGTGTTTTGGTCGGCAGACATGTAGTGCCCATAGCCACAACTGTTGATTCGAAGTGCATGGGAACTGTAGACGCGTCTAACCAACTATCTGTGATAGATAAAGTTTCTATTGGTTCTCACTTGGATCGCCAAACTCGAGATAGAGTGGTGTCGGTATTGATGAAATTCAGAGAGGTGTTTGAAGAGAATGGTCTGCCGGGACGGACTAGGGCTGTTTGGCATGAAATTGATACAGGCGACCATAAACCTATTAAGCAGTACCCTCGGAGAGTGCCGATCCACTACCAGCCAGAGTTAGATAAGATGATTAAGGAAATGTTGAAGCAGAATGTGATTAAACCGTCCACCTCTCCATGGTCGTCCCCTATAGTCTTAGTGAAAAAGAAAGACAACTCACTCCGCTTGTGCGTAGATTATCGTCGTCTCAACGCAATTACGAAGCGAGACTCATTACCACTACCTCGAATAGATGAGACTCTTGATGCGTTAGGAGGAGCACAATGGTTTTCCACCTTGGACTTAGCTTCCGGGTATTGGCAAGTAGAGATTAGACCAAAAGACAGACAGAAAACGGCCTTTGTAATACCCACAGGCTTATACGAATTTGAGACCATGCCGTTTGGGTTAACTAACGCTCCAGCAACCTTTCAACGGTTAATGCAAACTATTTTGGAAGGGCTAGTTCCGAAGAGGTGCTTAATTTACTTGGACGATATTATAGTTCATGGGCGCACTATCGAACAACATTTGGAGAACCTGAGAATTGTTCTTGACCGCATTCGCGCGAATGGGCTGAAGCTTAGGCCTAATAAATGTCAGTTTTTGAAACAATCTGTAACATTCCTAGGTCACTACATAACATCGCGGGGAGTTCAGACAGATTGTAGCAAGGTACAGGCAGTGCAGAGTTGGCCAACTCCCACATCGGCTGCTGAGGTTAAGAGTTTTATGGGGCTGGCGTCGTACTATCGTCGATTCTTGGCAAATTTTGCTGGTATTGCGGCCCCACTTCACCGCCTAACAGAAAAAGGAAGAAAATTTTTGTGGACAGCAGAGTGCCAGTCAGCATTTGAAGAGTTAAAAGCTAAGCTTGCTGCTGCCCCAATTCTAGGGTTTCCTGACACATCACCAGGAGCTGGTCCATTTATACTGGATACGGATGCCAGTGATCACGCCATTGGGGCTGTGTTGTCTCAAATCTCTCCAGGTGGGCAGGAAAAGGTTATCTCGTACGGCAGCCGGAAGCTAGACAAAAGAGAGGTAAACTACTCTACTACTAGACGGGAGATGTTAGCGTTAGTATATTTCATGAAGCACTTCAGACATTACCTTTTAGGACGTCAATTTCGTGTTCGAACAGATCACAAAGCCTTACAGTGGCTTAGCAATTTTCGGGAAGCAGATGGGCAGTTAGCACGTTGGCAAGAGACTCTGCAGGAGTTTGATTATGTGTGCGAGTATCGAAGGGGGGCTCAACATTTAAATGCAGATGCTATGTCACGCCACCCCGCACCTGTCGAAGTAGTGAACAGCCTCCTGACAGCCGACAGTGAAGTGGATTGGGGCTCCCTACAGGCGGCGGACCCAGACTTAGCCTTAGTATATGCCCGCCAGCAGCATGGGAATGATAAACCTACAAGTCAAGAGATGAAAGACATGACGACAGTGGCGCGATGTATCTGTGTCAAGTGGGGACATCTAAGATTATGTAATGATGTCTTATATTTAATGGAGCCGTCCAAACCTCCTCGCCTGATTGTTCCTCGAGCTAAAACATCGTATGAGATAACGCGAATGCATGAGCAGTTAGGCCACGCAGGGACGAGGAAGACTGAAGCTGCAATTCGGACACGGTTTTGGTGGCCTCTGATCCATCGAGATGTCGAGGAGTTTTGTAAGTCCTGTGACACGTGTGCCAGGGTCAAGTCGCCTTCCAAACACAGTCGTGCTAAACTAATACCAATGGTAACAACTGCACCATACCAGCGAGTAGGAATTGATGTGATGGGTCCATTTCCAACTTCGCAGCATGGGAATCGCTATATACTAGTTATGGTTGATTATTTCACGAAGTGGTGTGAAGCTGTACCTATTCCTCAACAAGACGCGGCGACAATAGCTAAAGTGTACATCAACACCTGGATAGCTCGTTACGGTGCCCCGACGGCGCTACATTCAGATCAGGGGCCAGCGTTTGAAAGTTACCTCATTGCAAATGTATGCTCATTCTTCGGCATCAGGAAAACACGCACTACAGCATACCATCCACAAGGGAATGGGTTAGTAGAACGCACGAATCGAACGCTAAAAATGTTGCTACGTTCCTTTGTACATCAGGTACCTTCTGCGAATTGGGATGATCTGCTGCCACAATGTTTGCTGGCGTATAGGTCCTCTGTGCATTCATCCACCGGCTTCTCACCGGCACACCTTCTTTTTGGGCACGAACTAAAGTTACCCATCGAGATCCAACTGCCTCCTCGCGAAGCTGAAGAGAAAGAATATGTTCCTTACGTTAGAAGTCTCCATAAGCGGCTAGTCACAGCGTATCGGCTAGCACACAAGAATCACCTAAACGCTAGCAATCATCAGAGAGAATGTTATGACAGAGGAAGCCACGGACCAGAGTATAGAGTCGGTGATCGTGTATGGCTAAACCGACCCACTTGCCCACCTGGTCAATCCACTAAGTTGCATGCACCATGGCAAGGTCCATTCATTATTGTTGCCAAAAGATCCCCAGTCACCTTCGTACTCCGTCATCTGGATAGACCGAATGACAACGTTTTGGTTGCTCATTACAATCACCTGAAGCCAGCGAATACTACTTCCTCTTCTCCCTTGGAAACACCCCCAGTCGTCGCTGAATATGAAGTACCATCAGAGGGTGGAGATGCCTATCAGATTGCACGTAGTGGCACTGAGGACAGTGCCTCACTTCCACGAGGGGGAGTGGTGTAACAGAGATGAGGGCGCTGCAGGGGTTCCAAATGGTCGCTAATGTTGTTTTTACTTTCTTACATTGCAGGCAAGTCGAATGCGAACCTGGAAGAATGTGCCGAGAAGCTTGAGGGTCTTAGATTGAAGGAAGAAAGTTGACCCTCTCCCACATTTGGAACCCCCGCCACATTACCCTATGTATATGTATGTACTTTTGTTGTTTGAATAATAATACATCTCTTCTTCCGGTCCTCCACGACTTCTTCCTGCTCGAGTGTTCCCAAGTGACTGTTGTGTGTTGAATATCTCGCTTCCATAGGTACACCAAGATCCTTAGGATTTCCTTATTACATACATACACTAAACAACAGTCGAAAGTATACATGGCCAACAAACCTTTACGGACTATCTGGTAGATTACTTGAAGCACACATCACCTCTCAGATTTATTAAATACGATCTAAAATATGCTGCACACACTCACTAACCACATAATCATTGTCGCACTGATTCTATTTACTAAAATTACGAAACGATACATTATCCGTCATTCCGATAAATCACACACATTATCTCTTTCTTGGATTTATTGATTCAATTTCGGTGAGTTACTGTGCTTAACTCGTATATTTGCTTATTATTTGTTTTCTATTCCACATTTGCCATAAAATAAAAGTATATCCACTGATATTATTATCTAATCGCATCCCTTGTAAAACCTGACTGGTTATAATGTCTACGGAAATCTTCCCAACATCTAGTCTTAAGCGTCCGGCAAAACGCAGAACAAGGCTTCGGTCCTACACCCCCACCGATCCACAACTAAAAAAATCCAGCGTCCCACACGATGTAAGTCAAATAGAACCTAACAAACGTGTTCCCATCGTCATCGTCGAAGACGTGATGAAGTCTTTCCTAACTAGACAAGATGCAGGTCATTGCAAGCATAGTGACGACTTGAAAGGCCTTTATGATAACCTTAAGATTCTCAGCCCTCTCAAATGCCTCATCAATCCAGATAATACTGAAACATCATATCATTTTAATGTAATGAACAATATCATCGACTATGTAGCCTCCGAAGTATTTGAACGCATTAAACGCTCTAACAATGTTATAATCTTAAATGTTTCCGATGCCTGTCCTATAGAAACTATGAAATGTAACCTTCTTAAAGCTAGCAATATGACTTACGTCCCATGCTCATGTACAAGACTGAATAAAGGCCCCCATGGCCTAAGTACACCGGTACTATTCAGATTCAACACACCAACGGAAGCAAAAGAATTTCTAAATTCATCCAGTATGATTCGACTAGACTCTGTGTTCAAAAACATAAAGTTAGTGCCAGATAGGACTCCCTGTCAACGTATGTCGGGCAAGTCCAGCAATAAAGATCTATTGTTTAAGCGTCACGATAAATCTAACATCGATAGCTTAAAAAGTTTACATGACAAGAAGATTATAAAACCACATCCCTCAAAAGCATCGGTTGTACCCATTAAAAGTCGAAATACTGTAAAAGCTATTGAGGAAGATATCAACAATACGCCTAGTACCCACGTTATTGACTTGGATTTACCAGTTCCAAAAAGCAGCACTCTGCGTAATAATCTTGGCAGGAAACTCAAGATGAGCTCAGTAACACCAGTTTTACGCTCATCAGATAAAACTACCAATAGCTGGGATGCTGCAAGAAACATTAAAAATAATAATAGTAGCTACACACTAAACACCCAAGCAGTTGACTTGGATTCATTGGAAACAATAAGCAATGAGTTGGCCCCTACCGTTAGCTACAACACTTATACTAAGCCACAAACCCAGACATCTGACGACGATTTCAGTATCGAACACTTTATTCAGCCTGAAGGGCAAACAATAAATGGTAAGCCACAGGCTTCCCAAATATCATCACAACATCCATGGACAAGTAAAGAAAACGCACCCTCCAGAAAAACCTCTATAGAACAAAATATACATAAATTCGACTATACAACATTGATAAACTGTCCTCGCAGGTGTGAGAGCATTCTTGGGCCTGCCCCACACATACCTGAACTCTGCTCAGCCGGCCAACGAAACCGTATGAGACAGAACCATTTTTTTGCAATCACGCCGGTTCCCCAACCGGCAACCTCATCCACACTAGGATTCACTACAAATATTATAAAACTGCTTCCACTGCTTGCAGCTACCCTACTACTCCAGACGCAACTTTGATAGACGAGACAACCCAAGATACACCATCAAAGATCCACTCGGAGACACAAACATCAGCCACCCTATCAATAAACCGACTGGCCGTATCGATTAAAACATCAGGTACCCAACCCGATGACAGTTCAAAGTCATTCATCTCAATTAATGCTATGACACCCAACTTGTTCAAAACACGTGTTCTGTTGCAGGACCTTACACATCACGAAAGGTCACAGTTGCTCGTCATCTCAATTAATGCTAGGTCACTTATAAACAAAATCAATTACCTCAAATCTATTATGATCATTACTAAACCCAGTGTGGTATTGATTACTGAAACTTGGTGTAAACCAACTATATTAGACGACACAATTAATATCGATAATTATACCCTCTTCCGAACTGATAGGCAAAACACTAGTGGAGGTGGCACCATAATCTACACGCGTTCCGATCTGAAGGCCTGTAGGTTCAATAACGAACAGCTAGGTGACACAGGGGATTCAACATGGGTAAGTATAGCCATTGGCTATCAAAAGTACCTACTTGTAGGATGTATATACAGACCACCCAACGCAGACAGCATCTATGACAAAAATCTAAGCACTCTGTTCTTCCTGGCCTCACAGCAACCCCACGTATCCAAGCTAATCGGTGGAGACTTTAATTTGCCGAACATCGACTGGATGTCGCCACACACTTCACAACGATTCTCAAAGTTGATAGAGATGATAGAATTCAGTGGATGGACACAACAGGTTCAAATCCCAACTAGGGGCAACAATACCCTTGACCTCCTTTTTACTATTAACTTTAACCCAACCTCAGTTAATGTCAGCTCGGAATTTCACAATAGCGACCATAAAGTAGTAATAAGCACGTTTAATTGCCAACCCACAAATAATCTCAACCCGAATGGACCTAGAAAATACAAATATCGAAGGTACACCAATGAAACGTGGAAGCATATCGAGGCACTCATTCGATGCATAAGATGGGACTCTTATCTCACTACTGGAAACATCGACACAGCCATCTCAGTCTTCTACAGCAATCTGATCAGTTGCTTAGACTGCATAGCCCCATACGTAGAACGAGTGTCTGATATTAACAATGCACGCTCACATATCCCGAAATGTCTTAGGAGAAAATTGAGGCACCTGAGGCTTCGATACTATAAGCATCATGACATAACCGCACTATATAATGTATTCAAAATAGTCGAAAATCTCGACAGTGCCCAGCACAAATACTTACTCAATATGGAAACAACAGCACTGAATAGTATCAACCCAATTTCATCAATGATCAAGCTATTTAAATCTCGCCTTGATTCAAAATCTAATAAACCCCCCACACTATTCATCACAAAAGACGGTATTGACGACGACCCAGCTTCCATTAGCGAACAATTTAGTAGCTCTAGCTACTCAAAGCCAGTAAATGTATCTAGCGGAGTTGTACAAGGAAGCGTAATTGGACCATTGCTCTTTCTTCTCTTCATCAACGATGTGTGCCAGCAATTTGTGCATGGTAAAATCTTCCTCTTTGCAGATGATCTAAAGGTTGCTTATTTATTCCCACCCACTACAAATGAAAACACTATTACTAAAATAATACAAAAGGAAATTGATGACTTATCAGAATGGACCAAAATATGGCATCTCCCCCTAAACGTGCACAAAAGTGGATATATTTCCACTGGTCGCAGATGGAACCTCAGTCTCCACCTATGCGAAGTGCAAATAAAACCTCTAAGCGTCGTTCAAGATTTGGGGCTAAGATATACTGATAGCATTAACTTCTCGGAGCATGTTGCATTTCAAGCTTCCAAAGCGAGAAAGTTAACTGGGTTTATAAGAAAAAATTTTCTCAATTTACACTCAAAAATATTACTATACACAAAGTGTGTTCGTCCAATATTAGACTACGGTTGTCTACTCTACAGCAACTGTAGACGCTTAGATTTGATGAAAATTGAGCGAATTCAACGAACATTTACTAAGAGCTTATTATTTGACTACAGTACACAAACTTATCGCCAACGATGCAATAAACTAAAGCTACAACCCCTTTGGCTCCGACGCTTAAAACTAAACCTTACTCTCATGTACCGCCTTATTAGTGGCGCAACTTACGCGTCGACATCACAGCCCATCCCCTACGCCTCCACACATAACCTACGTAATAAGGAAAATACTATTACTATCCAGCGATGTCGCACTCAGCTACGCCAGAGCTTTATCACAGTGAGATATGCGACTCTATGGAATAAACTTTCCAAGCATATTCGCTGCAGCAAGTCGTTAGCCGCGTTCCAAACATTACTTCAAGAATACCTCTCAGGTGAAGGTCTATGTAACCTCCTCAACTACCCTAAAATAACTGATCATATATATAAACATGGTCCCAACTCCGTATAAACAGTTTTAAAATTTATCAAATATATTCATAATACACCATATGCCTAAGGACTCATAATTAATAATGTATATTTTCATATTGTTCCAATCTACACACATACACCTTAATTCACTTATGTGAAAGCTGATAATTTGATTACACCGACATTTAATCTTATCCATCTTCTATCATCAATTATACACCAATTCACTACTTCGACGACAATTTGACCTTTTAATTATGTTGGGTTCATTAGTTACCTAATAATCCTATTCACATTGAATCCATACTGTAATTATCCATTGATTTTCAACACCATATACTTATTCATGTACACACACACACACAAGCACACTTCTTTATTCAGAAATTTCACCCCTTTAATATCACTTGAGTGAAAATTCACAATTTCATCACACTCTTAATTGCACTGTATGACCTCTCCATTAATATAACTCTCTATGTATTTTATATGGTAAACAGTGTATATTTCCATTCTGTTCCAATTCAATTTATTATTATTATAAGTATTATTATTATTATTGCTATAAGTGTTACTACTATTATTATCTGTCATCACTTATAAACTATTTCACTATTTCGTTTACAATTTGACCTTTTAATTATGTTGGGTTCATTAGTTGTCTAATAATCCTATATACATTGATTTTTTTATACTGTAATTATCCATTGATTTTCAACACCATATACTCATTCATGTACACACACACACACAAGCACACTTCTTTATTCAGAAATTTCACCCCTTTAATATCACTTGAGTGAAAATTCACAATTTCATCACACTCTTAATTGCACTGTATGATCTCTCCATTAATATAACTCTCTATGTATTTTATATGGTAAACAGTGCATATTTTCGCTCTGTTCCAATGTACTTTATTATTATTATAAGTATTATTATTATTATTATTATAAGTATTATTATTATTATTATAAGTATTATTATTATTATAAGTATTATTATTATTATTATAAGTATTATTATTATTATAAGTATTATTATTATTATTATTATTATAAGTATTATTATTATTATTATTATAAGTATTATTATTATTATAAGTATTATTATTATTATTATAAGTATTATTATTATTATAAGTATTATTATTATTATAAGTATTATTATTATTATAAGTATTATTATTATTATTATTATAAGTATTATTATTATTATTATTATTATTATAAGTATTATTATTATTATAAGTATTATTATTATTATTATTATAAGTATTATTATTATTATAAGTATTATTATTATTATAAGTATTATTATTATTATTATAAGTATTATTATTATTATTATTATAAGTATTATTATTACTATTACCTGACTTCTGTCATCACATAGAAACCGATTCTAAATATAGATTACAACTTGACCTTTTAATTATGTTGGGTTCATTAGTTGTCTAATAATCCTATTCACATTGAATCCATACTGTAATTATCCATTGATTTTCAACACCATATACTTATTCATGTACACACACACACAAGCACACTTCTTTATTCAGAAATTTCACCCCTTTAATATCACTTGAGTGAAAATTCACAATTTCATCACACTCTTAATTGCACTGTATGATCTCTCCATTAATATAACTCTCTATGTATTTTATATGGTTAATAGTGCATATTTTCGCTCTGTTCCAATGTACTTTATTATTATTACTATTACCTGACTTCTGTCATCACATAGAAACCGATTCTAAATATAGATTACAACTTGACCTTTTAATTATGTTGGGTTCATTAGTTGTCTAATAATCCTATATACATTGATTTTTTTATACTGTAATTATCCATTGATTTTCAACACCATATACTTATTCATGTACACACACACACACACACAAGCACACTTCTTTATTCAGAAATTTCACCCCTTTAATATCACTTGAGTGAAAATTCACAATTTCATCACACTCTTAATTGCACTGTATGATCTCTCCATTAATATAACTCTCTATGTATTTTATATGGTTAATAGTGCATATTTTCGCTCTGTTCCAATGTACTTTATTATTATTACTATTACCTGACTTCTGTCATCACATAGAAACCGATTCTAAATATAGATTACAACTTGACCTTTTAATTATGTTGGGTTCATTAGTTGTCTAATAATCCTATATACATTGATTTTTTTATACTGTAATTATCCATTGATTTTCAACACCATATACTTATTCATGTACACACACACACAAGCACACTTCTTTATTCAGAAATTTCACCCCTTTAATATCACTTGAGTGAAAATTCACAATTTCATCACACTCTTAATTGCACTGTATGATCTCTCCATTAATATAACTCTCTATGTATTTTATATGGTTAATAGTGCATATTTTCGCTCTGTTCCAATGTACTTTATTATTATTATAAGTATTATTATTATTATAAGTATTATTATTATTATAAGTATTATTATTATTATAAGTATTATTATTATTATTATTATAAGTATTATTATTATTATAAGTATTATTATTATTATAAGTATTATTATTATTATAAGTATTATTATTATTATAAGTATTATTATTATTATAAGTATTATTATTATTATAAGTATTATTATTATTATTATAAGTATTATTATTATTATAAGTATTATTATTATTATTATAAGTATTATTATTATTATTATAAGTATTATTATTATTATAAGTATTATTATTATTATAAGTATTATTATTATTATAAGTATTATTAGTTGGCTAACAAACCTATTTATGCAAAGTCCAAGCTACGACTACGCATTGAACTCTTTAGAATTATTCTTTATTTTTTTCTTTTTTTCTTTTTTTCTTTTTTTCTTTTTTTCTTTTTTTCTTTTTTTCTTT